>JAOTON010000500.1:0-308600 GCA_034440635.1 Lepas anatifera
GGGGCTAATATTGCCCCTAAGGTTTTCAAGAATATCTCCGAAACGGCTTGCGATAGGACTTTGAAACTTCCTGACTTTTCCTAAAACTAGTACAGGCAGGTTTTCTGAAATTTTCAAGATTATATATTTACCGGGGGCGGAGCTATGGTTGGGTTTTTGGGAGGTTCTATCCACAAACCAAGTATTATCGTATGCGATGGGTTTTTTGTAAAGGAAGCCGTCTCTGCTGATCCTGATACCAGTTATATGGTTTTATTATATCATTTTTTATGTGAGATGATAGTGCATTCACAATTGTCACTATTTGTATTCATCAGGGGCGGTTATAGCAGTTCAAAATGGGGGAATGTTATCAAGAAGGACTAAACGTTAGTAAGTGAGAAGACTGCTTTTAGCCGTGCCAGAGGCGAATACAATTGGGTATATGAAAATTCAAAATAGTTATAACCAAATTCTAGATTACCAGAGGCGTGTCCAGTCACTACACATTTTCAAAATGCATATTCCCAGCCAGTATCACCGCCGCGACTCAATATCGTTGTATATTAAAAATGTGTTTCCAATCACCCCCACCCGCCCCTCCCCACGACGAGAGTCCTTGATCCGCCTATGTCACCCCCTTTCCCAGAGCTGCCATGGGAGGGTAAAAATTATCAGAAATAAATTTCAACTAGTCGAGGACTAATATACTCATGCATACCACTCGCATATTGTTGGGATGTATTTTACCCCGCTGTTTTACCTTACTGCATCCGCCCCTGATGAGTTTTTCACTTTTTTTCATTTATTTATGTGTCAAAGATGCCAAGCAGTATATCACGGCTTCTAATCCGCGTAACAAAAACTTTTTAGGTTGTATATATTTCCCCCTCATAGTCCTGGTCCTGGAACTGCCATTGAATTTCGAATTTTTGCGTAACTCGAGTATATGACAATTTTGGGTCAATTATTTGTAAATCTGAATTAGTTTTGTGAAAATCGTACAACAGAGACAAGGGTTATGGAAAATCTAAAAAATACACAAAAATTGTATATTTTGCACGACTTTCTCCTTAAAAATCAAAATTTTGAAATTTTCTTTTTTCAAAATAAAGTTTAGCGTCAGGGAATCCTATAGCACTTTGAATTTTCAAAATCGGCCGGTTAGATTACGAGATCTTAGGGGGGCCGATATTGCCCCCCTGCCGGAAATAGGGGTAGCCGGGAGCCTGACGGAAATAGGGTTAAACACCTTTGGCGCTCTTGGCTTCTTCTCCTGTATTTCGTTACTCACTCGGGCTGGTTTGCAATCCTGCTCATTCATTGATATTTTTTAGTAATGACCCATCAATAGTAAAAAAATCAAATGTCGTCATTTCTGACATAAGTGATCATATGTCAATCACATTAACGATTAACAGAGTCATCAAGAAGGAAAAAAACAGCTGTGCCCATGATCATTTGATTTTCGAAAAATTGGAATTTTGAAAACTGCACTCACCACAAAACTAGTTCAAATCACGCAAACTCAGGATGCAGATGCTGCCGCATCACTTTTGGTAACCACTGTAAACTCTGAAATTCATAAACTTGTACAAAAAAATCTAATAGACGAACCACCCCGGTGCAGCCATGGATCTCATTTGCATTAGTGAAAAGTATCAATAAAAAGAATGAACTTTACAGTCACTCCGTAATCCAACTAATGAGAACAAGCACCAGTATATAATTTACAGAAACCGACTGAACAGTGTTTTTTTCAAACATTTATTTCTAGAAACGTTTTTCAGCACATGACATTTGCTAAGCAGAGCTGCAAAAGAAAGCGACCCAAGCACCGACCACCATATCACCCACCATCACTCCTAACCGGTCTTTCGAACTATCAGCTCACACCTCAGATAGCATGACCAACACAGGGCCAGAAGCAGAAAAAACATAATCGTGGTAAATATTTACGTTTGAGGAGCCTCTTCTACCTCAGGAACAAAAAAGACTGACATGCTGTTCAAAATTCTGCTCGAGTGAGACATAACCTTATATACGCAATGACACAATATTCAGATACATATTCTATGAATGTAATGCCACTTCTTATTGTGCTTGGCACTAGTACTATCCATTACCGCTGCACATTTTTCGGTATCCATATCCAGTTTTAGTTTTACTTTGAAGGTATCGAGTGTAGGAGGTAACCTGGACCTTTGTATAATTAACTTTGCAAGAATGATCATGTGATTTACCAAAATGTTTTGCGTGAAACCGGTGATAACATTTGGCAAATCCAAGCTGATTTCAAAACCAAGGGTTTGAATAAAAACTTCCAAGAACGACCAAAACGGTCGAATCTTTGGACACAAAAAGTATTTGTGTTCAATTGTCTCTAAGTCCTGCTCATAAAGATCACATAATGGACTGTTGCTAATGTTAAACCTGAAAAGTTGCAAGTTTGTTGAGCAGGTTCGAGTGATAATCTTATAGTGAAGTGCTACATAGTTAGTCGAGTTGGAACAATCTCTCACTGCACAATAAACATCAGACCAAGAGGTCTCTGCAAATTGACCATTCCAGTAATTTTTCCAAGGCTTGGGCTCTTGAAGATCAGTGTTGACTAGAAGTCGATACCAATGTCCTACTCCTTTAGTTTTTGTAAGAGCGAACAATATTATCGGGTGGACCAATGGGCTCAGCAAACGCTGCTTGCCCAGTTCCTGCTTTACCTCGGCCTTCAGAGACCAGGTCAGGGTCAGATAATCCATCAAATTCCCTTGCATTTGAAATTTAACACATAGGTTTGCAAATGTCAGTAAGTTTCTTTTCTCATCAAGGAGGTCATTTACTTTTAGAATGCCTTTTCGGTACCAGTGATTGAGCCGAGACGTTTGATAACGAACAGTAGCGTCAGAGAACCATAAACCAGTAGCCAAATGTTCTTCCTGGACAATAGGATATACCTTTTGGATAGCGGCCCATGCATTGAGCACTTTCTTCCAAAATTCATTGTTAATTGTTAACGCATGCATGGAAAGTGACTTGGAATTCCATTCCCAGATTGTGTTGTCTTTACATATGGTGTTACTGAAAAGCACAGTCCAAGAATGTGCTGAGACAAGTTGTCTTCTAACCCATGAAGCCTTTAACCCTCGCCCCACCGGGGGGCCATCGATGGCCCCCCTAAGCTATTTCCGGGATAGCAGAAAAACGACGAGGCGCAGCACCGCGGTTGAGGGCTCTACCTCTCACTGAATCATTTTCCCATCATCCCTGAAATTTTTTACCCCGGGTCACCCAAGGTCAGGTCACCAGACGAGGTCAACCAAGGTCACCTCACTTCAACTTTAGAGCTCTGTAAGAGCTACATTTCAAAGTCGATCAATTTGAAACTTCCTACACTTCATGACCCCTCCAGGGTCTACAAGGTGTATATCCGGGATTTTTCGATTTCGTGCACTGAGGTCAGGTCACGAGGCGACATCTCCCATTGGAAAAGCATGGGGAAAAGCTGTTTCATGATATAAAAGCTACAAAAATGATTGCAAATACTCAGACTGCTCAGAACAGCGTTTTTTGACACCCTTTCACGGATCCCAGGGGTCATATTCGCCCTTTGACTTTTCCAAGGTCATCCAAGGTCACCAGGGGTCAAAAAGAGTATTTTGACAATAACTTTTGACCTAATTAGGCTAGAGCGGTGAAACAAACACCATCCTGTTTGTCTTGTCACTGGCTTTCATTTGATATACGACAAGGTCACTTTGTGACCTTTCGTGACCTCAGGTCATATTAGGTTACGAGGTGACCTCTGGAGGTCAAAACACTGGCGGGAGGTCTTTACGTTTCACATAACGGAAAAAGTACTGGCAATTTCCTATCAAATGAACTTTACCAGGCCTCAATAGCTCTAATGACATAAGAGTTATGACCAGTTTGCTTAATCATTGCATATTTGAGTGAAAATAGCCGATCTTGACCTAATTTGACCTCTGGAGGTCAAACCATTGACCTGAGCACTAAAACATGCGAAGTAATTTCTTACTGAATATACGCGAGCTTTCTATTGCACTTTGCAGATTTGCGCTAACGCCCATATTTTCGGAGTTAGAGGGGGGCCATCGATGGCCCCCCGGTGGGGCGAAGGTGGCGCCGGACCCCCGGTGGGGCGCGGGTTAAAGCATTGATATAGTGGTCTAAATCCAACATGCGCAGACCACCATCACTAATACTTCTGACAACAGTCTTTCTCTTGATTTTTTTCACTTTTCCCACCCCATAAAAAGTGAAAAAGTTCTCTTTTCAAGCGTCTCAACGTGCACGAATCTGGCTTTGGCAGGGCGGTTAATATGTGCGTGAATTGTGGTATTATTAATGTTTTGATAAAAGTAATTCTACCAAGGGTCGTAAGGTTACGGAACCTCCACATATTGACAAGATTTTGAACTTTGGGGAAAATGTCCGCATAATTCAAAGTTAAAATGTTACTTAGGTCCTCCCCAAAACTATTCCAAGAACTCGCAGCGATATTACCGTAGAAAAACCAAAGTTCAATCGCTCTAAGGCGCGAATTCGCAAAGAGTTATGTTTATTCCCAATCCAAATAGCTTTGCATTTAGCTTCATTTGGATGAAGTCCTGAAAACTTCGAATAAGTGCCCAGATCGTGAAAAAGAGCACGAATGCTGTTAACATTACCGTCCAAGAGACAGATTATGTCATCGGCATATGCCGCAAGCTTTAACTCATTGCCAGTTATCTTTACGCCCCCAACATTTTTGTTCTGCCGTATTCGGTCGAGCAAGTGCTCCAAAGCCAATATAAACAAATAACAGCTTACTGGGTCACCTTGTCTACAAGAGCGCTTCAGTTGAATTGGTTGAGACAGATGTCCATTGTAAGTAAGTCGCGCGAAAATTTTAGTGTGAAGTAATTTAAACCACTGTATGATATTCACTGGAAATTTTCCCACAGTTAAACACGCTTCTATGAATCGCCAGCTCATCGAGTCAAAGGCGTTTTCAAAATCGATCGCGAATAAAAGTGCCTCCTCGTTTGTTCTGTTCAGCTCATGCATCAGGTCATACACCAGTCTCGTATTGTCACCTATGAATTTCCCTGGAAGAAAGGCGGTTTGATCACCTTTGACTAAGGAGCTCAAAACTTCTTTTAATCGGTTTGCGAGAACACCGGATATGATCTTATAGGATACATTTAACAGTGTTATAGGCCTATAACCTTTGATTGTATTTTTGGTTTCCCTTTCTTAGGAACGAGACAGATTATGCCCTCACGAAGTGTGAGGGGTAGTTCTCCTTTTGCTGCGCAATAATTGAATAAGCGAATCAAAAACGTTCGTAGCTTAGACCAAAAAAATTTGTAGAAGTCTGCAGGAAATCCGTCTGAACCCGGCATTTTTAAGTTTTTCATCCTTCTTAAACGGGTACCAAGTTCTTTAGGGGTGACAGGTTCCGTTAACCAGCTTATTTGACTTTGAGTCAATGTCGAAAATGCATCCTTTAGTAAGTAGCCTATCATGTCGGATATTTGGGGCTCACTTATTCGAGTAAAGAGGGCTGTGAAATGAGCAACAAAAGCGTCTATAACTTTTCCCTGAGTTTTCAAAGTTGAACCATTTACATGTAGCGAAGCAATTGTTTTTGACCTATATTGACGCTTTTCTAAGTTAAATAAGACATGCATCCAAAAACAAGTTTTCGTCGTTTTCAAGAGCTTGAATCTTAACTGAAAGATTCCTTTCGCGGATGTTGAGATCTCTAGCCTTCGAAATGCTGTACGAGATTGTCTCCGTTCTAAGTTTCAAGATAAGAGTCTCGCATAAGAGGGGGTCCTCGATTGTAAAAGCTAGACTATCGAAATTTTTTGTATTATACCTATGCTTTTTGGAGTACACTGGAACTGCATATTGGTCGACTATTTCTAAAAAGGCATGATTAATCCTGTTAACGTACCTGAAATCTCGTAAAAGGGACACATTAAATTTGTACCACCCTCTTCCTCGGCTCTGATTGTCGATTGTCAGATCCAAAAAGATAATGGAATGGTCAGTACGGTACCCAGGAATGATATCAGTATTCTCCACACACGATGCTAGACTTGTAGAAACCAAAAAGAAATCGAGTCGAGATTGTTTGATTACTGGTTTATTGCGTCTCCATGTAAAACGCTCTACATTAGGGTTGCGCACTCTAAAGATATCTTTCAAGCTCATGTTTCTAAACCATGTTCTGCAAGGCACGTTTCGCTCTTGGATTATTTTCCCGAGAATAGTTTTGAGTGTCCAATATTTGATCTATAACCAGATTAAAGTCACCTACCAATATCAGAGGTAGCATGTTTTCGTTTTTGGCAATGATCAGACTACTAAGATCTTTGTAGAAGTCTGGTGAGTCATCATTTGGCCCATAACAACAAACCAGCAGAAACACGGTATCGGCTACATTAATTTTACAGAAAATAAAATTACCGTTGGGATCCAGTTCAACTTCCGAAATTGTTAACTCTTGGTTTTTCCCAGTCAAAACTGCAACTCCACGGGAGTTGCTCGTATGTGCAGCAATAATTTCATGATTACCCCAAGCATTTCTGAAGTATTTCTCTTTTCCTTTAGAAACGTGGATATCTTGCAAACAGATCAAGTCTGCGTTATGTTTTCCCAGTTCCATAAAAACATCCTTTCGCTTTTTTAAATCACCCAATCCCCTACAGTTTAACGATACAATTCTACATCGTGTCATGACCTAGGTTTTTAAATGTAAAAGCATTTGCAAACCACGAAAAAGTACAAAGAAGAAATCAGCTATATCCAACACAGTACCAAGGTACAGTGAGGACAAATGACTCCATCCTACCGTAAGTAGCAGTGTGAAAACAGCCTGAAGCTTGTAGTGCGCGAGTCCATTGCGTCACATTTAGGTATCGCGCAATAGATCACGAAGCGTTTCAAAGTCTGGCACTCTGGTCTTGCAACCATGCTGTCTTAGCTTACAAAACACTTCCCCGTCCTTGGAGAATACGCAATGTATGCGCTTCTCGGCCTTTTTTCTTGCGAAGCTCCATGAACACAGCATGGCGGTATGCCGTCAGGTTTTCGTTTAAAAAGAGCTTCTTTGCCGCCACTTCACTGCCCTCGTCCTGGATCGGGTTCGATTTGAACCGCTCCTCATAGAGCCTATGACGAACTGAATGTTTGGCTGCTGTCTTAAAATGAACGACGATCCGGTGAGCCTCCCGACGGGAGTCAGCCACATCCTCCCGCGACACCGGAACAGCCATGGATCTCATTTGCATAAGTGAAAAGTATCAATAAAAAGAATGAACTTTCAACAGTCACTCCGTAATCCAACTAATGAGAACAAGCACCAGTATAAAATTTACAGAAGCCGCCTGAACAGTGTTATAAGGACATCTAAGAAACTCTACCTTTAGCGCAAGCTCAACGAACATAAATCTAACCCTGTTAAGCTTTGGCAAACACTTTTCTTTCTGGTTCACAAAAAGCAAGAGAGGGCAAATCTACCCTCCCTCTATAATTTTGAAAATAGAGAAATTACGTCTCCCGAGGATATTGCGGACAAGTTTAACTCCTTTTTGGCTCCACAGCATCCAACTTGGACAAAAAGATTACCCAGACAAACATAGATTCTATGACTTATATGGAAAACAATCCTGAAATTGCAGATAGCTTTTCCCTAAACCCCACCAGCATTCTAGGCCTAATTCAAGATCTGACCAGCTCCTCTGCTAAATCTGATAACCTCACACCAAAGATACTGAAACAGATTTCAGGTTCCCTTTCCCCTTTCATTGCTCCATGTTTATAATTTATGTCTTGCCTCTGGAAAATTCCCTGCAGCGTTTAAAAAAAATCAGTTGTGGTTCCCACTTATAAATCTGGTGACCCGTCTCTCTTAAAAAATTATCGTCCCGTCAGTTTGCTCAATATTCTCTCTAAAATTCTAGAACAAAATTGTTTTTGCTCAGTTAACAGAACACCTCACAGCTAATAACATATTGAACAAAATCCAATTTGGCTTTAGAAAATTTCACAGTTCCTTCATGCCAGTCTCTCTTCTCCATGATCATGTTACTTCCTCTCTCTCAAAGAAAGAAATTAGTGCTGCCATCTACCTAGGTTTTTCGAAAGCTTTTGATACTGTAAACCATTACATTCTCCTAAAGAAATTAGCTTATTACGGCATCAGAAATTCTTCACTAGCATTCTTCCAATCCTATCTCGAAAACCGAACCCAGATACTAAAGTATAACTCCACTTTTTCATCGGCTCCTATAGGTATCAGTCATGGCGTACCGCAGGGATCGGTCCTTGGTCCAGCCCTCTTCTTATTATAGATTAATGATATTGTCACTAGTGCCCAGGGCTGTAATTTCCTCCAATTTGCGGACGACACAGTTGCCATCTTCTCGGCCAAAATGTGTCTGATCTGCAGGACAAAATCAGCATTAATTTACCAAAAATAACACAATGGCTGTCTACAAATCGGCTCTCCATTAATGCCAAAAAGAGTGCTTACCAACTTCTCTCTAACTCCGCTGATCAACCTAACATCAATGTCTCCTTAAATTGTGAACCTATTTGCAGGCAAGCGAAGGTTAAATATCTAGGGATTCTTATTGACGAGAAATTTAAATGGGAACCACAAATCCGAACTGTAGAAAACACTATCTCTCGAAACATTGGTCTAATCCTTCGGACTCGTCACAATCTTAAGCCTGGTCATGTTATTCTCCTTTATAATGCACTCATTCTCCCCCACTTGACATTTGGACTGCAGGCGTGGGGTTCTACCTTCCCTCCCAGGCTCCATAGACTAAACATACTTCAGAAAAAAGCAGTAAGTCTAATTGACAATGCTGATCCTCTGGCACCTCGAGCCCAATATTTAAGAAGAATTGTCTGATTAAGCTTCCTGATCTCTTCAAGCTCTCCCTAAATGAACATCCCTCGCTCTTCTCTCAATCATTCTCTGCCAGAACCACTAGCCTCATTGAAAAAATTTGTTCGTTCATCAACTCCCAGGGAGAGAGGAGTAAGACAGCACAGGCATTTTCATGTCCCATTCACAGCCTTCGTATACCGAAAATTTGCATTGTTCCACTCTGCCCCCGAATTTGGAATGAGAACTTGGCATCCAAAATAATAGATATCAATGATATACCCTACAGTAAGAAAGAATTAAAAAAAGTGAGAAAGAAAATGTTTCTGGACCAGTATTGAGGTGTGTCACTGACAAAATTCTCTCTCTGATTAGATTTTTCTTCTTTTCCTGGCTTCGTCTCTTCCTGTTGACCTTCCCACTGTTCTTCCGTACTCTACCCCTCTAGGTTCTACTTATCTCGCCCCCCTAAGGTGTTTCACTGTGCAATGTGAAGTCATGTGTGTTTTTGTTCTGTTCTGTTGTGTGTCTTATGTTCTGAGCTATCGTGATCAGTCAATGCAGAAATGTCTGTGTATACATTTCATGTTTTCTCGGAAGGATGCGCGCGGGCCAGAGTGGTTAACTTCAGTAACTTGATTAACTAACGCAAAGATTAAGGGTTAACGAGGCGCGAAGTCAGGCTTTTCCAGCCTTCTCGTGTCGCGTTGGTCACACTATGATCTGTCCTTAACTTATAAATCCAGCATCCATATCTCCCACTCTAACACCTGTGCCACACTTCCGAATATTGTTCTCAGATCACCTTTTCAGCCTCCCCCACCCCCTCATGGTCCTGAGTGGCTCCCCATTCGGCCGGCCTTGTCCGCCCCGCATCAGCCTGAACCTTGCCAGTCGCTAATCTGTCTCAGGCATCTCCGGTAGCCGTGTCGCTGCAGTAGCGCCAGAGGTCTAAGCATCACTGCTGTAACAACAGATTATCTGCATGTTGCAGCTGTGGCTTCGGATGGCGGTGTGGACGGTGTCCGGTGCTGTTTGGGAGCGGGAGTGGTCGGGGCGCCCAACGCGCTGGTGGACACGGAGCCGCGCGGCGGGCTGCAGCGCCAATGGACGCCGCTATACCAACCAACGTCTTCGCCCTGACGCGACACCGAGCCGCCTCTCCTGGACAGCGACCCGCCTGCCCACCTGGCACCGGGTAATTTTGGATCTAGCCTACCTCTCCGACCATCTGCGTATTCATGCTGCTTAACTGGGCGCCCAGACGCACCTCTTGTGCGAGAAATGCGGTCTCACCTTTGTTTCCGGCTCCAAAATCCGGCAGCGTCTCGCCTCGGCGCACGCCGCTATCACGCCGCACCACATCTGTTATCGACAGTTCGCACGGTGGTTTCAGATGCGACGCCAACGTCACGTCTCATTGAGCTGTGACCTGCGATGTGTGCGGACAGGGTCTTGGGCGCGCGGATAATCTGCGCGCTCATGCTTTGTTTCACACAGGCGATAAACCGTACCTATGCGGTGGATGCAGCGGGTGCGTCCGTCGCGCTGACAGTCTGGCCGACCACGCGCAAATCCACATCGAAGCAGAGCTGTATTCATGTGATTAGTGCGACGCCGCCTTCGGAGAGGTGCATCGCCGAGACCAGCACGTTCTGGATCGGCAGAAGCGGGAGCCGGCTGACAGCCCCGGCCCGCTGATGATGGACCTACTGACGGAGCTGATCCCGCCGAAGAGGCTGGGAGAGTTTCTGAGCAGTCTGACGGCGCCGGAGTACTACAGAGAGCTGGTGGGGGCGACGTGGCTGCTGCTGACGAAGCTGTTGGACCCCGAGCACCCTCTGGATGTCAAAGTTCTGCCCGATGTCGACGTTGAGGTGGTCGCCGTGGACGGTTTTGGATGTTGAACCCCTGTAGGTGCCCTGTGATGAGGTGGGCACTGTGGAGTAACTTTGCGGATGATCATTGACAGCCTCCCGGTTACCGATGCTTGCTACCTGTTCTAGCCTTCACGAGCCATGCTGCTGTCGGTGCCGACCGACCCGGTGATCTGTGGATTGGGAAAAACTACCACCGCCGTTCATCGGATTTATTCTGCTCAAAGACAAAGACAAAGACAAAGACTTTATTCAGAGTCATCCACAAATCCGCATGGCTATTACGACTCCACGTCAGTAAAGGGGTGGTAAAATGGAAGCACATACACACGCTATTAAAACAATAAAAATCCAGCTAAAATACAGTTATGCATAAAATACTCAACATTCTCAACAACACAAGTCACTCAGCGCGCCTCAATCCCGCTCTGTGATTATATGGTCCTGGAGTGCAGAACAGAAAACAGGTACTGGTAACCTCCTCATCTCCACAGGTAGCTCGTTGTAGTAGGAGGCACCCCGTGAGCAGAACCTGCGCTGCCCCATGCTGGTTCGTGAGCGGGGAACGCAAATATTATGGTTCTGCCTGGTATTGCGCTCCCGAACAGAGCCGACCTGTACGAATCCTGCAGCGACACGGCTACCGGAGATGCCTGAGACAGATTAGCGACTGGCAAGGTTCAGGCTGATGCGGGGCGGACAAGGCCGGCCGAATGGGGAGCCACTCAGGACCATGAGGGGGTGGGGGAGGCTGAAAAGGTGATCTGAGAACAATATTCGGAAGTGTGGCACAGGTGTTAGAGTGGGAGATATGGATGCTGGATTTACAAGTTAAGGACAGATCATAGTGTGACCAACACGACACGAGAAGGCTGGAAAAGCCTGACTTCGCCCCTCGTTAACCCTTAATCTTTGCGTTAGTTAATCAAGTTACTGAAGTTAACCACTCTGGCCCGCGCGCATCCTTCCGAGAAAACATGAAATGTATACACAGACATTTCTGCATTGACTGATCACGATAGCTCAGAACATAAGACACACAACAGAACAGAACAAAAACACACATGACTTCACATTGCACAGTGAAACACCTTAGGGGGCGAGATAAGTAGAACCTAGAGGGGTAGAGTACGGAAGAACAGTGGGAAGGTCAACAGGAAGAGACGAAGCCAGGAAAAGAAGAAAAATCTAATCAGAGAGAGAATTTTGTCAGTGACACACCTCAATACTGGTCCAGAAACATTTTCTTTCTCACTTTTTTTAATTCTTTCTTACTGTAGGGTATATCATTGATATCTATTATTTTGGATGCCAAGTTCTCATTCCAAATTCGGGGGCAGAGTGGAACAATGCAAATTTTCGGTATACGAAGGCTGTGAATGGGACATGAAAATGCCTATGCTGTCTTACTCTTCTCTCCTGGGAGTTGATGAACGAACAAATTTTGAGGCTAGTGGTTCTGGCAGAGAATGATTGAGAGAAGAGTGAGGGATGTTCATTTGGGAGAGCTTGAAGAGATCAGGAAGCTTAATCAGACAATTCTTCTTAAATATTGGGCTCGAGGTGCCAGACGATCAGCATTGTCAATTAGGCTTACTGTTTTTTTCTGAAGTATGTTTAGTCTATGGAGCCTGGGAGGGAAGGTAGAACCCCACGCCTGCAGTCCAAATGTCAAGTGGGGGAGAATGAGTGCATTATAAAGGAGAATAACATGACCAGGCTTAAGATTGTGACGAGTCCGAAGGATTAGACCAATGTTTCGAGAGATAGTGTTTTCTACAGTTCGGATTTGTGGTTCCCATTTAAATTTCTCGTCAATAAGAATCCCTAGATATTTAACCTTCGCTTGCCTGCAAATAGGTTCACAATTTAAGGAGACATTGATGTGAGGTTGATCAGCGGAGTTAGAGAGAAGTTGGTAAGCACTCTTTTTGGCATTAATGGAGAGCCGATTTGTAGACAGCCATTGTGTTATTTTTGGTAAATTAATGCTGATTTTGCCCTGCAGATCAGACACATTTTGGCCGAGAAGATGGCAACTGTGTCGTCCGCAAATTGGAGGAAATTACAGCCCTGGGCACTAGTGACAATATCATTAATCTATAATAAGAAGAGGGCTGGACCAAGGACCGATCCCTGCGGTACGCCATGACTGATACCTATAGGAGCCGATGAAAAAGTGGAGTTATACTTTAGTATCTGGGTTCGGTTTTCGAGATAGGATTGGAAGAATGCTAGTGAAGAATTTCTGATGCCGTAATAAGCTAATTTCTTTAGGAGAATGTAATGGTTTACAGTATCAAAAGCTTTCGAAAAACCTAGGTAGATGGCAGCACTAATTTCTTTCTTTGAGAGAGAGGAAGTAACATGATCATGGAGAAGAGAGACTGGCATGAAGGAACTGTGAAATTTTCTAAAGCCAAATTGGATTTTGTTCAATATGTTATTAGCTGTGAGGTGTTCTGTTAACTGAGCAAAAACAATTTTGTTCTAGAATTTTAGAGAGAATATTGAGCAAACTGACGGGACGATAATTTTTTAAGAGAGACGGGTCACCAGATTTATAAGTGGGAACCACAACTGATTTTTTTAAACGCTGCAGGGAATTTTCCAGAGGCAAGACATAAATTACAAACATGGAGCAATGAAAGGGGAAAGGGAACCTGAAATCTGTTTCAGTATCTTTGGTGTGAGGTTATCAGATTTAGCAGAGGAGCTGGTCAGATCTTGAATTAGGCCTAGAATGCTGGTGGGGTTTAGGGAAAAGCTATCTGCAATTTCAGGATTGTTTTCCATATAAGTCATAGAATCTATGTTTGTCTGGGTAATCTTTTTGTCCAAGTTGGATGCTGTGGAGCCAAAAAAGGAGTTAAACTTGTCCGCAATATCCTCGGGAGACGTAATTTCTCTATTTTCAAAATTATAGAGGGAGGGTAGATTTGCCCTCTCTTGCTTTTTGTGAACCAGAAAGAAAAGTGTTTGCCAAAGCTTAACAGGGTTAGATTTATGTTCGTTGAGCTTGTGCTCAAGGTAGAGTTTCTTAGATGTCCTTATAACACTGTTCAGGCGGCTTCTGTAAATTTTATACTGGTGCTTGTTCTCATTAGTTGGATTACGGAGTGACTGTAAAGTTCATTCTTTTTATTGATACTTTTCACTTATGCAAATGAGATCCATGGCTGTTCCGGTGTCGCGGGAGGATGTGGCTGACTCCCGTCGGGAGGCTCACCGGATCGTCGTCCATTTTAAGACAGCAGCCAAACATTCAGTTCGTCATAGGCTCTATGAGGAGCGGTTCAAATCGAACCCGATCCAGGACGAGGGCAGTGAAGTGGCGGCAAAGAAGCTCTTTTTAAACGAAAACCTGACGGCATACCGCCATGCTGTGTTCATGGAGCTTTGCAAGAAAAAGGCCGGGAAGCGCATACATTGCGTATTCTCCAAGGACGGGGAAGTGTTTTGTAAGCTAAGACAGCATGGCTGCAAGACCAGAGTGCCAGACTTCGAAACGCTTCGTGATCTATTGCGCGATACCTAAATGTGACGATGGGGGTGGGGGTTGAAATCCCTCTACTATTCAAAAACGGGTGCATTCGATATATGTGCTGGAATATTTTGGGATATGCTTAATTCGAGTGAAAATATAGGCTTTATCACTACCTCACCACTGTGGATCCGGGCCTCTTGTAGAAGATCCTTGACGACGCCCTGGATGCCGGACAAAGATAGGTAAACCTATAAACGATTCATATCAGGCCCATTGAGGCAAATTCATCAGCTCTTTGATATTTGTTGCATTTAACTAGAACGATTTAGTTTTCGTTTCTTCTCCACGACTAGACTAACCTCCAGGCGTCACGATCAACACTCTGTGGAATGCAAAACTGCAATGCGATAGTTAAAGCTCAGAACTGTAGCGATAACAAAATGGCACTATTCCACTCACGTGTTAACTGTAGTAAAAATACCTTCTTATATCATATAAATACACTCAAATGAAGATCAGAGGAATGAAAACATTCATTTAGCGTAGTTGTTAAATCAGCAAACATCTCGTTTTAATCTATTGGCAGAATTGTTTCACCACAGGAGAGTGAGGCTATTTTTGACACAGTTTGCAAGTTCCATAAAAATACTCTGAAGAGTACATGTACTGATAAATCTACCCCTTTGCATTTTCAGCACGAATGGAACTGCCCTATGCAAAAATAACACATGGATTAACTTACCACACGCTTGTAATGTTACACTTTGAATTCTAATATTAAGCTAGTTTTCAGAATATATTTACTAAGAATTCTAGACAAATGCTTATAAATGGTGTACATTTAGGACCTAGACAGATTGAAATTCTACGCTCGTGTTTTTTTTTAAGTGCAGGTGCCCCTCCCCCATTGAGTATCGATGCCCCCCCCCCCCCTGAGGGCTAGTGCTTGGATTCGAGCGTGTGGGTGAAATCCTAGTTATCATGGCCTGTTATAACAATCACACCCAACCTTGCGACTATTGCTCTTAATAATCGTGAATTTCTGTTGACAAGTTGGCAGAGGCATGTAGAATATGCTCTGCTAGTGCTGTATTTCCAGATAGTGAACAACACCGGACAGGAAAGCCTGATCGTGCCCCTGTAGTTGGGGAAGGTCTCGGGGCAAACTAATCTTTCCTTCTAAAGTTAAATTTTCCCTGGGCTAAGGATATCCTTTAAAAAGTTGTGTCTAGGCTCATCGAAGAGTGAATAAACAATTTTCATAAACGGATTCCAGAGGAGCTGGGGGACAGGTGCCCCGATCAACTCATTTATCGCCCTCTGAAATCGCCCTTGCGTCCCCTGAAACACTACTTCCCCAAAATGCAAGTATTGGCGCCCCATAGTGCAATTTAGCTCTCTGATGGGTTTCCGCTGAAAAATTGGCGTCTCTAGCCCAATGGGCTTCTTGTCCAGGCCCAAATGGCACTCCCCGACCGCAGTACTCCCTCCCATCGGAAATCCTGGATCCCCCCGTGATCCTTCTATATGATATGGTATCATAATCCCTGTACATTATTTTCTCATTCTGTGCGTTTGAGTTTAGTCATTGCATTTCTCGCTAGCTCTTATGGGCCTTTTCCTTTGGGCAAACTTCATTATCTCGGGGCAAACAAATATATAGGGGAAAGTGGGGGGTCATGGACATCGTGGGTAAGACGGACACCCCCTGTTTGGGACGAACTGACAGTGCCACGACCGGGAAAAGTGTGTAATACGCTTCCTTTTAGCGCGCGTCGGTCGCAGAGCAACGTTGGGTCCGATAAGCTCTCTAGGTTTTATACAATTTTCATAAAAGTAAAAAGTGCAACTCATGCGTTTTTTACAATCGAATTCATAAGGTCATTACATGCATGTTTCTATAGATATTTTATTGGTATTACGTAATATGGCTCTTCAAGATGTTACATTTTGTTCACCGCAGTCGCTGACTGTGTAATCGCAATGGCGTCCGATTCATATCCAGGTTTGTTTAGGGAAGAGCAAGATGGGGTAAGACGGAAACCACGCGTGGGGCAAGATGGACATAGTGCTCATGTTACCCCGCACAAGAGTATATTTAATTTTGAATAATATAAGCTTAAATAAATAAAGGCCGATGGTTTGGGGGACACAGGGCCCTAAATTCTGGAAAACATATAATTAAATTTGAGGGTCATCCAGGGGCAGCTGTTTCCCTCGACCCTCAGCGCCCCTTGAAATGGTAACGGTGTCCACCTGAGAGATTGATGGACCACCTAAATTATCGCTTCCAATCTCTGTATCTCTGTATCTCTGTATATGTATTAATCACCAACAGGCACATACCCAATTATAGGTGAAGTCAATGAAAGATAAAAATGCATAGTCACCAACAGCCTATTCCTAAAACGCGCAAAACATTTCTAACACAACAAACACAAATAATCAATCTGGTCACTGGCCTATGAAAGCTGTTTGTATAGTCGTAAAAGAGGCGATACACTTTTTAAGTCGTCCAATGGGATCCGTCAAAATATCGCAGGTTGGTGAGAAAGCTAAAAAGTTATTAACAACACGAGGAGCCCGCACAAACACACATGATTGTATCGTGTTCACTCGACCAAAAGGCACATTTAAGAAAGTTGCACTAGCATTCCTGGTAGTTCTAGATGGTACATGAAGCGAGAAACATTCCAAAAGATGAGATGATGCGATGAGACCTCTAAAAACCTTGCTTGTGAATAAGATGTCATGTTGTACACGCCTTGCCAATAAGAGCGCCCCTTCTCCGCCCCTTCTCAGAAGCGGAGAAGGGGCGCTCTTAGCCCTGCGAGAGGATCTAGCACCCAACTGATATGTTTTGCATTCCAAAAGTGGCACCCCCTGGCAGGCGCGCACCCAGGATTTGTATTTGGGGAGGGGCGGCTGACGAGAGGTGACACCAGGCTGGTGGAGGGGGCGGCATTTTGCCTCCGGGGGCGCACTTGTTTACCCAAAGGGCAGTCAATTTTCGCATCTTGGGGGTGGGGGGGGTGAGAGCGGTGAATTGTTTGCTCCACAGACCTAGTGAAATTTTTTAAAGGGCGGTGTGTTGGGTGCAAGGGCAGCAAAGTCAGTGTAGGGGGGCGGCATGTTGGGTGCAGGAGCGGCAGTCAGTGTAGCATTGCCTCTAAAAGTCAGGCGAAGGCTCATCCTTCCCCTCGATGTGCGCCTTCGGCGCTCCACATGGATGGGGGTGGCACTTTGGAGCTAAAGTGTTTGGGGGCCCGCTGCCATCCACCTGGGTGCGGACCCGCACCCTGACCCGGATGGTGCCCCCGGCAAGGTGTGCCGCCCTCCTGATCGGCGATCCTGGATCAACCTATGCACAGTTCCACGACAGCCCTTAATACTTAAATCCTCCGTCATTAACAATTCAGAAAAGGCATGGCCCCCTTTGACCCTTTGACGGAAATAGTAAGAAAATGCCCCCTTCTCCGCGGCGGACAACAGTTGCCTAGTGGGTGGATGCAGATGGAAATCTTCAAGGCCTGGTTCGATCACTTTGTTTACATTGTCCATCTTTCCCCATGGGGTGACCATGTTACCCCATTAGGTGGGGCGAAATGGACTTTTGCTACTTTTTTCTAAACTATACGCAAATTCTAATCTAATAATCACAGGCACATAGCTGCTTGCACAGAGGTAGATAAATGTCTGAAGTATCTCTACAGCTAAAATAGGAACGAAGCAAGCTCTTTAAGTCATCAAAAACTCACACCATCTTTACGGTGTCCGTGGCCCCCACTTTCCCGATGATGATTGGGGTTTTAGGGCACGTCAGCTTCTGAGGCTATATGTGCCCATCGTTATCTAATTAAATCATTTCCAGTGCGCTGTTGGGTGAGTTAGGGCTAAGGGTGTGTAATAATAATAATAATAACTAAAGAAGTGTAATGAAGTAGTAGAGCATGTCTACATGTAAAGCTGGGTTAACGTGGGTTGTAGATGATCTGGAACTTGATGTATTTTAAAAACTGTAGGATGCTACGGATGTCTACAGCTGCACTGTCACCGAGTAAGTCATTCAACGGTGTTGGTGGGAAGAACCTGGTGCGGATTCTGCGAATCTGTTCGCAGCCAGCGGCAGCATCGAGCACATGTTCCATGGTCAGCCGGTTTCCACAGTGAGAGCAGAGGTTTTGGTCGGAGCCACACAAATAATGAGCATGTGTTGCATATGTGTGGCCTATTCGCAGCCTAGTTAATGATACTTCCTCTTGTCTGTTCCTCCGATTACTGGACTCCCACTTCCCTATTCTACACCGCAGACGTTTAAGTGTGCAGCTTGGTTCCGCATCCCACCTGGCCTGCCATTCTACCTTCAGGAGCTCGTTAAATTCAGCTTTCAGGTCACTGGCAGGAACTTTAAACCGATGCATCGGAGGCTGCGTGCACGCTACTTTAGCAGCTTGGTCTGCCCTCTCATTTCCTGGGACCCCGACATGGCTTGGAACCCAGAGGAATCTGATTGTCATATCTCGCGTAAAAGCAGCTGTCAGTAGCCTTCTGATAGCTGGAACGAGCCAGGATGATGCTGGGTGGTGTGATTGAAGTGCGTTCAGCGAGCTGGCAGAGTCTGTCACTATGAGAGATCGGGTCTGAGGGCTGTGGTGCAAGTATCGTAAAACTCTGAAGATTGCGTAAAGTTCTGTAGTAAAAACTGAGACTGTTCGTGGGAGGCTAAAACTCTGGCACGATCCCATGCCTGTGAAGGCACATCCGGCTCCGTCCGACCCCTTAGAGCCGTCAGTGTAGTAGACAGCGTATCCCACATATGTTTCAATTACTTCCAGTGCAAGTTGTTGCAGCTCTACTGGTGGTGTTGTGTTTTTATTGAATCGCAGCAGGTTCGTGTTGCACTCAACAGGAGCGAGTCGCCAGGGTTCGTGACGTTCGGGACGCCTCTTTGCTACCGCGCTGAAGTCTATGTTTGATTGTTCTGTCCATTCTGAGATCCGGGTGCATAGCGCTTTAGAGGAGCTGGCCCGACCCTGCAAAAACGACTCGGTTAGTGAAGGCTCAAATAGCCATTTGAATGTTGGGTGGTCTGGGTATTGTCTGATTTTGGCGGCATACGCAAGGCTGAGGCGCTTCCTTCTCAGGTCCAGAGGGGGCTCGTCTGCATCTACCAGTAGGCTGGCCCTACGGGAGGTGCGAAATGCACCTGTGGCGACACGCACACACGCATGGTGGACAGCGTCAAGGAGTTGTTTCACGCTGCTCAGGGCGCTGTCATATACGGGTGATCCGTAGTCTAAAACCGATCGAACGAGGGCGCGATATAGCCTGAGAAGGGTGGTTCTGTCAGCTCCATATGATGTGCGGGACATTACTTTTAGAATGTTCATGCGCTTAAAACACTTGTCTCGGAGCAGTGATATGTGAGTGGCGTATGTAAGGCGTTTGTCCAGTGTCATCCCTAAAAACTTTGTCTCCATTACGACAGGTACTCTCCTGCCGTACAGCCGGAGGCTAATATCAGGACATGAGCGGCGGCGGCAAAAGTGCACACATACAGTTTTCTCCGTTGAGAACTTAAAACCGTTTCTCAGGCTCCACTCAGATAGCTGGTCAAGGCAAATCTGAAGCTGTCGTTGCGCTGAAACAGACGTGGATGTGCTGATCCACACCGCGAAGTCATCAACAAATAGGGATTTTTCGACTGTCGGAGGTAAGGCGCTACAAATGTCATTGATTAAAATACCGAACAGGGTCACGCTTAACACCCCACCTTGGACTACGCCGCCCTTCTGACAGTAGCTGTCTGACAGGGAGTTGCCTACTCTCACTCTAAAGTTCCGTTCTTTCATAAAATTGTCTATGAAATAACCCATGTGACCTTTGATACCGGCTTTTCTGGTTTTCTCTAAAATTGCATGTCGCCAAGCCGTGTCATAAGCTTTCTCAATATCGAAGAAGACAGCGAAAACATGTTGTTTGAAAGAAAAAGAACGGCGGACTGAGGTGTCTAACGAGACAAGGTGATCCGTTGTGCATCGACCTGCACGGAACCCACACTGATCATTTGAGAAAAAGTAGGAGCTTTCCAAATACCACACCAGACGTGCGTTTACCATGCGTTCCATAAGCTTGCACACACTTGAGGTCAGGGCGATGGGTCGATAGTGTAGAGGGTCGTTACCGTCCTTGTCCGGTTTTAAGACTGGGATGATAGTGGCCTCTCTCCATGAACTAGGGAAGTCATGCGAGACCCATATCCAGTTGAAGAAGGCCAGTAATGCCTCGAGCGACCTTTCATTAAGATGCTTGACCATGTCAATGTGTATGGCGTCTGGACCGGGAGCTGTACTCCTTGCCCGTGAGAGAGCTATTCGAAGCTCTTCATGAGAGAAGGGTTCATTATATTTTATGTCTTCAGCTGAGCTAAAATTTACTGGCACGCGTTCCTTCTGCTGTTTGTACCGTTTAAACCTGGGATCGGTACAGCCGGACTGCCAGCGGGCAGTCCAGGTCCTTCCAAAAACATTTCCGACATCGGCAGGGTTGGTGATGTTGCTACTAGGTCCAGAGAGCACAGGCAGCGATATAGCAGAGCTACGACCAGATAGGCGATGTACTCGGCGCCAGATTGTACTCAGAGGTGTAAGCCTATTTATGGTGTCAATGTATGCTCTCCATGATTTGCGCTTCGCGCCTCGAACAGCCTGTCTCGCAAGAGCCTTGGCGCGCCGGAATCGTATCAAGTTATCTGTTGTTGGGCGTACTGTGAAAATTTTGAAGCATCGTTGTCGTCCTTTGATAGCTTTTTTACATTCGTCAGTCCACCACGGTACAGGGATACGGCGGGGAAGTGGACTGGTTTTGGGAATAAAAGTATTAGCCGCGTCGACTAATCGGGAACGTATTACATCGTAAAAACTCGTTGCTGTTTCGTCCTCATCCGGGGTAAAATCGAAATCACAGTCGGCAGTGAAACCCTCCCAGTCTGCACGTTTAAGGTTCCACTGTGGCGTCCTCAGTCCTGGGTGAGGAGTCTGGGACCAGAGCCAGATCGGGTAGTGGTCGCTCCCGCACGGGTTCGAGTGTGTTCGCCAACTAAAACGATCGCCTACTGATGAAGAGCAAAAAGACAAATCGATCGCGGATGTTGCTCCTGACGGAAGTGTAATGTGGGTGGGGTGGCCAGTGTTAAGAATGCATAAGTCGTGGCGTAACACTACATCCTCTAGGCGCCTTCCGCGTCGGTTGGAGCGTAGGCAGCCCCAAACGGTGTTATGTGCATTAAAATCACCTAAAATCACATTGTGTCTCGGTAACTGTCGCACCAAATTCTCAAACGCACCGACTGGAAACTCTTCCACAGGAGGAATGTACACAGAAACAATTGTTAATTTGATGTCGTTGAGGTCGACAGTCACCGCTACTGCCTGTAGATCGGTTTGTAAGTGAAAAACGATTGAGGGGGTACAGTAATGAACAAGAAGGGCTACTCCTCCGTGGGCGACAGAGGTGGTGGGAACGTCGTAGCGATATGTTTTGTAATGGTGTATGTTACATGTGTGGTTTTGTTTTAATTTTGTTTCTTGCAGTGCGACTACAACGGGGGTTTTGGCGGCTATCAGCGCCTGGAGGTCGCTCGTGTTTGCTCGGAATCCCCGCATATTCCACTGCAGGAGAGTTGTCAGCAGAGTGAGAGTGGTGAGTAAAAGGAGTCCGTAATTAATATTTGTCATGTTCATTGTGGGTGACTGGGTGCCTGAAACGGCACGCCCCCGCTCAGCATCTCTGTGTGGGAGTGGCTAGTGCGTCGCTCCTGCAGCCTTTCCCTTGAAATAGAGCGCCTTGCATGCTCTCTTGATTGGGAGCGGTGCCTATCCCCGCGGTCTAGTGTTGCCGAATTCGAGCGACCTCGCTCGCAGCCCTGTCTTTGGCCTGAGGGGTTCACTTGTTTGTGCTGAGGTAGAGTGGGGTTAACATTTAGGTAGCTGCGATAAACTTCCTCAGTCTGAGGGCTACACCGTGATGGTGTCTTCGTGGTGGCTGGAATTTCCGGCCGTGGAGGAGGGGTTGGCGGCGGAGGCATGCCTGTGCCTTCGTCCTTTTGAGTCTGTACTTTTCCAATTGTTGCAGTGGCCACGAGTTTACGTTTTTTACTTTGTTGCTGTTGTTCTTTGTTTGTAGTTTCCTTTACAACTTGTGTCTGTGCTTTTGTCGATTCTTTGGCTTCGGTTGCCTGAGGAGGGTCAGCTCGACCGAGCGTGGGCGCGGTGCGCTCCGTCGTTGCAGGTGGTTGTGCTGCCGGACCTTTGGGAGGATGTGGTTGGGTTGGCGAGTCCTCTCGAGCTCGTTTACCAGAGACTTCCTGTGTGTGCTCGCTGTCAGGGCTGTCAGTCTGCATGGTTGTCTTAGCGCTGGGGACCTCACATTCAAGGGGGTCCGTGCCAGCATCGCGGCGCTCCAGCAGTGGAGTTTGTGTTCCCTTTTCAGATGTGTCTGTGCTGCCCGTCGATGTGGTGCGGGGCTCAGCCGATCTGTTTGAGAGAAGATCAGAGATTAGTGAGAGGAATTGACGGAGGGAAAAGTTTGTTAGCTGGCACATGTTTATGTCGAGGTTGAGTGCAGTTTCGGACTGTGTGGGGTTCTCAGCTGGTGAGGCGCCGGACTGACTTCCCACCAGGGCGTCTCTGTACGGCGTGCTAGTTGGGGCAGCAGACCTCGGGACCTGGGGTGTCTGAGTTGGTGCTACTTTGGTGGGAGGTGACACCTTCCTTTTTTGTGCCTCCTTTGCCTCGGCGAGCCTGGGACACGATCGGCTCCACGCCTCGTGATCACCTCCGCACCCTACGCATTTAGGAGTGTGGGCCTCACAGTTGGCAGAGTTGTGCTCAGTCGCAGAGCATCGCCCGCATCGCACTAGACCCTTACAGCTGCTGGCGACGTGTCCGAACTTCTGGCACTTGAAGCATCGAGTGGGGTTGGGCACAAATGCACGTACTTTTACGGCTATCCAGCCGACTCGTACCTTCTCGGGCAGATCTGTTCCAGAGAACGTTAGCAGGAAGGTACCAGTGTTTGAGTTTTGGCCGTCAACTCTCCTAAGCATTCTTTTCGCCTCAATGACTCCTTGGTCCTTCAGTCCTGCGAGCACATCCTCGTCAGTAGCGTCAGATAGGTCGGCACAGCTGATTACACCGCGAGAGTGATTTTTGGTGTAGTGTGGAGATACAGTGACTGGGACAGATAGTGTTCTGTTCGCCGTACGGATTTGTAGAGAGGTGGCATTCAGAAGTTTGCTGGCGCTAAGCTTGCTTCCCATTTCTACTTCGATCCTACCGTCTCTGTATCGGTAGGTGCGCTTAGGTTTGTAGACCTCAAGAGCGCCGTGCAGTTGAAATGGGTTCAACTTCATTGACCTATCCTCGACCTTTATGACAAGAGTCAAAGGGGTTGGCTGGTCAGGGGTCGTTCGCGCAGGGGGTCGGTCAACGGTAGGATCCATCGTATCAGCGGTATCAGGAGCAGTAACAGCGGTGGTCGAGGTCGGAGCGGGGGTCGTAGTGCCTGAGGTCAATCCGGTAGAGCGTGGGGTAGGTGCAGCCATGGAAAAGGAATTTACCTTCGGCCCCCGGGTTGCCAGCTGTCAATAGCTGGGCCCGGGGGCTGGTACAGTGCCTACGGGGGCAGGTGCGCCCGTCTCAGAGGGGCGAGAGGTACTCACACAACCCCTCCGATCAGAACGCACCCACCCCCTTGACGCCATCAGCCCAGTGTGCCGGCAGGGCCATGAGTCGGGACGAAGCAAAACGCGGCAGCCCTCACGCAGCGGAGACTGCGGTCTACCAGGCGCGCGCAACAAGCCGGAGTCTCGCAAATCGACGGTTTCCGAAACCCCGGCCCGCGTCGCGCCCGGCAAGAGCTATCACAGTCCCCACCGCGAAGGGCGCCGCGCCGCACGCCCGAAACGTAATCCCCCCTGCTCAGCTGGACCGAGCGACAGTGCTCGTAGACACTGCCGCGTAGCTAGGCCGCCCGCGGCAGCCTGCGGACGGCTTACCCCCGGTTGGATCGAGATATCTGGGCCAAAGGGGGCGTGTTGGAGCCCTCGGGACTGACCCGCCCGAGGGGGACCTCAACCCCCAGGATCCCGTCAACCTCGTCGCCGGGGCTCGAGATAGGCCTCGAGTGGGCGCCTTACACCCATAAAATGCCGAAGAAGGCAAATAACTGTGGGACCGATAACTGAAGCATAAAAAGAGGACAGGAACTAAAAATAATCAACAAAATAAGAAAACAAAAACAAACAGGAGCTACATACTGGGAGGTGCAGGACAGATCTGACCCGATCCAATACGGTTACCGACCAGGTAACAGAGGGCCCGTAAGGCAATCATCAGCATCGCCGCGGACCTCATCACCAGAGCCACCGACGACAGACGCCGACTCTAACCGAGTGAAGTCGGAAGAGGCAGCGGCCGTCGGAGGGCTAGAAAAGATGTATCCGCGGCGATGCGATAAAGTGCCTCCCAAGGCTGACTGGGGCCCCGGGCGCGTCACACCCCGTTGCTCCAATCTTTACTTGCCGGACGAATCCGGCAAGTGAAGATCGGTCCCCTGAGGGGGAAATAAATAAGATAACATAACGCTACAGAGGATATAATTCCACCACTGGGTCATCATTGTAGAAGAAACACAACACAGACGACTTCAAGATGTAAAGGGTATCATACTTCTATGCTTATCACGTGCAATGGAGAGGGGTTTGGCGTCAACGCGCAGTGGAGGGTGTCCTAAAGTGCCCACCCTCTGAAATTTTGGAGACCAAGAGGGTTAGAAAAACGCAACTTTGGGAAGCTTGTGGGAGGGATGGTGATCTACATTTTGGTTGGGTTTCATTGGCCTAGGTCAATATCTTCAAGGCCAAACGAGGTTGTAAAAGCCAAGTCAGGGCTGCGCTGCAGACCCATTGGGAAATGCCGTGATTATGCGAAAAAACCGGGATATACCAAAAGTGGGGCTAAGGTCATAGAGGGAAGGTCTCACATAATGTTCTCCGAAATTTCTAGGTCAAGGTCTTTCAAGTTCAATGACCTATGACGTAACAGAATGACATATTCCCAATAATCTACCATATAACTGGCACTATAGCAATCTTAGGCGGGAAGTGAGAGTTTGAATTTGAAAAAGACCTTTGACCTTGACCTTGAGTAGCCTTCACTATAAAGTCATAGCATAGCTTACGGGATACTGAATGATGTCATCTGACTGGAATACTGGGGTCAACGACCTTGACCTGTGACCTTTGACCTTGACCTTGAAATTCATGCGGATTGACCTTAACCTTCATGTGAGCTGGCCTTTGCATATAACCTGAGTACCTAAATGACGTTATGACGTCACTACTCGGTCTACAGTGCAGGCGAAGTGGTGCCACCGCGCGATTGCGATGGTCTCAAAATATAGGTCTAACTTTGAAAGCCTATAAGTATAAAAAATATTGACTCAATTCACAAATGTTTTCTCCAATAGACCTTTTCACATTAATTCGTTCAAATTTAGATTTGTAGCGTTTTCCGGCGGCGAATGGTTCTCCATCCAAACTGGAAAAATAGGTGGGAGGGCACTTTAGGACCCCCTCCTTTGGGCATGTTATGAGGGGCCCTGCCCAGCTATTAAGGACCCTAAATGTTTCGGAAACCCACAATGACTTACAATACAACAATTTCTTCTTGTACAAATTATAATGAGGGAGCCATTATGCGTGAATAGGATGAGATCGGGTGGTCTCGTGGAAATACGTTGAACTCCTGAACTAAAAGCTATGAGTTCAAATTCATGAGAATGACGAGGAAAAATTAGAAAAAATAAGAATGATGAGCCTTGACTGGCTTAACCCGCGCCCCACCGGGGGTCCGGCGCCACCATCGCCCCACCGGGGGCCATCGATGGCTCCCCCTCTAACTCCGAAAATATGGGCGTTAGCGCAAATCTGCGAAGTGCAATAGAAAGCTCGCGTGAATTCAGTAAGAAATTACTTCACATGTTTTAGTGCTCAGGTCAATGGTTTGACCTCCAGAGGTCAAATTAGGTCAAGATCGGCTATTTTAACTCAAATATGCAATGATTAAGCAAACTGGGCATAACTCTTATGTCATTAGAGCTAGTGAGGCCTGGTAAAATACATTTGATAGCAAATTGCCAGTACTTTTTCCGCTATGTGGAACGTAAAGACCTCCCGCAAGTGGTTTGACCTCCAGAGGTCACCTCGTAACCTAATATGACCTGAGGTCACGAAAGGTCAAAAAGTGACCTTGCCGTATATCAAATGAAAGCCAGTGACACGACAAACACGATGGTGCTTGTTTCACCGCTCTAGCTTAATAAAGTCAAAAGTTATTGTCAAAATACTGTTTTTGACCTCTGGTGACCTTGGATGACCTTTTAAAAGTCAAAGGGCAAATATGACCCCTGGGATCCGTGAAAGGGTGTCCAGAAACGCTGTTCTGAGCAGACTGAGTATTTACAATCATTTTTGTGACTTTTATATCATGAAACAGCTTTTCCCCATGCTTTTCCAATGGGAGAGGTCGCCTCGTGACCTGACCTCAGGGCACGAAATCGAAAAATCCCGGATATACACCTTGTAGACCCTGGAGGGGTCACAAAGTGTAGGAAGTTTCAAATCGATCGACTCTGAAATGTAGCTCTTACAGAGCTCTAAAGTTGAAGTCAGGTGACCTTGGTTGACCTCGTCTGGTGACCTGACCTTGGGTGACCCGGGGTAAAAAATTTCAGGGATGATGGGAAAATAATGCAGTGAGAGGTAGAGCCCTCAACCGCGGTGCTGCGCCTCGTCGTTTTTCTGCTATCCCGGGAAAACCTTAGGGGAGCCATCGATGCCCCCGGTGGGGCGACGGTTAAGAGACATTGCAAGCCATTGTGAGAGGGAACCCGACACATTTTCGTACATGGCCGTTCGGACTTACTCCACAGAGTATTTTTGGGGTTGAACCTTTCGTTGTGCATTTACAGAGCTTCGTCAGCGAAAGTGGCCCCTTTAGGACCACTCGGTGCAAGCAAACTCTGTCGCTGACGAAGCTCTGTAAATACAGAACGAAAGCTCCGACCCCAAAAACACTTTGTGGACTAGGTTCGAACGACCATATACGAACATCCGATTTCCAGACCATGTCTTTTCGATATATTTTGGCATTCTGGTGATGTTCGGTGCTTGGATTGATATTGCCCAGGTGCCCTCTGGTCCCCATGAATTCTTTCAGGATGAGCTCGAGCACTCTGGGCCCCACCTCCTGGATACACGGCTGGCTTACGTCTCCATGTCAACCCGTCACATCACGCCTACTCATCCCCTTGAAGATGAGGCGTATGTAAGAGATGTGTCTTGGTGAATCATCACCATCCCTCCGTGCTAAATAAAGCCCCCGGGAAAGGCTGCCCGTCTCGTGCGACAAAGGAACCAAGGCTTCTTAGAGCTACAGGCGGACCGTGCATTAATCGGATCAGCTGTCTCATGGCAGGTTTTTGTGTCAGGAATGGATTGCCCTCCCTTTTGGTAATCCGTCGCTCTATGCTTGCCTTGCATCACACGTGTGAACAGAGGAAATTTCATAGCTTCAACCCAGTGTTCAATCCCGAGTTTCTGTTACAGATACCCATTGAAGTGTATGGTATTTTCATTGAAATGCTTAACACATACATCTCGAAATAGAGGGAGAGGGGTTACTTCTTTCTACTTTTACTTTTATGAAAATTCTAAATTTCAGTTCAATTGGACAGAAATCACAAATTTGTTAACACTATTTAAAGTGTGCAAAGGCTCAGTAGACTCTAGATATTTGAATGAACCGAATCTGCAGGCATTTCAAAAGCTCTCGGACGCAAATGGAGTGTTGTGCCTCGCCCCCGTGCGAGGTGCTTTTTCAGTTGTATGTGTAAGTGACGGTGGCCATTTCTGTTTGCGGGGCACCGGTTCCATTCCCCTGCGTGTTGCCCGATCATATTTTTTCAAAAAGTTTCCTGCGAAATTTCCCGGAGTTCATTTTGGGACCTACATTTGTATTCCTTGACGGTGACATCAATCAAATATGACCAATTATGATCATCAAATATGAAAAACACACCACTCCATGTCGAAGATTTTAGTAACATGTATGGCAAAGCATCATAAAGCAAAGAGTCTGGGGTACCTTATACCCCTCCATGTTTAGCGAATTCTCGGAAACTCCCTCGGCTGCGCTCGCACGACTGAACGATTGAATGCCATAAGGTCCCCTGTGTCTATTATGTATTTGTAATTTCTCCTCGAATCCGAGATGGGCAATCTATAGTGGCATAATCGATCACACTCTTATATCTAGGTATCACCCATCTTCAGGGTTTGGACGTGATTTATTGCAGAAACAGTAATAGACCATAATATAACTGCTGTCCTGGAACGTTGCTATTGTTTAACGCTATTTCTCAACTAACTTGTCAAGATTCTAAAAGTAGGCTGCGCCGGAATATAGGATTACTTCCTTCCAAAATTTCAATGTCTCCAATTCGATGAGATAGAACAATGAACAGCAGGTATATCATCTCAATATCATGTTCCTCACAGCGGAATCTATCAAGGTTTAAATGCAATTGGGAGACTCTGATTTTGCAAGCGTTGGATTCAACATTGGGAAACCTATGCACAAATTTCTATTAAGAGGCCAAAACTTCTTTACAGAACATACGACACATTTTACGCAGCCGGTTGGCGCCTTCCTTCAGGATGCACCGATGCGTGCATAAGAGGCGACAGCAACTTAATCTGTCCGACAACGAGCAACAAGCTTTGAGAACTTTCCCCACCGCAAGCGATTACAAATTCTCGCAGGCTTAGAACCCTTCTGGAGCTCAATCCCCGGCCCTGGAGGAGCGAGAGCTGTAAAGTCCGCGGGGTGCATGCATGAATGGTTCATCGGACTGGCGTTTCAGCTGCAGCTTCTCTTCTGGTGATCATGGCGGGCAGAAGGATACTTGTGGCAAGGCACGTTACCTCTGTGCATCTGTGCTTTTGCGTTTCAATTGTCTCTGCTAGCAGCGGCCATTATATTGGCGCGTCTGCTTTATGTGTGGGTGTGTTTGTTTTTAATCCGAAAAAATGCCCAAAGAGCTGGAAAAAGCAGCTTGAATTTACATCAAGAAGAATGATTAAGCGAACACTATGGTTTTACACACAGATGCCTGTTTGCGTTGCAACCATGCTGACCATTTTCAATTCATACACTGCCTTATGAACAATTTTACCGTTATAGAGGAAGATACAGAGTGGAGGAGCACCTGACTAATTTTTTCTGTTCTCTAATTCTTTAGTCCAGAAAGGAAGTCGATCAAACTTCTACGCTCTGACATAGTCGTTGAATATTTTGATCCCCTGCCTGGGTCCTGAAAGAAATGTTTCTGAACCAAAACAATATATACTCAGAATAATTTACGAATATGTAATTTTCTGGGCTAGAATCGTCCACAGGGCAGCACAAGAGGCATGCATGTATGTATACCCGTAAACACCTACGCATACAGAACAGAACTTGGGTTTTAGACCAATGGCCGATGGGAAAGGCATCTTAGTGCCAAAGATTGTCAAGTTCGTTCAATTGGTTTACGGATCCTGCCTATTTAGCCAGTAGTGCAATAAAAGATCTAAAAAAATGAACGCACCTAGATGTTTTTAAATTTGACCTTTGACTTATTTACGGCACTGACAGTAGATACTTTGCCCAAATTGCGTGTGTAACAAGCGCAGCGGAGGATAAGGGCCAGAAGTGCTCCCCCATATATTCTTCAGAGATAGCCGGAGATGTTGGGAGCTTGAAAACGCAAGGTGGTCGACTTTGAGAGAATTTATGAGTGCGTTGATTGCTGAAAGAATTTGGAAATCAGTCAATAATTGTTGAAATAATAGGCTTTCAATGTCAAAACTATAATTTGAGACCCTCGCAGTCGCGCAGTTGCACCTGTTCGCTAGCACTCTAAACCGAGTGGTGACGTAATTAAGTTATATAATTGGGATTATGTGTCAAGGTCACCCCACGTGAAGGTCAAGGTCACTGTTCAAGGTCATTGAACCCTGTGTTTCGATCAAATGGACGGTCTCCATTTGATTCATGGACGGTCTCCCCATTACCCTCTGGATCCGCGCCTGGTGCATACATACACGCGACGGTCAGTGATGCAATGGACACTAAGGTGGGGATAGACGGTAGGTGTGCATGTGTGTAGGGGATCGTACGCGCACCTGCCTTGTCGCAGTGCCCCTCCACTTTCTTTTTATGTATACTTCAACTAGAGGTGAAAAATACTTATCGTGGGATGTAATGTTTTTGTTGTGGAGATGATGAAATATATACATAAGCTGTCATAATTAATTATGCACGTTTCTTTGTAAAATATGAAAGGAATATGCTGCTGAAATGTTGCAAATAATCATGTAAGCAGTTGATGTAGTGGCCAGTCAAATTTTCCACATTTTGACTGCATGGCAGCTAGAGAGGCTCCCGCAGAAAATGAGTTTTTTTGACTGAATAGCCATCCCCCCGCAGGCTTCTCCACCGCACTGAATCACGAATGCTTACAAGCTAGATTAAAAGAGGATCCGCAGGATTCGAAAATTATATCTTTATGGTCTGGACACATGTCTAAATCAGAATTCATTTTAAAATGATCCAAATTTGACAGTTATTTTCTGCGTGCATCATATTTTCTACGCTTGTAATTTGTCATCTATTTTTAAGAGTCCCTCGTGTATGCAACTTGCTTTTAAATGTCAACAGAGACATGAACCTATGGAATACTAATTTCAGAGATTTTAGGAAACGAGTTATAGCGTATTCTGTGGGGGTATAGAAGTGAGTGTTATTAATGTGTTTTAGTGTTTTTACTGAATGACTTTGCTTGTTGGCACTTATCTTATTGCGCTCCCTTGTATGTTGCTGTGTTTTATCATTTTAGTCCAGTCAAGTTAGCATTTTTATAATGGGAACATGTCATAAAATTTGGACCCCGCCATAAGATACACCATTGTGTGTGCAATTGAAAGGGGCGTAACATATCCAAAATCCGCAAAAATCTACCGAGCGGATATTTTATAACAGGGGTGCATAGTCCACGTGCCAGAGAAAAACCAGAAAGTTCAAAGTATAACGTTGTGGTGTGTCGAGCCTGCAACATCGTCACAATGGCTATAATTTTTGGGAAGCAGATACAAATGATGCTGGCCAATTCAAACAACCTTAGCCGGCCGGTGGCCTACCCTCGGTTTGCACGTGCTGCACGTGCAAAGTCAAAATGTTGCAATTTTGTCCTTATTTGCAGTGCTTTCGTTAGCTCTCTTGTCGATGTCAGAAGCCGGTGACGAACGAAGTAAGAAACGGCTTCTATTCTGACAGTTTTTCCGGTCTCGTCGTTTTCGTTGTCTGTTGTTGTTGTTGTCAGAAGCCGGTGACGAACAAAGTAAGAAACGGCTTCTATTCTGACAGTTTTTTCGGTCTCGTCGTCGTTGTCTGTTGTTGTTGTCAGAAGCCGGTGACGAACGAAGTAAGAAACGGCTTCTATTCTGACAGTTTTTCCGGTCTCGTCGTCGTTGTCTGTTGTTGTTGTCAGAAGCCGGTGACGAACGAAGTAAGAAACGGCTTCTATTCTGACAGTTTTTCCGGTCTCGTCGTCGTTGTCGGTTGTTGTTGTTGTCAGAAGCCGGTGACGAACGAAGTGAGAAACGGCTTCTATACTGACAGTTTTTCGTTCTCTGTTGTCCGTAGCAGTAGTAGTAGTTGTCAGAGCCGCATGACGAAATCCATGGAGCGAAGCGCATTGAGATTTCTCAAGCGGCTCTATTCTGGCCGCTCAGACGGGTCTCGTCGTGGTCTGTTGTTGTTGTCAGAAGCCGGTGACGAACGAAGTGAGAAACGTCAGAAGCCGGTGACGAACGAAGTGAGAAACGGCTTCTATACTGACAGTTTTTCGTTCTCTGTTGTCCGTAGTCAGAAGCCGGTGACGTAGTAGTAGTAGTAGTTGTTGTCTGTTCTGAGGACTGGTATCAGATACTTGAAACTTGCAGGGAAGAAAGGCAGGAACCCATAAAAATCCCGACGGCTGCAGATTTTCGAATTTTGCAAAAACTTTTCCAAAATTTTGGATTATATTTTATAAACTTTTATTTTTCTATTTTTCTATTTTTAGTCTACAGCTCTCAAACTTACACTCTTTTACACACAATCAATTACCAGTTGTTGCTCAAAGTTTGAAGCAAAAATTCAAATTTGTACTTCCAAAATGATTTTTTGAAACTTTTACCTCCAACTGGTAGTGAAATGCATTACCAAAGTTATAAGTTCGAAATATCTGAAGATATGATGCTAGGTGTTCCAAACTGGATTTTTACAGACAGAATGGACTGTGCATTACTGCATAGACACTAAACTGAACCAAAAACATAATTTTGAAGGTCAGTTTTGGCCCTTTTCCAAAACATTGCAATTATTGCCTAAAACTTTAAAACCATATAACTCTCAAAATTCTGGACATTTTTGAACGCAGTTTTCTTTGTTGAGATGGGTATTGTTATTAGAACAACATATTCTAAATGCAAATTTCTGAGTTAATGGGAAATATTTTTCTGCAAAAATACAATATTTTTTGTTTTTTTGGGAATTTAGGACTACATATTTCCAAATTCTCTTTTCGAAATTGGTACCAAAAAAGCCCGGCTCAAGTTCTACAACCGTCTGCCTGACCATACCCGCGCGTCTCCCATAGGTTTTGAGCTATATGATGATAAAGACTGAATTTGATGCGGATTTCATAGGTTGTAATAGATTCATCACGTGATAAAGTGCCTTTATACTCAACTGAGATATATGGCTCTCTCTAAACTTTTAGTATGGGAAATTATGAGCTCTGCCGTTTTTGTTTCATGACGCTCCGACGACTAGTTCGCCACTGAGGAGCAAAATACTTCGGTCCCGTTTTTCCCGCAGCAGTAGTGACGTCATTCTGCCCTTCTTGCATGGACCTTCTGTGCTGCGGCAGTAGGCTGCAGCCGGTAAATGCGTGCAAGAAAGGCATAACATTTTTATACGAGTGCATACAGCGGGTGGCTAGCCGGTCGGGGCGGACGGGAACCTGACTAGAGGGCAGAGGGTGCCGAGGCGTGTTTAGAGATCCGAGGAAGTGAGCAGTGATGCCCTCAGGTATCTAGGGAACGGTAGCAGGGTCCAGAGGCGTGCTGAGATAGCTCATGGGAAACATTTCGGACGGGGGAGCAGTGAGGATGGGGGCTGGTACGGGACTGGAGCCTTCCCCGCCATTGCCTCGGAACAGCTTCTGTGTTTGTATTAACCATAGATATTCTGACATTGGGGGGAGGGAGTTCAGCCCCTAGCTCCGCATTTTATCTACCACCATTTGAATAGCCACCATGTATGTATATAAGCATATTAAAGATTGACGATTTTGTTGCACTCCGTACCAAATTACCGAACAATATCAATGAGAGGCAACCGACCGTGCAGATTTCGAATGTGGTATTCAGGTCAACAAAAGGTCACTGCGCATGCGCACTGGAACTAATGGTAACAGAGGCTATCTCGGCAACCTACGGGTCGATTTTCTTGAAATTTTGTGAACAGAAGAATATCACGAAATGTAAGTCAAAAATGTCATTGAAGCTGCACTGCTCTGCGCATGCGCAGCAGAAATTATGAAAATAGGCCTGAAAGGCGAGGATATTTCAGAGGAGGACCTGAACAGAGGGAAAGCCAACGTGCGTAAAGTTAGCATTAGTGTTTTGTCACCCTTGGTAACAACAAAGGTCTGTGCGCATGCGCATTAGAACTTATGGTCATGGAGGCTATCTCGGGAGCCAATAGACCGATTTCGCTCAAATTTTTGCGAGTAAAAGCAGAATAGCATCTGCTAATCCTAATTGATGGCATTATGACGCTGCACTATTATGCGCATGTGCAGTAGGAATTCTAAGGAATAATAGGCTCTAAGGGATCATTTAGACCAGGAAACAAACAAACGGCATATTAACATGCTTCAGTCAATTATAACGGTATCTTTGCTCTCATTCACTGCGGACATTACTGCGCATGCGGACTGGGAGTAGGGTAACCGAAGCTAACTCGTTAACAAATTGGCTGAATTGGGTGAAAATCTGCAGGTATAGGTGAAATACGGTCGGCAAACCCATCATATTTTATCATGTATCTCCTTTCTTCTGGTCATGCCCAGTCTTTACTTAACAAAACAACCATTATACGTGTGTTTATCTATGTGATGACATGAACAGAGGGCAAACGTGACGCAGTGTGCAGAGACATGCTAATGTAGGAAAACATGGGCTTACACAGGGGATTGAATGGAGCCATAATGAGAACACAAAACCTAAAACTCCAACATTGCGTTGTTATAAGTATCAAACTGCTGAAAACACTCGCCTGTCAATCGAACTGTTTGGCTAACGTACATTGTCACCGGCTTCTCCTGCGCCGGAGCGGCACCTGCCGAGGCCGCAGGCCGAGGTTGTCAGAAGCCGGTGACGAACGAAGTAAGAAACGGCTTCTATTCTGACAGTTTTTCCGGTCTCGTCGTCGTTGTCTGTTGTCAGAAGCCGGTGACGAACGAAGTAAGAAACGGCTTCTATTCTGACAGTTTTTCCGGTCTCGTCGTGGTTGTCTGTTGTTGTTGTCAGAAGCCGGTGACGAACGAAGTAAGAAACGGCTTCTATTCTGACAGTTTTTCCGGTCTCGTTGTGTCTGTCTGTCAGAAGCCGGTGACGAACGAAGTAAGAAACGGCTTCTATTCTGACAGTTTTTTCGGTCTCGTCGTTGTCTGTTGTCAGAAGCCGGTGACGAACGAAGTAAGAAACGGCTTCTATTCTGACAGTTTTTCCGGTCTCGTCGTTGTCTGTTGTTGTTGTTGTTGTTGTTGTTGTCTGTTCTGAGCGCTGGTATCAGAGACCTAAAACTTTTGTGGATAGAAGGCACTTCCAAATGAATAGGCACCACGGTTGTCAATTTTCAAAATTTTCAAAATTTTGCCCAGAATTTTGCATTATGTGATTTTTAACTTTTATTTTTCTATTTTTTGCTAATTCATCTAGACTCTTCAAACTTGCACCCTTTTACATCAGGGAAATTTGTAGTTCACACAAAAAGTTGGAAAGAAAAAGCTTTAAATTTAGGGCTCTAAATTAGCTTTTCAACTTGGCACCCTAAATTTGGCATAAAACTCATGGTCTAAACTACAGGCTCGAAATATCTGAAGCTACAGCAGTTCAGGTTCTGAGTCAAATATCAACTTAAATGCCGGTTTGTGCAGTACTGCACAAACACAGAAACAAAACAAAAACGGAAATTTAAGGGTCCTTTTTGGCCCATTCCGTGAAGGTCTGCATTTCCCAAAATAACATTCAAACGCTTATATCTTCCGATCTAATTGATAAAAATTAGTTCCCATTTCAGATAATAAGAGAGAATAGCCTCCTTTATTATATATTTAGAGATAAAAACTTTCAGACTGAAACTGTTTTATTTTATAGGCAAAAATAAAATATAAGTTTTTAAAATTTTTATTCTCAGCCCCCTGGTTTCCAGACCATGATAGCTACGGTATTGAACTTAACACGGCTGGATAGAAAACTTCGTTGCCGTCATTTTTCTCACTCATACCCCCCACTTATCTCTTACGGCTTCCGCGCTATAAGCCGTAAAATGCATTTCACAGTGGTAATTTTATCAGTTCATTTTTGCTTCACACCGGGGTTTAGGGTGGTTAGAGTCATTGGAGGGAAATGAAATTTTGCATGCAGCTAGGTAAGAGACATATGTCGACATTCCATCTGCATATATATCAATGAAACACCAAGTTACCTATACAAACATGCCGTTTCTCCACGCATCGTTGTAGCAAATCACCACGCGTCACCCCTGCGTCCACGTCGCGGCAACGCCGGCGATCGGCGCGGCCGTTTCTGTTTATTTATGGTCTGGTAAAAAAGTACCCAACACTACCCATAATGCATCACAAGTAATTAGAGTACCGTAAAAGTCTGAGTTTACAATAAGAGTATTATGTTTCTGTTTTTGGACCATGGGTGGATCCAGGGAATAAGTAGGCTAGGTGCCCCCCACCCTTCTCCCCCCATCCCCTCCCCCAACCCCCAATCGACCATCGGTGCCCTCTAAAATTGTAAAGACACGCCTCTCAAGGTCGATGACGCTCCCTGAAATGTCGCTTCCCATACGCGGATCCAGGATTGCCTATCGGGGGCGAGGTGGAAGGGGGAAACTTCCTGGTGGGCGCTATCTACACCAGGGACGCCACTTTTGGCCGGAAAAACCTATCAAGTAGGCGCTAAAACCTATCAGTAGACCCCGATACCTGCATCTCGGGGAAAACGACATTTCAGGGGGTGCCATCGAACTTTCCAGGGGTTTCCGGGACAATTTCAGGGGGCGCTAAGATTCTATGGGGGGCACCTGTCCCCTTTCCCCTTGGATCCGCCTATGTCGTTTCGGGGGCGGGGGGGGCACGGAGGTGGGGCGTTACTGGTGTGGGGGTAAGGAGATCGAGCATAAGCGGATCCAGGACATCAGCATGGGGGTAAGGGCTAAAGAGTTCGAGCATAGGCGGACCCAGGACATCAGTACGAAGGTGGGGCTAGGGAGTTAGAGCATAGGCGGATCCAGGACATCGGTACGAGGGTCGGGCTAGGGAGTTAGAGCATAGGCGGATCCAGGACATCGGTACGAGGGTCGGGCTAGGGAGTTAGAGCATAGGCGGATCCAGGACATGTACGGGGATGGGGCTAAGCAGCTGAGCATTAGCGGAATCAGGACATCAGTACGGGGTGAGACTCGGGAGTTCCAGCATAGGCGGATCCAGGATATTAGTACGGGGATGGGGCTAAGGAGCTCAAGCAGAGGCGGATCTAAGACATCAGTACGGCGGTGGGGCTAAGAAGCTCGAGCATAAGCGGATTCAGCTGATCAGTACGGGGGTGGGGCTCGGGAGCTCGAGCATAGCCGGATCCAGGACATCAGTAGGGGGGTGGGGGCTAAGTAGTTCGAGCATAGGCGGATCCAGGGCAGTACAGAGGTGGGGCTACGAAAATCGAGCACAGGCGGATCCAGGACATCAGTAAGGGGGTGGGGTAAGGAGCTCGAGCATAGGCGGATCCAGGACATCAGTGGGGGGGGTAGGGGCTACGGAGTTCGAGCATAGGCGGATCCAAGACATCAGGAAGAAGGTGGGGTAAGGAGCTCGAGCATAGGCGGATCCAGGACATCAGTAGGGGGTAGGGGCTAAGGAGTTCGAGCATATGCGGATCCAGGACATCAGTACAGAGGTGGGGCTAAGAAGTTCGAGCATAGGAGGATCCAGGACATCAGTACGGGGGTGGGGCTAAGGAGCTCCAGCAAAGGCGGATCCAGGCCTCAGTACGGGGGTGGGGCTAAGGAGCTCGAGCATAGGCGGATCCAAAACATTAGTACGGTGGTGGGGCTCGGGCGTTCCAGCATAGGCGGATCCAGGACATTAGTAGGGTGGTAGGGAATAAAGAGTTTGAGTATAGGCGAATCCAGGACAGTACGGAGGTGGGGCTACGGAGTTCGAGCATAGGCAGTTCCAGGACATCAGTTCGGGGGTGGGGCTAAGGAGCTCAAGCATAGGCGGATCCAGGACATCAGTGCAGGGGTGTGGCTCCGGAGCCTGAGTAAAGGCGGATCCAGGACATCAGTACGGGGGTGGGGCTAAGGAGATCGAGCATAGGTGGATCCAGGACATCTGTACGGGGGTGGGGCTATAGAGCTGGAGTATAGGCGGATCCAGGACATCAGTATGGGTGTGGGGCTAAGGAGCTCGAGCAGAGGCGGATCCAGGGCATCAGTACGGGGGTGGGGCTAAGGGGTTCGAGTATAGGCGGATAAAGGACATCAGTACAGAGGTGGGGCTAAGGAGCTCAAGCATAAGCGGATCCAGGACATCAGCAGAGGGGTAGGGGCTAAAGAGTTCGGGCATAGGCGGATCCAGGACATCAGTACGGGGGTGGGGCCTAAGGAGCTCGAGCATAAGCGGAGCCAGGATATCAGTACGGGGTTAGAGGCTAAGGAGTTTGAGCATAGGCGGATCCAGCATATCGGTACGGGGATGGGGCTAGGAGATCCAGCATAGGCGGATCCAGGACATCTGTACGGAGATGGGGCTAAGGAGCTCGAGCATAGGCGGATCCAGGACATCAGTATGGGTGTCGGGCTAAGGAGCTCGAGCAGAGGCGGATCCAGGACATCAGTACGGGGCCGGGGCTAAGGGGCTCGACTATAGGCGGATCAAAGACATCAGTACGGGGGTGGGGCTAAGGAGCTCGAGCATAAGCGGATCCAGGACATCAAGAGGCTAAAGAGTTAAAACAGGTAGGGGCTAAAGAGTTAAAACATAAGCAGATCCAGGACATCAGTACGGGAGTGGGGCTAAGGAGCTCGAGCATAAGCGGATTCAGGACATCAGTACGTGGGTGGGGCTCGGGAGCTCGAGCATAGGCGGATCCAGGACATCATTAGGTGTAGGGGCTAAAGAGTTCAAGCATAGGCGGGTCCAGGGCAGTATAGAGGTGGGGCTACGGAGTTCGAGCATAGGCAGATCCAGGACATATGTAAGGGGTTGGGGTAAGGAGCTCAAGCATAGGCGGATCCAGGACATCAGTTCGGTGGTGGGGCTGAGGTCTCGAGCTGGGGCATAACTCGGTAACAAATAGGCTGAATTGGGTGAGAATCTGCAGGTATAGGTGAAATACTGTCGGAAAACCCGTCATATTTTATATTGCATCGCCTTTCTTCTGGTCATGCTTAGTCTTTGCTTAACAAAACAAACATTATACGTGTGTTTATTTATGTGATGACATAAACAGAAGGCAAGCGTGGTGCAGTATGCAGATACATGCTAATTTAGGAAAACATGGGCCTAGACAGGGGATTGAATGGAGCCATAATGAGAACACAAAACCTAAAACTCCAACATTGCGTTGTTATAAGTATCAAACTGCTGAAAAAACTCGCCTGTCAATCGAACTGTTTGGCTAACGTACATTGTCACCGGCTTCTCCTGCGCCAGAGCGGCACCTGCCGAGGCCGCAGGCCGAGGTTGTTGTTGTTGTTGTTGTTGTCTGTTCTGAGCGCTGGTATCAGAGACCTAAAACTTTTGTGGATAGAAGGCACTTCCAAATTAATAAGCACCACGGTTGTCAATTTTCAAAATTTTCAAAATTTTGCCCAGAATTTTGCATTATGTGATTTTTAACTTTTATTTTTCTATTTTTTGCTAATTCATCTAGACTCTTTAAACTTGCACCCTTTTACATCAGGGAAATTTGTAGTTCACACAAAAAGTTGGAAAGAAAAAGCTTTAAATTTAGGGCTCTAAATTAGCTTTTAAACTTTGCACCCTAAATTTGGCATAAAACTCATGGTCTAAACTACAGGCTCGAAATATCTGAAGCTACAGCAGTTCAGGTTCTGAGTCAAATATCAACTTAAAGGCCGGTTTGTGCAGTACTGCACAAACACAGAAACAAAACAAAAACGGAAATTTAAGGGTCCTTTTTGGCCCATTCCGTGAAGGTCTGCATTTCCCAAAATATCATTCAAACCCTTATATCTTCCGATCTAATTGATAAAAATTTGTTCCCATTTCAGATAATAAGAGAGAATAGCCTCCTTTATTATATATTTAGAGATAAAAACTTTCAGACTGGAACTTTTTCTTTTATAGGCAAAAATAAAATATAAGTTTTTAAAATTTTTATTCTCAGCCCCCTGGTTTCCAGACCATGATAGCTACGGTATTGAACTTAACACGGCTGGATAGAAAACTTCGTTGCCGTCATTTTTCTCACTGATACCCCCCACTTATCTCTTACGGCTTCCGCGCTATAAGCTGTAAAATGCATTTCAAAGTGGTAATTTTATCAGTTCATTTTTGATTCACACCGGGGTTTAGGGTGGTTAGAGTCATTGGAGGGAAATGAAATTTTGCATGCAGCTAGGTAAGAGACATATGTCGACATTCCATCTGCATATATGTATCAATGAAACACCAAGTTACCTTTACTAACATGCCGTTTCTCCACGCATCGTTGTAGCAAATCACCACGCGTCACCCCTGCGTCCACGTCGCGGCAACGCCGGCGATCGGCGCGGCCGTTTCTGTTTATTTATGGTCTGGTAAAAAAGTACCCAACACTACCCATAATGCATCACAAGTAATTAGAGTACCGTAAAAGTCTGAGTTTACAATAAGAGTATTATGTTTCTGTTTTTGGACCATGGGTGGATCCAGGGAATAAGTAGGCTAGGTGCCCCCCCCCCACCCTTCTCCCCCCATCCCCTCCCCCAACCCCCAATCGACCATCGGCGCCCTCTGAAATTGTAAAGACACGCCTCTCAAGGTCGATGACGCTCCCTGAAATGTCACTTCCCATACGCGGATCCAGGATTGCCTATCGGGGGCGAGGTGGAAGGGGAAACTTCCTGGTGGGCGCTATCTACACCAGGGACGCCACTTTTGGCCGGAAAAACCTATCAAGTAGGCGCTAAAACCTATCAGTAGACCCCGATACCTGCATCTCGGGGAAAACGACATTTCAGGGGGTGCCATCGAACTTTCCAGGGGTTTCCGCGACAATTTCAGGGGGCGCTAAGATTCTATGGGGGACACCTGTCCCCTTTCCCCTTGGATCCGCCTATGTCGTTTCGGGGGCGGGGGGGGGCACGGAGGTGGGGCGTTACTGGTGTGGGCGTAAGGAGTTCGAGCATAGGCGGACCCAGGACATCAGTACGAGGGTGGGGCTAGGGAGTTAGAGCATAGGCGGATCCAAGCCATCGGTACGAGGGTCGGGCTAGGGAGTTAGAGCATAGGCGTATCCAGGACATTAGTACGGGGATGGGGCTAAGCAGCTGAGCATTAGCGGAATCAGGATATCAGTACGGGGTGAGACTCGGGAGTTCCAGAATAGGCGGATCCAGGACATCAGTAGGGGGTAGGGGCTACGGAGTTCGAGCATAGGCGGATCCAGGATATTAGTACGGGGATGGGGCTAAAGAGCTCGAGCAGAGGCGGATCTAGGACATCAGTACGGCGGTGGGGCTAAGAAGCTCGAGCACAAGCGGATTCAGCTGATGGGGTGGGGCTCGGGAGCTCGAGCATAAGCGGATTCAGCTGATGGGGTGGGGCTCGGGAGCTCGAGCATAGTCGGATCCAGGACATCAGTAGGGGGTGGGGGCTAAGTAGTTCGAGCATAGGCGGATCCAGGGCAGTACAGAGGTGGGGCTACGAAGTTCGAGCACAGGCGGATCCAGGACATCAGTAAGGGGTGGGGTAAGGAGCTCGAGCATAGGCGGATCCAGGACATCAGTGGGGGGGGGTAGGGGCTACGGAGTTCGAGCATAGGCGGATCCAAGACATCAGGAAGAAGGTGGGGTAAGGAGCTCGAGCATAGGCGGATCCAGGACATCAGTAGGGGGTAGGGGCTAAGGAGTTCGAGCATATGCGGATCCAGGACATCAGTACGGAGGTGGGGCTAAGAAGTTCGAGCATAGGCGGATCCAGGACATCAGTACGGGGGTGGGGCTAAGGAGCTCCAGCAAAGGCGGATCCAGGCCTCAGTACGGGGGTGGGGCTAAGGAGCTCGAGCATAGGCGGATCCAGGACATCAGTACGGTGGTGGGGCTCGTTGTCAGAGCCGCATGACGAAATCCATGGAGCGAAGCGCATTGAGATTTCTCAAGCGGCTCTATTCTGGCCGCTCAGACGGGTCTCGTCGTGGTCTGTCAGAAGCCGGTGACGAACGAAGTAAGAAACGGCTTCTATTCTGACAGTTTTTTCGGTCTCGTCGTTGTCTGTCAGAAGCCGGTGACGAACGAAGTAAGAAACGGCTTCTATTCTGACAGTTTTTTCGGTCTCGTCGTTGTCTGTTGTTGTTGTTGTTGTTGTTGTTGTCTGTTCTGAGCGCTGGTATCAGAGACCTAAAACTTTTGTGGATAGAAGGCACTTCCAAATTAATAAGCACCACGGTTGTCAATTTTCAAAATTTTCAAAATTTTGCCCAGAATTTTGCATTATGTGATTTTTAACTTTTATTTTTCTATTTTTTGCTAATTCATCTAGACTCTTCAAACTTGCACCCTTTTACATCAGGGAAATTTGTAGTTCACACAAAAAGTTGGAAAGAAAAAGCTTTAAATTTAGGGCTCTAAATTAGCTTTTAAACTTTGCACCCTAAATTTGGCATAAAACTCATGGTCTAAACTACAGGCTCGAAATATCTGAAGCTACAGCAGTTCAGGTTCTGAGTCAAATATCAACTTAAAGGCCGGTTTGTGCAGTACTGCACAAACACAGAAACAAAACAAAAACGGAAATTTAAGGGTCCTTTTTGGCCCATTCCGTGAAGGTCTGCATTTCCCAAAATATCATTCAAACCCTTATATCTTCCGATCTAATTGATAAAAATTAGTTCCCATTTCAGATAATAAGAGAGAATAGCCTCCTTTATTATATATTTAGAGATAAAAACTTTCAGACTGGAACTTTTTCTTTTATAGGCAAAAATAAAATATAAGTTTTTAAAATTTTTATTCTCAGCCCCCTGGTTTCCAGACCATGATAGCTACGGTATTGAACTTAACACGGCTGGATAGAAAACTTCGTTGCCGTCATTTTTCTCACTGATACCCCCACTTATCTCTTACGGCTTCCGCGCTATAAGCCGTAAAATGCATTTCAAAGTGGTAATTTTATCAGTTCATTTTTGCTTCACACCGGGGTTTAGGGTGGTTAGAGTCATTGGAGGAAATGAAATTTTGCATGCAGCTAGGTAAGAGACATATGTCGACATTCCATCTGCATATATGTATCAATGAAACACCAAGTTACCTTTACTAACATGCCGTTTCTCCACGCATCGTTGTAGCAAATCACCACGCGTCACCCCTGCGTCCACGTCGCGGCAACGCCGGCGATCGGCGCGGCCGTTTCTGTTTATTTATGGTCTGGTAAAAAAGTACCCAACACTACCCATAATGCATCACAAGTAATTAGAGTACCGTAAAAGTCTGAGTTTACAATAAGAGTATTATGTTTCTGTTTTTGGACCATGGGTGGATCCAGGGAATAAGTAGGCTAGGTGCCCCCCCCACCCTTCTCCCCCCATCCCCTCCCCCAACCCCCAATCGACCATCGGCGCCCTCTGAAATTGTAAAGACACGCCTCTCAAGGTCGATGACGCTCCCTGAAATGTCGCTTCCCATACGCGGATCCAGGATTGCCTATCGTGGGCGAGGTGGAAGGGGAAACTTCCTGGTGGGCGCTATCTACACCAGGGACGCCACTTTTGGCCGGAAAAACCTATCAAGTAGGCGCTAAAACCTATCAGTAGACCCCGATACCTGCATCTCGGGGAAAACGACATTTCAGGGGGTGCCATCGAACTTTCCAGGGGTTTCCGGGACAATTTCAGGGGGCGCTAAGATTCTATGGGGGCACCTGTCCCCTTTCCCCTTGGATCCGCCTATGTCGTTTCGGGGGCGGGGGGGCACGGAGGTGGGGCGTTACTGGTGTGGGCGTAAGGAGATCGAGCATAAGCGGATCCAGGACATCAGCATGGGGGTAAGGGCTAAAGAGTTCGAGCATAGGCGGACCCAGGACATCAGTACGAGGGTGGGGCTAGGGAGTTAGAGCATAGGCGGATCCAGGCCATCGGTACGAGGGTCGGGCTAGGGAGTTAGAGCATAGGCGTATCCAGGACATTAGTACGGGGATGGGGCTAAGCAGCTGAGCATTAGCGGAATCAGGATATCAGTACGGGGTGAGACTCGGGAGTTCCAGAATAGGCGGATCCAGGACATCAGTAGGGGGGTAGGGGCTACGGAGTTCGAGCATAGGCGGATCCAGGATATTAGTACGGGGATGGGGCTAAAGAGCTCGAGCAGAGGCGGATCTAGGACATCAGTACGGCGGTGGGGCTAAGAAGCTCGAGCACAAGCGGATTCAGCTGATGGGGTGGGGCTCGGGAGCTCGAGCATAAGCGGATTCAGCTGATGGGGTGGGGCTCGGGAGCTCGAGCATAGTCGGATCCAGGACATCAGTAGGGGGTGGGGGCTAAGTAGTTCGAGCATAGGCGGATCCAGGGCAGTACAGAGGTGGGGCTACGAAGTTCGAGCACAGGCGGATCCAGGACATCAGTAAGGGGGTGGGGTAAGGAGCTCGAGCATAGGCGGATCCAGGACATCAGTGGGGGGTAGGGGCTACGAAGTTTGAGCATAGGCGGATCCAAGACATCAGGAAGAAGGTGGGGTAAGGAGCTCGAGCATAGGCGGATCCAGGACATCAGTAGGGGGTAGATGCTAAGGAGTTCGAGCATATGCGGATCCAGGACATCAGTACGGAGGTGGGGCTAAGAAGTTCGAGCATAGGCGGATCCAGGACATCAGTACGGGGGTGGGGCTAAGGAGCTCCAGCAAAGGCGGATCCAGGCCTCAGTACGGGGGTGGGGCTAAGGAGCTCGAGCATAGGCGGATCCAGGACATCAGTACGGTGGTGGGGCTCGGGCGTTCCAGCATAGGCGGATCCAGGACATTAGTAGGGTGGTAGGGAATAAAGAAATTGAGTATAGGCGAATCCAGGGCAGTACGGAGGTGGGGCTACGGAGTTCGAGCATAGGCAGATCCAGGACATCAGTTCGGGGGTGGGGCTAAGGAGCTCGAGCATAGGCGGATCCAGGACATCAGTGCAGGGGTGTGGCTCCGGAGCCTGAGTAAAGGCGGATCCAGGACATCAGTACGGGGGTGGGGCTAAGGAGATCGAGCATAGGTGGATCCAGGACATCTGTACGGGGGTGGGGCTAAAGGGCTGGAGTATAGGCGGATCCAGGACATCAGTATGGGTGTGGGGCTAAGGAGCTCGAGCAGAGGCGGATCCAAGGCATCAGTACGGGGGTGGGGCTAAGGGGTTCGAGTATAGGCGGATAAAGGACATCAGTACAGAGGTGGGGCTAAGCAGCTCAAGCATAAGCGGATCCAGGACATCAGCAGAGGGGTAGGGGCTAAAGAGTTCGGGCATAGGCGGATCCAGGACATCAGTGGGGGGGTAGGGGCTACGGAGTTCGAGCATAGGCGGATCCAAGACATCAGGAAGAAGGTGGGGTAAGGAGCTCGAGCATAGGCGGATCCAGGACATCAGTAGGGGGTAGGGGCTAAGGAGTTCGAGCATATGCGGATCCAGGACATCAGTACGGAGGTGGGGCTAAGAAGTTCGAGCATAGGCGGATCCAGGACATCAGTACGGGGGTGGGGCTAAGGAGCTCCAGCAAAGGCGGATCCAGGCCTCAGTACGGGGGTGGGGCTAAGGAGCTCGAGCATAGGCGGATCCAGGACATCAGTACGGTGGTGGGGCTCGTTGTCAGAGCCGCATGACGAAATCCATGGAGCGAAGCGCATTGAGATTTCTCAAGCGGCTCTATTCTGGCCGCTCAGACGGGTCTCGTCGTGGTCTGTCAGAAGCCGGTGACGAACGAAGTAAGAAACGGCTTCTATTCTGACAGTTTTTTCGGTCTCGTCGTTGTCTGTCAGAAGCCGGTGACGAACGAAGTAAGAAACGGCTTCTATTCTGACAGTTTTTTCGGTCTCGTCGTTGTCTGTTGTTGTTGTTGTTGTTGTTGTTGTCTGTTCTGAGCGCTGGTATCAGAGACCTAAAACTTTTGTGGATAGAAGGCACTTCCAAATTAATAAGCACCACGGTTGTCAATTTTCAAAATTTTCAAAATTTTGCCCAGAATTTTGCATTATGTGATTTTTAACTTTTATTTTTCTATTTTTTGCTAATTCATCTAGACTCTTCAAACTTGCACCCTTTTACATCAGGGAAATTTGTAGTTCACACAAAAAGTTGGAAAGAAAAAGCTTTAAATTTAGGGCTCTAAATTAGCTTTTAAACTTTGCACCCTAAATTTGGCATAAAACTCATGGTCTAAACTACAGGCTCGAAATATCTGAAGCTACAGCAGTTCAGGTTCTGAGTCAAATATCAACTTAAAGGCCGGTTTGTGCAGTACTGCACAAACACAGAAACAAAACAAAAACGGAAATTTAAGGGTCCTTTTTGGCCCATTCCGTGAAGGTCTGCATTTCCCAAAATATCATTCAAACCCTTATATCTTCCGATCTAATTGATAAAAATTAGTTCCCATTTCAGATAATAAGAGAGAATAGCCTCCTTTATTATATATTTAGAGATAAAAACTTTCAGACTGGAACTTTTTCTTTTATAGGCAAAAATAAAATATAAGTTTTTAAAATTTTTATTCTCAGCCCCCTGGTTTCCAGACCATGATAGCTACGGTATTGAACTTAACACGGCTGGATAGAAAACTTCGTTGCCGTCATTTTTCTCACTGATACCCCCCACTTATCTCTTACGGCTTCCGCGCTATAAGCCGTAAAATGCATTTCAAAGTGGTAATTTTATCAGTTCATTTTTGCTTCACACCGGGGTTTAGGGTGGTTAGAGTCATTGGAGGGAAATGAAATTTTGCATGCAGCTAGGTAAGAGACATATGTCGACATTCCATCTGCATATATGTATCAATGAAACACCAAGTTACCTTTACTAACATGCCGTTTCTCCACGCATCGTTGTAGCAAATCACCACGCGTCACCCCTGCGTCCACGTCGCGGCAACGCCGGCGATCGGCGCGGCCGTTTCTGTTTATTTATGGTCTGGTAAAAAAGTACCCAACACTACCCATAATGCATCACAAGTAATTAGAGTACCGTAAAAGTCTGAGTTTACAATAAGAGTATTATGTTTCTGTTTTTGGACCATGGGTGGATCCAGGGAATAAGTAGGCTAGGTGCCCCCCCCCACCCTTCTCCCCCCATCCCCTCCCCCAACCCCCAAACGACCATCGGCGCCCTCTGAAATTGTAAAGACACGCCTCTCAAGGTCGATGACGCTCCCTGAAATGTCGCTTCCCATACGCGGATCCAGGATTGCCTATCGTGGGCGAGGTGGAAGGGGAAACTTCCTGGTGGGCGCTATCTACACCAGGGACGCCACTTTTGGCCGGAAAAACCTATCAAGTAGGCGCTAAAACCTATCAGTAGACCCCGATACCTGCATCTCGGGGAAAACGACATTTCAGGGGGTGCCATCAAACTTTCCAGGGGTTTCCGGGACAATTTCAGGGGGCGCTAAGATTCTATGGGGGCACCTGTCCCCTTTCCCCTTGGATCCGCCTATGTCGTTTCGGGGGGCGGGGGGCACGGAGGTGGGGCGTTACTGGTGTGGGCGTAAGGAGATCGAGCATAAGCGGATCCAGGACATCAGCATGGGGGTAAGGGCTAAAGAGTTCGAGCATAGGCGGACCCAGGACATCAGTACGAGGGTGGGGCTAGGGAGTTAGAGCATAGGCGGATCCAGGCCATCGGTACGAGGGTCGGGCTAGGGAGTTAGAGCATAGGCGTATCCAGGACATTAGTACGGGGATGGGGCTAAGCAGCTGAGCATTAGCGGAATCAGGATATCAGTACGGGGTGAGACTCGGGAGTTCCAGAATAGGCGGATCCAGGACATCAGTTGGGGGGTAGGGGCTACGGAGTTCGAGCATAGGCGGATCCAGGATATTAGTACGGGGATGGGGCTAAAGAGCTCGAGCAGAGGCGGATCTAGGACATCAGTACGGCGGTGGGGCTAAGAAGCTCGAGCACAAGCGGATTCAGCTGATGGGGGTGGGGCTCGGGAGCTCGAGCATAGTCGGATCCAGGACATCAGTAGGGGGTGGGGGCTAAGTAGTTCGAGCATAGGCGGATCCAGGGCAGTACAGAGGTGGGGCTACGAAGTTCGAGCACAGGCGGATCCAGGACATCAGTAAGGGGGTGGGGTAAGGAGCTCGAGCATAGGCGGATCCAGGACATCAGTGGGGGGGTAGGGGCTACGGAGTTCGAGCATAGGCGGATCCAAGACATCAGGAAGAAGGTGGGGTAAGGAGCTCGAGCATAGGCGGATCCAGGACATCAGTAGGGGGTAGGGGCTAAGGAGTTCGAGCATATGCGGATCCAGGACATCAGTACGGAGGTGGGGCTAAGAAGTTCGAGCATAGGCGGATCCAGGACATCAGTACGGGGGTGGGGCTAAGGAGCTCCAGCAAAGGCGGATCCAGGCCTCAGTACGGGGGTAGGGCTAAGGAGCTCGAGCATAGGCGGATCCAGGACATTAGTACGGTGGTGGGGCTCGGGCGTTCCAGCATAGGCGGATCCAGGACATTAGTAGGGTGGTAGGGAATAAAGAGTTTGAGTATAGGCGAATCCAGGACAGTACGGAGGTGGGGCTACGGAGTTCGAGCATAGGCAGATCCAGGACATCAGTTCGGGGGTGGGGCTAAAGGAGCTCAAGCATAGGCGGATCCAGGACATCAGTGCAGGGGTGTGGCTCCGGAGCCTGAGTAAAGGCGGATCCAGGACATCAGTACGGGGGTGGGGCTAAGGAGATCGAGCATAGGTGGATCCAGGACATCTGTACGGGGGTGGGGCTATAGAGCTGGAGTATAGGCGGATCCAGGACATCAGTATGGGTGTGGGGCTAAGGAGCTCGAGCAGAGGCGGATCCAGGGCATCAGTACGGGGGTGGGGCTAAGGGGTTCGAGTATAGGCGGATAAAGGACATCAGTACAGAGGTGGGGCTAAGGAGCTCAAGCATAAGCGGATCCAGGACATCAGCAGAGGGGTAGGGGCTAAAGAGTTCGGGCATAGGCGGATCCAGGACATCAGTACGGGGGTGGGCCTAAGGAGCTCGAGCATAAGCGGAGCCAGGATATCAGTACGGGGTTAGAGGCTAAGGGGTTTGAGCATAGGCGGATCCAGCATATCGGTACGGGGATGGGGCTAGGAGATCCAGCATAGGCGGATCCAGGACATCTGTACGGAGATGGGGCTAAGGAGCTCGATCATAGGCGGATCCAGGACATCAGTATGGGTGTCGGGCTAAGGAGCTCGAGCAGAGGCGGATCCAGGACATCAGTACGGGGCCGGGGCTAAGGGGCTCGACTATAGGCGGATCAAAGACATCAGTACGGGGGTGGGGCTAAGGAGCTCGAGCATAAGCGGATCCAGGACATCAAGAGGCTAAAGAGTTAAAACAGGTAGGGGCTAAAGAGTTAAAACATAAGCGGATCCAGGACATCAGTACGGGAGTGGGGCTAAGGAGCTCGAGCATAAGCGGATTCAGGACATCAGTACGTGGGTGGGGCTCGGGAGCTCGAGCATAGGCGGATCCAGGACATCATTAGGGGTAGGGGCTAAAGGAGTTCAAGCATAGGCGGGTCCAGGGCAGTATAGAGGTGGGGCTACGGAGTTCGAGCATAGGCAGATCCAGGACATATGTAAGGGGTTGGGGTAAGGAGCTCAAGCATAGGCGGATCCAGGACATCAGTTCGGTGGTGGGGCTGAGGTCTCGAGCTGGGGCATAACTCGGTAACAAATAGGCTGAATTGGGTGAAAATCTGCAGGTATAGGTGAAATACCGTCGGAAAACCCATCATATTTTATATTGTATCTCCTTTCTTCTCGTCATGCCCAGTCTTTGCTTAACAAAACAAACATTATGCGTGTGTTTATTTATTTGATGATATGAACAGAAGGCAAGCGTGGTGCAGTATGCAGATACATGCTAATTTAGGAAAACATGGGCCTAGACAGGGGATTGAATGGAGCCATAATGAGAACACAAAACCTAAAACTCCAACATTGCGTTGTTATAAGTATCAAACTGCTGAAAAAACTCGCCTGTCAATCGAACTGTTTGGCTAACGTACATTGTCACCGGCTTCTCCTGCGCCAGAGCGGCACCTGCCGAGGCCGCAGGCCGAGGTTGTTGTTGTTGTTGTTGTTGTTGTCTGTTCTGAGCGCTGGTATCAGAGACCTAAAACTTTTGTGGATAGAAGGCACTTCCAAATTAATAAGCACCACGGTTGTCAATTTTCAAAATTTTCAAAATTTTGCCCAGAATTTTGCATTATGTGATTTTTAACTTTTATTTTTCTATTTTTTGCTAATTCATCTAGACTCTTCAAACTTGCACCCTTTTACATCAGGGAAATTTGTAGTTCACACAAAAAGTTGGAAAGAAAAAGCTTTAAATTTAGGGCTCTAAATTAGCTTTTAAACTTTGCACCCTAAATTTGGCATAAAACTCATGGTCTAAACTACAGGCTCGAAATATCTGAAGCTACAGCAGTTCAGGTTCTGAGTCAAATATCAACTTAAAGGCCGGTTTGTGCAGTACTGCACAAACACAGAAACAAAACAAAAACGGAAATTTAAGGGTCCTTTTTGGCCCATTCCGTGAAGGTCTGCATTTCCCAAAATATCATTCAAACCCTTATATCTTCCGATCTAATTGATAAAAATTAGTTCCCATTTCAGATAATAAGAGAGAATAGCCTCCTTTATTATATATTTAGAGATAAAAACTTTCAGACTGGAACTTTTTCTTTTATAGGCAAAAATAAAATATAAGTTTTTAAAATTTTTATTCTCAGCCCCCTGGTTTCCAGACCATGATAGCTACGGTATTGAACTTAACACGGCTGGATAGAAAACTTCGTTGCCGTCATTTTTCTCACTGATACCCCCCACTTATCTCTTACGGCTTCCGCGCTATAAGCCGTAAAATGCATTTCAAAGTGGTAATTTTATCAGTTCATTTTTGCTTCACACCGGGGTTTAGGGTGGTTAGAGTCATTGGAGGGAAATGAAATTTTGCATGCAGCTAGGTAAGAGACATATGTCGACATTCCATCTGCATATATGTATCAATGAAACACCAAGTTACCTTTACTAACATGCCGTTTCTCCACGCATCGTTGTAGCAAATCACCACGCGTCACCCCTGCGTCCACGTCGCGGCAACGCCGGCGATCGGCGCGGCCGTTTCTGTTTATTTATGGTCTGGTAAAAAGTACCCAACACTACCCATAATGCATCACAAGTAATTAGAGTACCGTAAAAGTCTGAGTTTACAATAAGAGTATTATGTTTCTGTTTTTGGACCATGGGTGGATCCAGGGAATAAGTAGGCTAGGTGCCCCCCCCCACCCTTCTCCCCCCATCCCCTCCCCCAACCCCCAATCGACCATCGGCGCCCTCTGAAATTGTAAAGACACGCCTCTCAAGGTCGATGACGCTCCCCTGAAATGTCGCTTCCCATACGCGGATCCAGGATTGCCTATCGGGGGCGAGGTGGAAGGGGAAACTTCCTGGTGGGCGCTATCTACACCAGGGACGCCACTTTTGGCCGGAAAAACCTATCAAGTAGGCGCTAAAACCTATCAGTAGACCCCGATACCTGCATCTCGGGGAAAACGACATTTCAGGGGGTGCCATCGAACTTTCCAGGGGTTTCCGGGACAATTTCAGGGGGCGCTAAGATTCTATGGGGGGCACCTGTCCCCTTTCCCCTTGGATCCGCCTATGTCGTTTCGGGGGCGGGGGGGCACGGAGGTGGGGCGTTACTGGTGTGGGCGTAAGGAGATCGAGCATAAGCGGATCCAGGACATCAGCATGGGGGTAAGGGCTAAAGAGTTCGAGCATAGGCGGACCCAGGACATCAGTACGAGGGTGGGGCTAGGGAGTTAGAGCATAGGCGGATCCAGGCCATCGGTACGAGGGTCGGGCTAGGGAGTTAGAGCATAGGCGTATCCAGGACATTAGTACGGGGATGGGGCTAAGCAGCTGAGCATTAGCGGAATCAGGATATCAGTACGGGGTGAGACTCGGGAGTTCCAGAATAGGCGGATCCAGGACATCAGTAGGGGGGTAGGGGCTACGGAGTTCGAGCATAGGCGGATCCAGGATATTAGTACGGGGATGGGGCTAAAGAGCTCGAGCAGAGGCGGATCTAGGACATCAGTACGGCGGTGGGGCTAAGAAGCTCGAGCACAAGCGGATTCAGCTGATGGGGTGGGGCTCGGGAGCTCGAGCATAAGCGGATTCAGCTGATGGGGTGGGGCTCGGGAGCTCGAGCATAGTCGGATCCAGGACATCAGTAGGGGGGTGGGGGCTAAGTAGTTCGAGCATAGGCGGATCCAGGGCAGTACAGAGGTGGGGCTACGAAGTTCGAGCACAGGCGGATCCAGGACATCAGTAAGGGGGTGGGGTAAGGAGCTCGAGCATAGGCGGATCCAGGACATCAGTGGGGGGGGTAGGAGCTACGGAGTTCGAGCATAGGCGGATCCAAGACATCAGGAAGAAGGTGGGGTAAGGAGCTCGAGCATAGGCGGATCCAGGACATCAGTAGGGGGTAGGGGCTAAGGAGTTCGAGCATATGCGGATCCAGGACATCAGTACGGAGGTGGGGCTAAGAAGTTCGAGCATAGGCGGATCCAGGACATCAGTACGGGGGTGGGGCTAAGGAGCTCCAGCAAAGGCGGATCCAGGCCTCAGTACGGGGGTGGGGCTAAGGAGCTCGAGCATAGGCGGATCCAGGACATCAGTACGGTGGTGGGGCTCGGGCGTTCCAGCATAGGCGGATCCAGGACATTAGTAGGGTGGTAGGGAATAAAGAAATTGAGTATAGGCGAATCCAGGGCAGTACGGAGGTGGGGCTACGGAGTTCGAGCATAGGCAGATCCAGGACATCAGTTCGGGGGTGGGGCTAAGGAGCTCGAGCATAGGCGGATCCAGGACATCAGTGCAGGGGTGTGGCTCCGGAGCCTGAGTAAAGGCGGATCCAGGACATCAGTACGGGGGTGGGGCTAAGGAGATCGAGCATAGGTGGATCCAGGACATCTGTACGGGGGTGGGGCTAAAGGGCTGGAGTATAGGCGGATCCAGGACATCAGTATGGGTGTGGGGCTAAGGAGCTCGAGCAGAGGCGGATCCAAGGCATCAGTACGGGGGTGGGGCTAACGGGTTCGAGTATAGGCGGATAAAGGACATCAGTACAGAGGTGGGGCTAAGCAGCTCAAGCATAAGCGGATCCAGGACATCAGCAGAGGGGTAGGGGCTAAAGAGTTCGGGCATAGGCGGATCCAGGACATCAGTACGGGGGTGGGGCTAAGGAGCTCGAGCATAAGCGGAGCCAGGATATCAGTACGGGGTTAGAGGCTACGGGGTTTGAGCATAGGCGGATCCAGCATATCGGTACGGGGATGGGGCTAAGGAGATCCAGCATAGGCGGATCCAGGACATCTGTACGGAGATGGGGCTAAGGAGCTCGAGCATAGGGGATCCAGGACATCAGTATGGGTGTCGGGCTAAGGAGCTCGAGCAGAGGCGGATCCAGGACATCAGTACGGGGCCGGGGCTAAGGGGCTCGAGTATAGGCGGATCAAAGACATCAGTACGGGGGTGGGGCTAAGGAGCTCGAGCATAAGCGGATCCAGGACATCAAGAGGCTAAAGAGTTAAAACAGGTAGGGGCTAAAGAGTTAAAACATAAGCGGATCCTGGACATCAGTACGGGAGTGGGGCTAAGGAGCTCGAGCATAAGCGGATTCAGGACATCAGTACGTGGGTGGGGCTCGGGAGCTCGAGCATAGGCGGATCCAGGACATCATTAGGGGTAATGGCTAAGGAGTTCAAGCATAGGCGGGTCCAGGGCAGTATAGAGGTGGGGCTACGGAGTTCGAGCATAGGCAGATCCAGGACATATGTAAGGGGTTGGGGTAAGGAGCTCAAGCATAGGCGGATCCAGGACATCAGTTCGGTGGTGGGGCTGAGATCTCGAGCTGGGGCATAACTCGGTAACAAATAGGCTGAATTTGGTGAAAATCTGCAGGTATGGGTGAAATACCGTCGGAAAACCCATCATATTTTATATTGTATCTCCTTTCTTCCCGTCATGCCCAGTCTTTGCTTAACAAAACAAACATTATGCGTGTGTTTATTTATTTGATGATATGAACAGAGGTCAAGCGTGGTGCAGTATGCAGAGACATGCTAATTTAGAAAAAACATGGGCCTAGGCAGGGGATTGAATGGAGCCATAATGAGAACACAAAACCTAAAACTCCAACATTGCGTTGTTATAAGTATCAAACTGCTGAAAAAACTCGCCTGTCAATCGAACTGTTTGGCTAACGTACATTGTCACCGGCTTCTCCTGCGCCAGAGCGGCACCTGCCGAGGCCGCAGGCCGAGGTTGTTGTTGTTGTTGGCGTCTGTCAGTCCTGAGAATTGATGTCAGAGCTCTGGAATTTTGTAGGGTGATAGCCCTTCTGCTCCAGACACCCAAACTGAAGCCCCGAGTTGAAATCCAAAATAGTTTTTGAGAAATTTTGGCTCAAACTTTTTCTGTTTTATATTTTTCTAATTTTTACTTCTTAAGTTACGAACTTGAAATTTATGTCCTTTTCAATGAATAACAAGGGCCAGCTAGGGGAAAAATTGAGCTGATCCAACAATATTTATTGCGCGAAAACGCGGCATTTCTCACGCGCGCAAAAAACCTGCTAAAAGTTGATGGCCGACTTGTGCGCTCGAAATGTCAGAAGGCAGGCCTCAGTTAGCTGAAAGGCAGTTACCTAGGGGTAGCTAGGCAAATTTTGTAGTGCTTAGGCATAGTTTTGAGTGCAAAACGTAAAATTTTGACCTACTTTTTACAGTTCTTCCGGAAGACTGAATTTTGGTTCATTTCATTTCAACGTTAATATCTCACAATCTAATTGACCGATTTGAGTTTCCATTTCAAATAATGAAAGAACATTGCTTCCGCCTGATAATATTTGGAGATGGAAATTGTGAATGTGAAATTCTTTGTTTTATAGGCATAAATAGAAATTGAGTCAAAAAACTTTTTATTTGCATCTTCCTGGCTCCAAGCTCATGTCACTCACAAGCTCAGAACTGACATGGCTGAATAGGAAAGTTACTTGCGGTCATTTCGCTCACTTATACTACCCACCTATCTCTAATGGCTTTCGAGTAATTAGTCCAAAATGTATTACAAGATGCTAAATTTCTCGGACCACCTTTGCTTCTCACCATGGTTTCAAGTCCTTAAAATGGATGGAAGTGGAAGAAATTTGGCATGAAGCTAGCTTAAGATCCTAGCTCGACGATACAAGTAATTTCAGCCCAAAAGAATGCTTGGTTCGTCTTTTAGAAGCACCTTTATATCGTGCCTTTTCGGGACAAGCACAGCACCCGGCGCCAGCGGCCCGGCATATTCGGCGGAGTTGTACCAGCCAGTGACCTCCTGACGGGTCACAGCTGTTCAGCTAGTGGGAGGGTGAGTGGTGTGGCACGGTGGTCTAGTGGTTAGAGGCCCTGGCTCTTGATCAGGTAGGTCCGGTTCGAATCCGGGGGTGACCACGTACTCTTTATTGGTTATTTCAAAGAAAAGAATGATAAAACTGACTTGCAGGCGTATGAAGAGATACATTAAGAACGAAATATGGTTTGCTTTCGGCACATTGTCATGCGGCTCTCCTGCGCCGGTGGGGCGTTAGCCCAGGCCGCAGGCCGAGGTTGTTGTTGTTGTTGTCTGTTCTGAGCGCTGGTATCAGAGACCTAAAACTTTTGTGGATAGAAGGCACTTCCAAATGAATAAGCACCACGGTTGTCAATTTTCAAAATTTTCAAAATTTTGCCCAGAATTTTGCATTATTTGATTTTTAACTTTTATTTTTCTATTTTTTCCTAATTCATCTACAGTCTTCAAACTTGCACCCTTTTACAACAGGGAAATTTGCAGATCACACAAAAAGTTTGAAAGAAAAAGTTATAAATTTAAGGCTCCAAATTAGCTTTTAAACTTTGCACCCTAAATTTGGCATAAAACTCATAGTCTAAACTACAGGCTTGAAATATCTGAAGCTACAGCAGTTCAGGTTCTGAATCAAATACCAATTTAAAGGCCGGTTTGTGCAGTACTGCACAAACACAGAAACAAAACAAAAACGGAAATTTAAGGGTCCTTTTTGGCCCATTCTGCGAAGGTCTGCATTTCCCAAAAAATCAGTCAAACCCTTATATCTTCCGATCTAATTAAGATAAATTAGTTCCCATTTCAGATAATAAAAGAGAATAGCCTCCTTTATTATATATTTAGAGATAAAAACTTTCAGACTGAAACTTTTTATTTTAGAGGCAAAAATAAAATATAAGTTTTTAAAATTTTTATTCTCAGCCCCCTGGTTTCCAGACCGTGATAGCTACGGTATTGAACTTAACACGGCTGGATAGAAAACTTCGTTGCCGTCATTTTTCTCACTCATACCCCCCACTTATCTCTTACGGCTTCCGCGCTATCAGCCGTAAAATACATTTCAAGGTGGTAATTTTATCGGTTCATTTTTGCTTCATACCAGGATTTCGAATGGTTAATATAGATGGAAGTGGATGAAATTCGGCAAAAAGCTAGTTCAAAGACATATCTTGCCATCGCAACAGGTTGCATATCATAGCAACAACAGTGTACCTTTAATTAAATGTAATACACAATGCTAGTAAGTTTTCCGCTCGAAACCTCACCCCGCCGTTCGGCCGTAGCGTGGCTGCGGGCGGCGCACTGGTAGCTGCTATGCGAGACAGATACCATAGCTATGTACGCATGCTATAGACCAGCGCGAATGCCCGGTGGTGGCAGGGTAGTCTGTCTCGTTTCGGCGCCTCTACTCGTGCGGCGGGCGCGTTGTCTATTAGATATTCATATCAGTCGGACGGCCGGGTGGCGGCCGTGCGGTAGGGTCCCGCTCGCTGCTGCGACTTGCGACGAATAAAAAACAAAATGGTGGTCAGGAACTGGTTTGCTTGTTTGGTTTGTTGTGTTTTGTTGTTTCTTTATGTGTGTCCAAATCTTACTGTGTATGTGTGTGATAGGTCCGGTAAAAGTGATGTGTCTTATGAGAGAGATAAGAGAGGCCCCACCACTTAAACCTTCGGGCTTTTGCGTCAATCTATTTGTTATACCTGTCATATTGTTTCCGTCCAATAAAAGTTTATCATCTGTCTATCTATCTACCCACTAGTTAATGCATCCTCTAACCATAGGTAGCACGGGCCAAAGGATCCACCGTTGCACACTATTTCTTTCCCAGCCGAATAAACCTCTTTGTGGTGATACCATGACACGTGACTCCTTGCACTCCCTGCTTAAATAAACTTAATAAGCAGTGGCGGATCCAGGCCATTAGTATGGGGGTGGGGCTAAGGAGCTCGAGCATAGGCGGATCCAAGACATCAGTACCGGGGTGGGGCTAGTGAGTTTGAGCATAGGCGGATTCAGGACATCAGTGCGGGGGTGGGGCTCCGGAGCTCGAGTAAAGGCGGATCCAGGACATCAATACGGCGGTGGGGCTAAGGAGCTCGAGCAGAGGCGGATCCAGGACATCAGTACGGGGGTGGGGCTAAGGAGATCGAGCATAGGCGGATCCAGGACATCTGTACGGGGGTGGGGCTAAGGAGCTGGAGCATAGGCGGATCCAGGACATCAGCACGGGGGTAGGGGCTAAAGAGTTCGAGCATAGGCGGATCCAGGATATCAGTACGAGGGTGGGGCTAAGGAGCTCGAGCATAAGCGGAGCCAAGATATCAGTACGGGGGTAGAGGCTAAGGAGTTTGAGCATGGGCGGATCCAGCATATCGGTGCGGGGATTGGGCTAAGGAAATCCAGCATAGGCGGATCCAGGACATCTGTACGGAGGTGAGGCTAAGAAGCTCGAGCATAGGCGGATCCAGGACATCAGTATGGGTGTCGGGCTAAGGAGTTAGAGCAGAGGCGGATCCAGGACATCAGTACGGGGCTGGGGTAAGAGGCTCGAGTATAAGCGGATCAAAGACATCAGTACGGGGGGTGGGGCTAAGGAGCTCGAGCATAAGCGGATCCAGGACATCAAGGGGCTAAAGAGTTAAAACAGGTAGGGGCTAAAGAGTTAAAACATAAGCGGATCCAGGACATCAGTACGGGGATGGGGCTAAGGAGATCGAGCATAGGCGGATCTAGGACATCTGTACGGGGGTGGAGATAAGGAGCTCGAGCATAGGCTGATCCAGGACATCAGTATAGGTGTGGGGCTAAGGAGCTCGAGCAGAGGCGGATCTAGGACATCAGTACGGCGGTGGGGCTAAAGGGCTTGAGTATAGGCGGATCAAGGACATCAGTACGGGGGTGAGGCTAAGAAGCTCGAGCATAAGCGGATCCAGGACATCAGCACGTGGGTAGGGGCTAAAGATTTCGAGCATAGGCGGATCCAGGACATCAGTACGGGGGTGGGGCTAAGAAGCTCGAGCATAAGCAGATTCAGCTGATCAGTACGGGGGTGGGGCTCGGGAGCTCGAGCATAGGCGGATCTAGGACATCAGTACGGTGGTGGGGCTCGGGCGTTCCAGCATAGGCGGATCCAGGACATTAGTAGGGTGGTAGGGGCTAAAGAGTTCGAGTATAGGCGAATCCAGGGCAGTACGGAGGTGGGGCAACGGAGTTCGAGCATAGGCAGATCCAGGACATCAGTTCGGGGGTGTGGCTCCGGAGCTCGAGTAAAGACGGATTCAGGACATCAGTGGGGGGGGGTAGGGGCTACGGAGTTCGAGCATAGGCGGATGCAGGACATCAGTAAGAAGGTGGGGTAAGGAGCTCGAGCATAGGCGGATCCAGGACATCAGTAGGGGGTAGGGGCTAAGGAGTTCGAGCATAGGCGGATCCAGGACATCAGTACGGAGGTGGGGCTAAAAAGTTCGAGCATAGGCGGATCCAGGACATCAGTACGGGGGTGGGGCTAAGGAGCTCCAGCAAAGGCAGATCCAGGCCTCAGTACGGGGGTGGGGCTAAGGAGCTCGAGCATAGGCGGATCTAGGACATCAGTACGGTGGTGGGGCTCGGGCGTTCCAGCATAGGCGGATCCAGGACAATAGTAGGGTGGTAGGGGCTAAAGAGTTCGAGTATAGGCGAATCCAGGGCAGTACGGAGGTGGGGCTACGGAGTTCGAGCATAGGCAGATCCAAGACATCAGTTCGGGGGTGGGGCTAAGGAGCTCGAGCATAGGCGGATCCAGGACATCCGTGCAGGGGTGTGGCTCCGGAGCTCGAGTAAAGGCGGATCCAGGACATCATTATGGGTGTGGGGCTAAGGAGCTCGAGCAGAGGCGGATCCAGGGCATCAGTACGGGGGTGGGGCTAAGGGGTTCGAGTATAGGCGGATAAAGGACATCAGTACAGAGGTGGGGCTAAGGAGCTCAAGCATAAGCGGATCCAGGACGTCAGCACAGGGGTAGGGGCTAAAGAGTTCGAGCATAGGCGGATCAAGGACATCAGTACGGGGGTGGGGCTAAGGAGCTCGAGCATAAGCGGAGCCAGGATATAAGTACGGGGGTAGAGGCTAAGGAGTTTGAGCATAGGCGGATTCAGCATATCGGTACGGGGATTGGGCTAAGGAGATCCAGCATAGGCGGATCCAGGACATCTGTACGGAGGTGGGGCTAAGGAGCTCGAGCATAGGCGGATCCAGGACATTAGTATGGGTGTCGGGCTAAGGAGCTCGAGCAGAGGCGGATCCAGGACACCAGTATGGGGCTGGGGTAAGAGGCTCGAGTATAGGCGGATCTAAGACATCAGTACGGGGGTGGGGCTAAGGAGCTCGAGCATAAAGGGATCCAGGACATCAAGGGGCTAAAGAGTTAAAACAGGTAGGGGCTAATGAGTTAAAACATAAGCGGATCCAGGACATCATTACGGGGGTGGGTTTAAGGAGCTCGAGCATAAGCGGATTCAGGACATCAGTACGTGGGTAGGGCTCGGGAGCTTGAGCATAGGCGGATCCAGGACATCAGTAGGGGTAGGGGCTAAGGAGTTCAAGCATAGGCGGATCCAGGGCAGTATAGAGGTGGGGCTACGCAGTTCGAGAATAGGCAGATCCAGGACATATGTAAGGGGGTGGGGTAAGGAGCTCGATCATGGGCAGATCCAGGACATCAGTTCGGTGGTGGGGCTGAGGTCTCGAGCTGGGGCATAACTCGGTAACAAATAGGCTGAATTGGGTGAAAATCTGCAGGTATAGGTGAAATACCGTCGGAAAACCCATCATATTTTATATTGTATCTCCTTTCTTCTCGTCATGCCCAGTCTTTGCTTAACAAAACAAACATTATGCGTGTGTTTATTTCTTTGATGATATGAACAGAGGGCAAGCGTGGTGCAGTATGCAGAGACATGCTAATTTAGGAAAACATGGGCCGAGACAGGGGATTGAATGGAGCCATAATGAGAACACAAAACCTAAAACTCCAACACTGCGTTGTTATAAGAATCAAACTGCTGAAAAAACTCGCCTGTCAATCGAACTGTTTGGCTAACGTACATTGTCACCGGCTTCTCCTGCGCCAGAGCGGCACCTGCCAAGGCCGCAGGCCGAGGTTGTTGTTGTTGTTGTCTGTTCTGAGCGCTGGTATCAGAGACCTAAAACTTGTGTGGATAGGAGGCACTTCCAAATGAATAAGCACCACGGTTGTCAATTTGCAAAATTTTCAAAATTTTGCCCAGAATTTTGCATTATGTGATTTTTAACTTTTATTTTTCTATTTTTTGCTAATTCATCTAGACTCTTCAATCTTGCACCCTTTTACATCAGAGAAATTTGTAGTTCACACAAAAAGTTGGAAAGAAATAGCTTTAAATTTAGGGCTCTATATTAGCTTTTAAACTTTGCACCCTAAATTTGGCATAAAACTCATGGTCTAAACTACAGGCTCGAAATATCTGAAGCTACAGCAGTTCAGGTTCTGAATCAAATATCAACTTAAAGGCCGGTTTGTGCAGTACTGCACAAACACAGAAACAAAACAAAAACGGAAATTTAAGGGTCCTTTTTGGCCCATTCCGTGAAGGTCTGCATTTCCCAAAATAACATTCAAACGCTTATATCTTCCGATCTAATTGATAAAAATTAGTTCCCATTTCAGATAATAAGAGAGAATAGCCTCCTTTATTATATATTTAGAGATAAAAACTTTCAGACTGAAACTTTTTATTTTATAGGCAAAAATAAAATATAAGTTTTTAAAATTTTTATTCTCAGCCCCCTGGTTTCCAGACCATGATAGCTACGGTATTGAACTTAACACGGCTGGATAGGAAACTTCGTTGCCGTCATTTTTCTCACTCATACCCCCACTTATCTCTTACGGCTTCCGCGCTATAAGCCGTAAAGTACATTTCAAAGTGGTAATTCTATCAGTTCATTTTTGCTTCACACCGGGGTTTAGGGTGGTTAGAGTCATTGGAGGGAAATGAAATTTTGCATGCAGCTAGGTAAGAGACATATGTCGACATTCAATCTGCATAGATATCAATGAAACACCAAGTTACCTTTACAAACATGCCGTTTCTCCACGCAACGTTGTAGCAAATCACCACGCGTCACCCCTGCGTCCACGCCGCGGCAACGCCGGCGATCGGCGGGGCCGTTTCTGTTTATTTATGGTCTGGTAAAAAAGTACCCATTACTACCCATAATGCATCACAAGTAATTAGAGTACCGTAAAAGTCCGAGTTTACAATAAGAGTATTATGTTTCTGTTTTTGGACCATGGGTGGATCCAGGGAATAAGTAGGCTAGGTGCCCCCCACCCTTCTCCCTCCATCCCCCTCCCCCAACCCCCAATCGACCATCGGCGCCCTCTGAAATTGTAAAGACACGCCTCTCAAGGTCGATGACGCTCCCTGAAATGTCGCTTCCCATACGCGGATCCAGGATTGCCTATCGGGAGCGAGGTGGAAGGGGAAATTTCCTGGTGGGCGCTATCTACACCAGGGACGCCACTTTTGCCCGGAAACCTATCAAGTAGGCGCTAAAACCTATCAGTAGACCCCGATACCTGCATCTCGGGGAAAACGACATTTCAGGGGGTGCCATCGAACTTTCCAGGGGTTTCCGGGACAATTTCAGGGGGCGCTAAGATTCTATGGGGGGCACCTGTCCCATTTCCCCCTTGGATCCGCCTATGTCGTTTCGGGGGGGGCACGGAGGTGGGGTCGTTACGGGTGTGGGGGTAAGGAGCTCGAGCATAAGCGGATCCAGGACATCAGCATGGGGGTAGGGGCTAAAGAGTTCGAGCATAGGCAGACCCAGGACATCAGTACGAGTGTGGGGCTAGGGAGTTAGAGCATAGGCGGATCCAGGACATCAGTACGGGGGTGGGGCTAAGGAGCTCGAGCATAGGCGGATCCAAGACATCAGTACAGGGATGGGCCTAAGGAGCTCGTTCATAGGCGGATCCAGGACATCAGTCCGGGGGTGGGGCTAAGGAGCTCGAGCATAGGTGGATCCAGGACATCAGTACGGGGTGAGGCTAAGCAGCTCGAGCATAGGCAGATCCAGGACATCAGTACGGGGATGGGGCTAGGGAGCTCGAGCATAGGCGGATCCATGACAGTACGGAGGTGGGGCTACGGAGTTCGAGCATAGGCGGATCCAGGACATCAGTACGGGGATAGGGCTAAGGAGATCGAGCATAGGCGGATCTAGGACATCTGTACGCGGGTGGAGATAAGGAGCTCGAGCATAGGCTGATCCAGGACATCAGTATGGGTGTGGGGCTAAGGAGTTCGAGCAGAGGCGGATCTAGGATATCAGTACGGCGGTGGGGCTAAAGGGCTTGAGTATAGGCGGATCAAGGACATCAGTACGGGGGTGAGGCTAAGGAGCTCGAGCATAAGCGGATCCAGGACATCAGAACGTGGGTAGGGGCTAAAGAGTTCGAGCATAGGTGGATCCAAGACAACAATACGGGGGTGGGGCTAAGAAGCTCGAGCATAAGCAGATTCAGCTGATCAGTACGGGGGTGGGGCTCGGGAGCTCGAGCATAGGCGGATCTAGGACATCAGTACAGTGGTGGGGCTCGGGCGTTCCAGCATAGGCGGATCCAGGACATTAGTAGGGTGGTAGGGGCTAAGGAGTTTGAGTATAGGCGAATCCAGGGCAGTACGGAGGTGGGGCTATGGAGTTCGAGCATAGGCAGATCCAGGACATCAGTACGGGGGTGGGGCTAAGGAACTCGAGCATAAGCGGAGCCAGGATATCAGTACGGGGGTAGAGGCTAAGGAGTTTGAGCATAGGCGGATACAGCATATCGGTACGGGGATTGGGCTAAGGAGATCCAGCATAGGCGGATCCAGGACATCTGTACGGAGGTGGGGCTAAGGAGCTCGAGCATAGGCGGATCCAGGACATCAGTATGGGTGTCGGGCTAAGGAGCTCGGGCAGAGGCGGATCCAGGACGTCAGTACGGGGCTGGGGTAAGAGGCTCGAGTATAGGCGGATCAAAGACATCAGTACGGGGGTGGGGCTAAGGAGCTCGAGCATAAGCGGGTTCAGGACATCAGTACGTGGGTGGGGCTCGGGAGCTCAAGCATAGGCGGATCCAGGACATCAGTAGGGGTAGGGGCTAAAGAGTTCGAGCATAGGCGGACCCAGGACATCAGTACGAGGGTGGGGCTAGGGAGTTAGAGCATTGGCGGATCCAGGACATCGGTACGAGGGTCAGGCTAGGGAGTTAGAGCATAGGCGGATCCAGGGCATTAGTACGGGGATGAGGCTAAGCAGCTGAGCATTAGCGGATTCAGGACATCAGTACGGGGTGAGACTCGGAAGTTCCAGCATAGGCGGATCCAGAACATCAGTAGGGGGTAGGGGCTACGGAGTTCGAGCATAGGCGGATCCAGGACATCAGTAGGGGGGTAGGGGCTACGGAGTTCGAGCATAGGCGGATCCAGGATATTAGTACGGGGATGGGGCTAAGGAGATCGAGCATAGGCGGATCTAGGACATATGTACGGGGGTAGAGATAAGGAGCTCGAGCATAGGCTGATCCAGGACATCAGTATGGGTGTGGGGCTAAGGAGCTCGAGCAGAGGCGGATCTAGGACATCAGTACGGCGGTGGGGCTAAAGGGCTTGAGTATAGGCGGATCAAGGACATCAGCACAGGCGTAGGGGCTAAAGAGTTCGAGCATAGGCGGATCCAGGACATCAGTACGGGGGTGGGGCTAAGGAGCTCGAGCATAAGCGGAGCCAGGATATCGGTACGGGGTTAGAGGCTAAGGAGTTTGAGCATAGGCTGATCCAGCATATCGGTACAGGGATGGGGCTAAGGAGATCCAGCATAGGCGGATCCAGGACACCTGTACGGAGGTGGGGCTAAGGAGCTCGAGCATAGGCGGATCCATGACATCAGTATGGGTGTCGGGCTAAGGAGCTCGAGCAGAGGCGGATCCAGGACATCAGTACGGGGCTGGGGCTAAGGGGCTCGAGTATAGGTCGATCAAAGACATCAGTACGGGGGTGGGGCTAAGGAGCTCGAGCATAAACGGATCCAGGACATCAAGGGGCTAAAGAGTTAAAACAGGTAGGGGCTAAAGAGTTAAAACATAAGCGGATCCAGGACATCAGTACGGGGGTGGGGCTAAGGAGTTCGAGCATAAGCGGATTCAGGACATCAGTACGTGGGTGGGGCTCGGGAGCTCGAGCATAGGCGGATCCAGGACATCAGTAGGGGTAGGGGCTAAGGAGTTCAAGCATAGGCGAATCCAGGGCAGTATAGAGGTGGGGCTACGGAGTTCGGGCATAGGCAGATCCAGGACATATGTAAGGGGGTGGGGTAAGGAGCTCGAGCATAGGTGGATCCAGGACATCAGTTCGGTGGTGGGGCTGAGGTCTCGAGCTGGGGCATAACTCGGTAACAAATAGGCTGAATTTGGTGAAAATCTGCAGGTATAGGTGAAATACCGTGGGAAAACCCATCATATTTTATATTGTATCTCCTTTCTTCTCGTCATGCCCAGTCTTTGCTTAACAAAACAAACATTATGCGTGTGTTTATTTATTTGATGACATGAACAGAGGGCAAGCGTGGTGCAGTATGCAGATACATGCTAATTTAGGAAAACATGGGCCCAGACAGGGGATTGAATGGAGCCATAATGAGAACACAAAACCTAAAACTCAAACATTGCGTTGTTATAAGTATCAAACTGCTGAAAACACTCGCCTGTCAATCGAACTGTTTGGCTAACGTACATTGTCACCGGCTTCTCCTGCGCCGGAGCGGCACCTGCCGAGGCCGCAGGCCGAGGTAGTAGTAGTTGTTGTCTGTTCTGAGGACTGGTATCAGATACTTGAAACTTGCAGGGATGAAAGGCAGGAACCCATAAAAATCCCGACGGCTGCAGATTTTCGAATTTTGCAAAAACTTTTCCAAAATTTTGGATTATATTTTATAAACTTTTATTTGTCTATTTTTAGTCTACAGCTCTCAAACTTACACTCTTTTACACACAATCAATTACCAGTTGTTGCTCAAAGTTTGAAGCAAAAAATCCAAATTTGTACTTCCAAAATGATTTTTTGAAACTTTTACCTCCATATTGTAGTGAAATGCATTACCAAGGTTATAAGTTCGAAATATCTGAAGATATGATGCTAGGTGTTCCAAACTGGATTTTTGCAGACAGAATGGACTGTGCATTACTGCATAGACACTAGACTGAACCAAAAGCATAATTTTGAAGGTCAGTTTTGGCCCTTTTTCCAAAACATTGCAATTATGGCCTAAAATTTTAAAACCATATAACTTTCAAAATTCTGGACATTTTTGAACGCAGTTTTCTTTGTTGAGATGGGTATTGTCATTACAACAACATATTCTAAATGCAAATTTTTGAGTTAATGGGAAATATTTTTCTGCAAAAAATATAACATTTTTTGTTTTTTTTGGAATTTAGGACTACATATTTCCAAAGTTTCTTTTCGAAATTAGTACCAAAAAAAGCCCGGCTCAAGTTCTACAACCGTCTGCCTGACCATACCCCCGCGTCTCCCATAGGTTTTGAGCTATATGATGATAAAGACTGAATTTGATGCGGTTTTCATAGGTTGTAATAGATTCATCACGTGATAAAGTGCCTTTATACTCAACTGAGATATATGGCTCTCTCTAAACTTGTAGTATGGGAAATTATGAGCTCTGCCGTTTTTGTTTTATGACGCTCCGACGACTAGTTCGCCACTGAGGGGCAAAATACTTCGGTCCCGTTTTTCCCAGAGCAGTAGTGACGTCATTCTGCCCTTCTTGCATGGACCTTCTGTGCTGCGGAAGTAGGCTGCAGCCGGTAAATGCGTGCAAGAAAGGCATAACAATTTTATCTGAGTGCATACAGCGGGTGGCTAGCCGGTCGGGGCGGACGGGAACCTGACTAGAGGGCAGAGGGTGCCGAGGCGTGTTTAGAGATCCGAGGAAGCGAGCAGTGAAGCCCTCAGGTATCTAAGGAACGGTAGCAGGGTCCAGAGGCGTGCCGAGATAGCTCATGGGAAACATTTCGGACGGGGGAGCAGTGAGGATGGGGGGCTGGTACGGGACTGGAGCCTTCCCCGCCATTGCCTCGAAACAGCTTCTGTGTTTGTATTAACCATAGATATTCTGACATTGGGGGGAGGGAGTTCAGCCCCTAGCTCCGCATTTTATCTACCACCATTTGAATAGCCACAATGTATGTATATAAGCATATGAAAGATTGAAGATTTCGTTGCACTCCGTACCAAATTACCGAACAATATCAATGAGAGGCAATCGACCATGCAGATTTCGAATGTGGTATTCAGGTCAACAAAAGGTCACTGCGCATGTGCACTGGAACTAATGGTAACAGAGGCTATCTCGGCAACGTGAGATAGGCATCTTGAGTGGTCGAGAATTTTAATCGGCATTTTACTTTTATGATCGATGTCTCAGTACTGGGACCTATTGTATATTGTATATTGTGACACCACCCAACCATTCCACACAGATTGGGCTATTCTTTGGTTGTTGTCATACAGGTATGCACATTCATCTCTCTTTCACTCTACCGAGATCGTCATTTTTCTGTACAATATGTCAACGAAACGTAAGCAACACGCTATCCGTCGACACACTAATGTATACAATATTATAAAAGAGACAATGGATAAAAGACATTAAAATACTATCCTGGCTGGTCATCAAGTGTTCTTAGCTATATCCCTGGCTATTGTTTTAAACATCTTCCATGGAATGTCTAGGAGGTCATTGGAGTGTGATGATTATATAATTGAGACGCTCGATAACAAAACGTTCTTTTTCCATGGTTTGTTTTAGGCCTAGTCACAGGAAGATGGTTTCACTGTCGAGCTAACGTTGGTTCACTTCATGATTGAAACGGAACATTGCATGTAGTGCACGAGGTCTGCTTGATGTAAGCACCTTGTAGAGCAAGCAAAGGTCACTGTAAACCAAGAACTGACTAGAAGTCAACCAGCCAAGCTGTCCCATCTCATCCGAAATATGATCATATTTTCGACGCCCAGATAGAACTCTAGCAGCAAAATTAAAAACACTTTGAATTTTTCCAAAACAGGTACTATTTGCACTTCCAAAAACCTGAATACAGTACCTAACTTGAGAGCATACCAGAGAATCAATTAACCGTGGCAACACATCTCGAGGCAGCACATGTTTTGAATGGGCAAGTCCTATCAATATACCAAAACATCGATCGCATACGAGCTTCACGTGGTTCTCCCATCCAAGTTGGCTGTCCATCATCACCCCTAAATTTTTGACGGCAGATTTGCATTCTAATTGTTGTCCCATGAACATGATTGAGGGTGTTTGCTCAATGCGGGCTAGTTGACGTCGATCGCCGCATACAATAAGCTCAGTTTTTCCCGCATTCACTAACATACCATGCTGTTGAAACCATTGACTCATAACTTCTTAAACTGATTCAAGGCTAGTCCTCATCTCATCCAAACGATTCCGTGGTCCAGTGATAGCTAACTGACAATCGTCAGCATAGCGCACTAGTGTGACTTTGAAGCCGTTGATTTCGCTGGGAATATGACAAGCAAGATCATTGGTTGCAATGTTGCTAAGCAAAGGTCCTAAGCAAGTACCTTGAAATGTGCCGATGGATATTCTTGCCGGTTCCGATAAGTTTTTCCCAAATTTGACTCTGTGAATATGGTCTTGTAGATAGCTTTTGAACCAACCAGTTGAAATTTTCAATAGTTTCAGTTTTTTTAAATAATTTCGTGGTCGATAACATCGAAGCAGCGAGATAAATTTATGAGAGTAATAAATGATGTTTGAGAATTGTCCATGCCACTTAAAACCTGTGCAGACATAGTTAGAAGTGCAGTGCACGTTGAATGTTTTTCCATGAATCCATGCTGCTCCTCGCTGAAGAGATTCTGGTGGGTCAAATATGCCGTCAATTGTGTATGCACCAATTTCTCAACAATTTTGCTAATGGCTGGCACTGTAGTCACAGGTCTGAAATTGGCTGAAACAGATGGATCTCCCCGCTTGTGAATTGGAATTACAACAGCACTTTTCCAACTTTTGGGCACGGTTTCGGAAACAAAACTGGCATTTATAATCCGCAGCAAAATGTGGCCAATAACGCTGAAACTGATCTTCAAAACTTTGATGGACAGGTCGTCTTTATTGCAAGAATTTTTATTTGGCATGGAGAACACTACTTTTCGTAGCTCGTCCATGGTGATGGGCATGATACGGAAAGCTCCTGCAATAACTCTTGGCAGTCGAACCGGAAATGGTGCTCGCCCCGATCTTTGAAATTCCGAAATTACTTGATTTCGTGTTTCAGAACCTATTTCTGCAAAGTACGCATTCAGATCATTAGGGGTCAAATTTAATGGCTGAGTTGCTGGTCCTCGCTTTGGAGCTATCACTGGTCGTAAAAGACGAAATACTTCAGATGAGTTGTCATTGTTTACGCGATCTGAAATGCTGTCCCTGCAATCATTCCGTATAGCTCGTTTTGTAACTGTATCCAGCTGCTTATAAAGGCAAACATTGCCTAAACTCATTGCAGCTCTTCTTTGTACCATGAAATCAATTGTCGCATCCGTGACAGGGGGCTTACGCTCGTTGTGCACGCGAAAACGTCTGAATGGTGCATGTGAGTTAATACCGATTAGCCTACTAGAAAACATATCCCACTGCTCCTCACATGTGATGTCACGGCCAACAATGCTATACCAATCAGTTGAATTTACGTCGATAAGAAATGCATCGGTGTCGAATGCTCTCCAATTACGGGCTGTCCTATACACTGCTTTACGTTTCGTGCGAGAAATTCTAGCTTCAACGCGAACACGTTTGTGGTGACGCGAGTAGCTACACTGCTCCACCGTGCATGAGGGCTGAAAGTCATTTGAACATAGTGCGTTTGACAGAAACACAACATCAAGGATCGACTGTTGATCCCCGCGGACAAAAGTAGGCTGATTTACACCACAGTTGAGACTATGCCGCTCAAGTTCACACAGGCGGGAATGGGATGTCTGGTTGGTGACTCTATCGGCGTTAAAGTCTCCACTTAATATGACACGTTGGGAGGGAAAATTCGAATTGATAAACTGCAGCTGGTTTTCAATATCGTTAAAATCCGCGTGGGTTTGCATCTGACTAGAAGGAGGTCGATATACACATCCGACCAAAGCGGCTTTTTTGTTGTCCAGCTTTACTTTCAACCATAATGATTCTACGTGAGAATCAGATCCATCTCCGGCGGGTATCTCCAGTTTTTCTGCCTGTTATTGGTCTCGAACATAAATGCACACACCACCACCGCTCTTCTTTCTTCCAATGACACTGTCACGGCGAAAGAGGAGATATCCCTCGATGGAAAGAAGGCGATCAGGAGTTGACGATTTTAGATTGGTTTCGGTGAAGCAGACGACATCTGGCTGCCTAATGAAGACGTCAGCTGGCATTTTTGGAAGTAAAGATCGAATATTGAGCAACTCCAGTTTGAAATTGGAGCCTGAAGCCATATTCGGTCGATCCACCCCGCTCGAATCGCCAGACTTAGTCCGTCGGGTTTGTAGCAGGTTCAGACGTGGTGCCTCCACAAGAGAATCGTTGTTTGCATGGGTAATATGCTCATGCACCGGGTCGTTGTCCAGTGGTCTCCTCTGTGCTACATCTGGACGCTGAGTAACCAACACTGGTATTTGATGGCCACTGACATTGGCGAATCCAGGATCGGAAACTAGCGGCACTGGAGTCAGCTGCCGGTCATAATCGGGTGGTTGGTCACACCATCGTCTTTGCTGCTGCCCGGCGCGGCGTTGTTGAATGCGGCGTCCAGCCCGCCTCCCCCGACGGTGGCTGGGCCCGCCTCTGCTCCGCCGCAGCCTGCCACCTATCGGTGGAGCGGCAAGGCGCTGACATTGCTGGGTCACGATTGCGTCAATGGTCTACGAAAAAGCTAGAGACATCCGATTGGTCCCGAGAGCTCTTGCACTGCTTCCAGAACCGGTAGAAGCTGGAATCTTCGAGCGCGATGCGTCCTTAGAATCAGCGTTTCCAACATTTGACAGAGTTCATAAATTCTATATCACAGTCAAGGACAAAGACAGACGACAGAAATAGATCAAGTACACTCACAAGCTAATGTTCACCATTTTTCAGGGATTAATACCGTCTGGAACACTGCGATAATAACAAAATCAGCGGAGCGTTACACACTGGCGGCCGCCATATTCCGGCGCTCCGTAGTCTGAGTCAAGGCTGAGACAGGCAGCTAGAATAATAGTTATTGCGGCTTATCGACGCACCATCTCCCAGGGTCATATGACGCCGGGAACTTTTCCCTGTTGGAAGGGTTTCTCGGGGGCCAGCTTGCTCCTTGTTCAGGGAAGCCGCCAGGCCTTGAACCCGGGTCGGCTGTGTGGAAGCCAGCTACGCTGGCCACTCCACTACCGCGCCCCAGAGAGGGAGCTAGGTATATCTCTATGCTTCTTAGACACGCAAATGGCCGCATTCAGACGCTTTCCCAATTCAACATAGTCTGTGCTCGCTTTTACAAGCGCATTGACGGGGGAGAGGGGGTTGGGTACCCGCCCCTTCGGTTTTTTTTAGATAACATAAAAACGGCACGCGCCGCCGTACTAGGCATACCTTTTCTCTGATCATTTTTACAACTTTTGTCAAAAATCTAAGATTAGGTCACTCTGGTCAGGTCACTAGTACAGTTCAAGTGACCTGACCTAAAAAAATTTAAGATAACATAATTCGGAACAGAGTTAACTTATCCTATTGAAACTCATACCACATACTGAGCCCACCGAGCTGTCTAAAATACGTTCCGGTATTTTTTATATCGATGACCTAAGGTCAGGTACGAGGCTTGACCTCTTCCTTGGAAATACATGGGGAAAGTTGTTTTGATTAAATAACATGATTATAGATAGTGATAGAGTGTTTAATTTAGCTTCAGTAAATTGGGATTGTCTTTACAGTTCTAAAGATATGCATTTTGACCTCATTTGACCTTGACTTGACCTCGGGTCAGGTCCAATGACATATTGGACCTGATTTGACCTAGCAATGCCATATAATATAACATTGGATCTGGCTTTCTGCGAGGGTTTTAATGGTACAAATTGTTTGATCTATCTTTCATTGTTCAGATGTAATGACCGAAATCTTTCATTTATATGTTATCCCTATGACGGCATGTTTTGACCTCTAGTCACTTTAAATTTGACCTGAAAAATAGTGCAAATATTTTCGATAGAGCGGTGAATGAGCTACTAAACGTCGTTTACCGTTTTTCGCTATCTAGCATGATTCTCGAGATGTTAGGGGGTCTGGTACCCCCCTCCCCCGTCAAAGCGAAGGTGGCTCAGACCCCTGTCAAGGCGCGTGTTAAAGGGAATGTGACATATTCATAACGTGATTTTAACCAATATAGCCAAGTTTTAAAGCAAGTCGGAAGATCCGGTACTCAATGTATCATTTGTCTTGGAAATCGAGAATTTCGTATAAAAAGCTAAAACTTGCATGAAATGTACCCCTCATGTACTCTTAGCAGCAGGCCACAGTTCTCATGGCTGTTGGTGTGACGACATATGCTGACGTCACGGTGAGTATCAGCCAATCGAAGCCCTTGAAGCCTATTGAATATGGTAGTGATTGCCAGATCATGACATCATCCACAGGCAGATAATTATTTCTTTCCCTAGAGGAGCATTTGAAAAATAGAAATATAATATTGAGCTTATTGTGCATTTTTTCAGAGAAATAATGGACGCCTCCTTGATTTTCGGCTAAAAGTAACCCTAATCACAATAAATTCCAGGATTTGACCAAGGTGCCACACACTCCCTTTAAGTATTTAAATTATACTGACCTAAATTCGTGTAAAAATTTAAAAAGGGGACGACTGGCTAGCTCGCACATAACATTTGGCCCCTCTTAAAATGTTCCGTCCGATACCTAATCAAGAGGCTGGATGTGTCCCTACAAGTTCAGATAGCATGGCTACGCCAATGGTCAGCTGACCAGCTGAGTCAGCGGCAGTCAGCTGATGTTGAAAAATAGGTACTAGATTACATGCATTTATCGTATGTCAAATTCGTCTCCAACGTGTTCCATGCAAAATATATTTGAGGATCCTGTGACCCTTTTCCATTTTCTCGCTGACACGATCTCTGTAGGCATGGTGCAAGGGATCGAGATCATTTCACGTGCAGGGCGTCTAGGGCCAGGTGGAATCGCGGATGACAGGGCTGAAAAACTAAGGCTGATCAGCAGGCGCTTAGCCTTCGGTTTGAGAGAGGATTACGAGTTCATGTCTGGGTATAAATATCCATCTCTGGCTGAATTTTGTATCATTCAGGATCCACCAGTCTCTACTCTCGCAATGAAATACGTGAGTACCCATGTATTTAGTTTTTTAGGTAAAACCGAGTTATTTCATATCAATTTCTTCCCAGCATAGCTGCACGTTTTGTAACTACGTGAGGTTAAAACGGGTTTATGTTCTCATTGTCGGTGTCTCTTGAGTGGACACAAATTCAACCGCTAGTAACAAGTTTTGAACATAGTTTCACAGCTTTCCCCCATCAACCGAGGATCGAAATTCATATTCTGTAAAGTTTTGCGCTAATTTATTAGGGTCATGCCAGTGTTAAATTCAGTAAACTTCTGAATTGAAAAGTATGTACAAATTTCGCAGGAAATGTAATTGACTGACATAATAGATTTTACTAATTTGCAGTAAACATTCCGCGAGTGGTCACGCTGGGCAGTTCAGTGGCTGTTTACCTAACAAAGTATAGAATTGAAAAAAACTTTCAAAGGTCGACATTTCTAACGATCAGTTCAGAATATAAGGTTCTAGATTCAACCTTCTTTCTTTCTTACATGACTTTTTCATTTGGTTGCAGTGGCGTTGGGAAAGCGTGTTCGGCTTTCTTGCAGTTGTGCTTCAAGAATCATGCTTGAAGAAGAATCAGTGCTTCGTAAATGACCAAAGCACAGATACCTTAAACACATTGATAAATGGCGTACTGTTAGCGCATAGTGAGATTGGGCAGCAGATGTTAAGCGTTCTTCAAAATATATCTGAATAATTTAGTTGCACTTTTTAGAAACTTCCGGGAATGAAGAATGACTCGTTAAAAAAGCCAAATGGGATATGCAGGACAGCTAAGCCTTATGTTTTTAAGTGTTAGGTACATATGCCTTGTGCATTTATCGTTTTTCTCACATTTTTAAGTGTGTATTGCCGTGTTCAGCTACGTGACCATGTGCCGAAACACTGGTCTTGATCCCTGTTAAGGCAAATAACTACGATCAGCCTAGAACGTGTGGAAGGGCGTGCTAACGTCAATGTTAATATATACATACACACATATATATATATATATATATATATATATATATATATATATATACATACATACATACACAGATGCATACATACATACATACGTAGATACATGTATACACACATACATACACAGATGCATACCGACATAAATACATATACACATACATACATGCATACAAACATACATACATGCAAAGGTACGTATATGCATCAATGGTACATCTGCGTCATCGTTTCGAAAAAAGCAGACGGCACATAATAATATTTCCGTTGCTAGAAAACCATATGCTTTTAATTAACGGTCGGCTTGTTACAGGGAATCCACCACATGTTTTCTAAAATTGAGAAATCGGCGCACACAGTTTCATCTTCCGTTTTGATAACATCAAATATCTGGACATATTCTTGCATATTTGCATGCCTTATAACTTCTGCAATATACTGGCGATTAAAGCTCACGCAGAAATCATTTACCTTGAATTGTAGATATGCCTAATGTGCGGTTTCTGTTTCAGCTGGTCATTGCGGCTCTGCTGGCCCTGGCGGCTGCCCAGCCCCAGGAGGTGTTCGTTAGGCCTGAGCCAGAGCCAGCTCAAGAATCCGGCAGCACCCTGGCCGATGCAGGCAGCTACAGCTTCACCTCTCCCGAGGGACAGACCATTTTGGCCGACTGGGCTGCTGATGAGAATGGCTTCCAGGCTCAGGGAAACGCCATTCCTAAAGTACCTGAGGTTCCCAACCCAGATGCTCAGATGGTGCCCTATGCCGCCGCCGGTGGTGTTGCCGAAATCGGGCTAAGATCTCTCTTCTAAAAGTATTAATCAAATCAGAATCGACTGTTTGGCCGACAAATGCCAGCCGTTGGAGGACGCTACCACCGCGGTTCCCTAGGATCTAAACACTCTGACTCATGGCAGCTTTAGCAGACTACAATGAAGACCTCAGACTGCTAATTCGTGGCTGCTACTGCCTTTTCTTTGTTGAATGAACGTAGCCAGATATCAGGACAGACCCCGCATGTTAGCTAAAGATATGGTCATATGCACCCACTGTTGTTTGTGAAATGTATTGTCATGTGTTAGTACATTGCAGTTTGTTTGAGCATGCGTGTTTGTGCACAAAGAAGTGCGTTACACGAAATCGGCTATTAAAGTGCAATGGAGATTGATGCCTGTAAGAGAGCTGGGGAGAAGATACAGATTATTCATTAGGAAGGTGAATTACTCTAACAAAGAAAACTAGATCCATAGGAACACTATTGACAATGAACTAAAAGCTCGAGTATGTTTCAGGCTGATAACGCTTAAATCAGTTATATTCTATTCCTGTTGAGTTACAGGGCAGAGTTCAGATTACAACGGCTTTACTGGATAGCCGGGACCCGATCCCAAAAGGAAAATATTCAATTGCACAGCTAACCTTACCTAAACTAAAGAGTAAGTACATGGTTAAGCATAAAAATACTTATTATCTTAGAATTTAAACATGGATTTTGTATATAAGCCACGGGTCATAAACAGATCCCAGGGACAAGCCAGGTACGTGTGTACAAACATTATATCGGCTAAGTTACACTGCTCATTTTTTCTCATAAATTTTGTTCAAGTTGTTCCTAGTACGATTGCTGGAGTCGGAGTCTCACTAAAGTCATCAAGGGACTTGTCACGGAGACCCCGACCCCACCACCCGAACGAGCAGCTCCCTCAGTGAGGGATTGATTTAGAAGCCAAAGTTTAAAGTCCCACAAAGCACAGGGACGGCCGCCCCGCTCAGGTCACCCTCTCACCAGTCAGTTGCCAGCCGACCTGTACGTCGGGTAAACTATTGAGCGCCGGAGCATCTCAGGGGAACCGATCCCAAGCCTGGGCATGCACCGCCACCGCATGCTTCTGAGCAGCGGGCCGGAGCCCAACGCTCTACCAACTGAGCTACCGGGGCGGCTCAGTTGGTTGTACTCAATTACACTGCTCATTGTAGTGTTATGTTTGCTTTCTGTTTTGTTTCTTTTCGCTCTTTGTTATTTTTTTACTACGCTTATTCGCTCTCAATTCTGTCGCGGCGTGCATTAATTTGTCCCAGGCAATCCTTTTTTCTGAACCATCATACCTATATTTTTTATGCAGAAAAACACATTTTCAGGATTTTATGTTTGTTCTGTTATATATGTGTTTTTAGCTACTGCGAAAGCTCGGTTTAATAGCTTCATTTCCCGAGCAGCTGTAAATGACGGTCCTAAAATATCCTAGTTTCCAGTACAGTTTAAATAATGTTTTTATGCTGTTGGTAATATACCCTCCCAGGACAAGGGAGCGGCGTAGGCTTTGGTTCCAAGTTCTCCCGGGTAATATTCCGGTCTCATCCAACCAGAGTATGTAAAAACTGTTAATCCTAAAATATTGGTATTTCAGCGACACCTCGAACAACTTTACTAGCGACACCAACTGAAACCAATGTTGCATCAAATTGCATCTAATTTTTACCTCTGGAGCTGGTGGATTTTATCAGGAGAAACATTCACTATTGACTGCCCTTCTACCCGCGGTGGTCGCACGTGGCAGCGAGACCCCTCAGACTGCACTCCAGTTTCAGTGACGGATCAAGGGGGAAATACATTTGCCCCGTAATGAGGAGGCGCACCGGGAAAACCCCTCCCAAAACTGTTGATATTTTCCCCGGCTCCTTTTTAGATTTAATGCAAGGTGCTTGAACTGAACCTATCAGTATCAAACAGAACCAGTCACCTTCAGTGTAAATGTTGGAGCCTGGTCCTCTTGATTTCTAAAATAGTTTTTGAGTGGATTCTTCTTGGATAACAAAAGCAAGCATCTTGTGGCCACATCTTTCACTTTTGACGCCTTTTGTTTTGCTTTTCGACCGGGGTTTACCCCCCCACCCCTCCCAAACCTACTACCGGCTGGTTAATTGTGGGGAAATATTTCACCGCTTGACGTTTTTTTTTTTGCTTTTCCACTTTGATGTGGTCCCCCTCCAGCCCTCCAGCTAGATCGCCACGGCCCTATTTTACCGCTTATGATACGCACAGCAACGATTGCTTTATCCGCTGAAGCTGCTTCATAGGCTTCTAGACTTTTGTAATGCTGCTAAAAAAGTATTTAGTGTTTAGCGGTATAAAATATGGGGGAAATTCGTGCAAGAACACGCACTTAACTTTCAATAGGCTTTTACTTTCTCCTATGTGTCTAAGAGGTACAAATTTTATATGGTTGTTTAGCCTGAAAAATTACCTCTATATGGTCCATGTTTCAACTTGATGTTTCTGAAAGGAACTCGCCACGAGCCCATCAAAAATAAAAAGTCACGTGCGCACTCTTGCCGGAGTGGGTTGGTAAGAGACGCAAAAGAGGAGGCTGGTGTATGCATTGATGCCCCGCTGTGCTTTAGGTGCATAGGCTATGTCGAGAAGTTTCTATCACCAAACTAGCGATTGTAGCATTTTATATCGTTCTAAATATAAAAGAACTTATGCTGCGATGTTTGGTTTTCCAAATATGATTTGCGGACTCTGTCCCGAGCGAAAATAATTTTCCTATCTCTTAAGCATGCATACCTACCCCTTGCACAATGGCCTACTGCATACTCTTGCCGGACATGCTCCCTTGGGAAGAAACTTTTCATAAACATGTTGGCAGGCGTTTTAGCGTGAGCTCCAGTCTTGCAGCACAGTCCTAGCGCAGCTTTCTTACTGATGACAGACGGTAATACAACACTACTGATAATATAAGCATGGTCTACAAGTTTATTTAGTACAGAAATATTACATCAGGGGTGCCCAGGAACTTATTTTGCCATGTACTCCCGAGTCCCGCGGAAAGAAGACAAGCACATTGAATTTTTGTGTGCAACCAAGGCACTGGCCCTGCTTTTTTATAGCAGGGTATTCACCATCTCAGTGGCTGCTAAGCAGCCAAAACAGCTGCTGCGTACTCGTATCTTCTGCTCTCACCCGCCATTACCCTAATGATATCCTTCCGAAAAGTAAGGATAGTTTCAGATGTTAGGAGAGGCTCTCGCGGCGATTCATGGTTCAGTGGTGGGGCACCTGCCTTCTGAGCCTCAGGTCCCGGGTTCATTTCCCGGCAGATCCTCTGAATATGTTAATCTGATGCACCAAATCCCTCCTTACAGGGTGCGAGTTGGTGATGACGTATAATCATAGCAGTTGTTGCGTCGTTTAACCCCAAACATTATTTTTTAGAGGCTATCGCAAACGCGCTGCCAAACTCGCACCCTGTGATGAGTCTGGAGGCCAGTTTCAATGAAACTCCACCCTCCCCAGTTACAATGGTTGTCATTGGTTGAGGGAAGACGAGCTGTGTTATTTGGTTCAACTTGAACTTCAAGGTCCTTACTTGGTCCTTACTTGAACTTCAAGTAAGGACGGAGGTCTGCTGCCGAGAAATAGACTACAGAAGTCTCTAGCTGCAAATGTTTTAATTTTTCGTTGACAGAATTCAAGCCAATTATCTTGAAAAAATTGTCCGATAACACAAAATCGTCAACACCGACAAAACAGTGATGGAGCTAGTTGATCTTCAACCTCGTGCTGATTAGAAAATGTCCCTTCGAGAAGCAAAACCTCGTCAGGTTTAGGCTCCCTGTGACTTTCGTGAAATACCGCTTGCAAAAATTTCCTATTCTTTCCCCGGGAATAAATCGGGATATTTAGTGCAATTGGGCGCATGCCCGCCACTGCCCGCTTTTCCGATGTGTATCTGAACCTATTTTTTATACTGCAAGCTGCAAACAAAGTTGTATCACTGCTTTAGCTGTTTTACCAGAATCCTCCCTGAAGAAAAAGCCCGGCGAGGAGAGCCCTGGCAGCCAGTGATTGCCAACATGTTTCGCAACCCAACCACAAGGGTGGGTCAAGGAGGGAAAATGTTTTGGCTTCCCTGCAACAAAATATGTTCAGATGATTTTCCCATATGTGACCGTTTTGCTGGATATTGCTCCCCCTCAAAAAGTGGAGCGTGTTTCAGATCTGAAGATATTTTTGAAGGGATGAATGAGCTGGCGCAATGCCAATTGCTCATTCATGGGTAAGGTCAAGTGGTCCAGGTATGGGCGAGAGAGTCTTGGATTATCAGAGGCGGTGACAAGTTGACTAAGGACTGCCCCGTCTGAATGCAGCCAAATTCGTTTTTGTGCAATATCTTTGCAATTTGATATTATATTAAGAAATAATGGTGATCACTGGAAAGCTCTTGAAAAAATACGCATAATGAACCCGTCCTTAAAGCTAGAAATACCATAGGTTCCGAGATATCTATCCTAAGTCGGTCGAGCCTAGTCATAACAATTTCAACTGCGGGAGACTGTACATTAGGCTGTGCCACCAATTAGAGAACATGGAGCCCCTATGATTTTATAACGGCCCTCACGTGTAGGAACAATGCCGCACCATTCATTTTTCTTGCATTTAAACTCCAGCCTGCTCGTAGCAGGAGAAAATAGGAGTATCTCTTAGCATTGGCACACTAGCGCTTTCCCGTGGCTGTATTGCTAACTACGGGCTCAACCACGATCGTCTAATTTTAAACTAATTACTGATAGATACAAATAGCAATTAATGAGTCTAACAGCGTCCAATAGTTCTAGAAGGGTGCTGAAAATTATGCTGCACCTTCCATATAAGCAGGGGTGTGGATTTCTATCTCTTTGGTGGTGCCTCGGCACCCCCAATGATGTGCTGGGCACCATCACTGGTGATTTGGGAACCTCCGCCAAAAGGTGAAGCAAAGTACTTATAAAGTGCGTAAATAGAGGAAATGATCAACAAAACCTGTTTTACAGCGCTATAGTGGCATTATTTGTCTAAACTACAACTTAATATTATAATCAAACGACGGAAAGCCTCAGAAATAATGGACAATAAACATCGATGATGTTTCGAGTCTCGGATTATATCTTGTGCCTTTTCACCATCCAAAACGGAGCAAAGCAGCACGTGTTTCCCTCTTCTGGTATACTATCTGGTTGTACTTCGGCACCGCCCCCTATTAGTCCTCACTCTCTATAACTCTTCCAACGGTTAAGTTTTGGATTTATGAACGTCCCTCTCCTCCTTTCGTCGCGTCGGTTACCTTGGGACTGGGTTCCAATCCTCTCCACTCAGCAGAAACCCATCGCGACACTCCTGACTTCAGCGAACTTGGCCGCCGGCTGGGCTTTGCTGACTGCCGCCATCTCGCCTGTACCGAAGAGCAGCCTCGGATGGTGTGGTAAATAACCAAGCCAATAGTGAGCAAAGTATGACTAGAACTGTTTAAAAAAAACATTTTGTGTATACATCTCCTGGTTCATGGTTTAGCCTCCGCCCCACCGGGGTCCGGCCCCACCGGGGCCATCGATGCCCCCTCTAACTCCAAAAATATGGGGGTTAGCAAAAATCTGCAAACGGCATTAGAAGGCTTGCGTGAATTCAATACGATATTAATTTACATGTTTAAGCGCTCAGGTCAATGGTTTGACTTCCAGAGGTCAAGTTAGGTCAAGATAGGCTATTTTCACTCAAATATGCAATGCTTAAGAAAACTGGGCAAACTCTTATGCAATTAGAGCTATTGAGATCTGGTAAAGTACATTTGATAGTAAGATGTCATACCTTTTCTGCTATGGAAACGTAATGACCTCTCGCCGGTGGTTTGACCTTCAGAGGTCACCTCGTGACCTGAGGTCACTAAAGGTCAGAAAGTGACCTTGCCGTATATCAAATGAAAGCTAGTGACAAGACATACACGGTGATGTTTGATTCAGCGCTCTAGCTTAATTAGGCTAAAACGTATTGTCAAAATAGTTTTTAACCCCTGTGACCTTGGATGACCTCGGAAAGATCAAAGGCAAAATATGGTCCCTGGGATCTGTGAATAGGGTGTCCAAGAACGCCTTTCTGAGCAAGCCGAGTATTTGCAATAGTTTTTGTGCCTTTTAGATCATAAGACAGCTTTTCCTCATGCTTCTTCAATGGGAGAGGTCACCTTGTGGCCTGAACTCAGGTCACGAAATCGAAAAATCCCGGATATACATCTTTTAGACCCTGAACGGGTCATGGAGTGTAGGAAGCTTCAAAACGATTGAATAAGAAATGTAGCTCTTATAGAGCTCAAAAGTTGAAGTGAAGTGACCTTGGTTGACCTCGCCTGGTGACTTGACCTTGGGTGACCCGGGGTAAAAAATTTCAGGGATGATGGGAAAATGATGGGGTGAGCCCCCAACCGCGGTGCTGCACTTCGACGTTATTCTGCTTTCCCGAAAAAAACCTTGGGGGGCCATCGATGGCTCTCCGGTGGGGCGAGTGCTAAAGCTCTATCATTTTCATTGATAAAGTTTGGCTGAATTTCTCACGATAAAAGTGAACGCGCCTCCACCAATCAGCGGCCGCCATCCGCCGGCAGCCGCGATTGCCTGCAGGCACAGAGGCTGGAGGTCACGCTGGGCGCTGCTGACGCCAAGTTCAAGCTTTGGTGGGAAGGGTCGTGGGCGGATTGTAATGCCTAAATATGTGTTATTGAAAATGGTGTCCGTTGTGTCTGGTGTCAGACTGAGGGAAGAGGACCGGTGTAGGGGGCATTCTGTGCACATGGGTATATATATGGGTTAGGCATTTGTGCAATGTGCAGCGTCGATAACACTGGAAAAACTTAAATGCGAGTTCATAATATGAGTTTGGTATATGAGTATGTTTGGAGAACAAAATTACAGGTTTGTTGGTTGGTTGGTTATTTGGGCTTAGGGGACGCACCAGCCTGGCAAGGCCATATAGCGCCCAAAACAGTACAGTCGCTAAAAGTGGTCCTTCTGGAACAAGAAGAACAGGTGATTCAGAGACTCATTACCCCTTTCGGTGTCAATACCTCGCTGTGCGGGTGAATGGCAAAGCAAACAGAGAAGTGCACACACTACTAACATCAGTCCCTCTTATACTGAAAAAACCGACACCCCACAAGGTCCACCAGGTAACGCCGCGCAGAGAGCGCCCGGCACGAGGCGTCGCGGCGTCAATTCCGACGCCCATTCCGTACCCCCGGACCCAGGGGGCCCGGGAGTACGGGGAGTCCCTGAGTCCGCCTGGGCGCCCAGCAAACAGCTGGGCACCCAGGCGGACTCCCCTGCGCTGCCCTCCTACGGAAGACGAGCGCAAGCCACATTTTCAAGTGATCCACGCCCGCCCTCCGCCGGACGGCAGTGTAGTCCCAGCACGGGGCGTGAGACTGCACAGGGGGAATCAGGCGCTCCGCGCCAGGCAGCCCTCCGCGCAGCGTCACCCGGAGGACCTCCAGGGTATGTGCACAAGGCATTAGGCTACAGTGTGCCAAACGGTGTTAATTTGAGATCCTCACAGAGCATGTTGCGCTTAACCAGGGTCATAGATGATTCTAAAATTGATGGCCTTCAGGAAAGTCTGCACCTGTTCGATCAAACGGGAGTCGCGACCAACCATCTCTGGCATAGCAAAAGGCTCCTGGCTCTCGCCAAAGTGTGTGGTTCTCTCTTCGTTATACCCAGGGCAGGACGTCAGCACGTGCCTGACTGACAAGGGTGCACCGCAACGCAGGCAGGGCGGCCTCGCTTCCCCACAAAAAGGTAACGATGGGTGGCCAATGTATGGCCGGTACGTAATCTGCAGAGGGCCACCTCCTCTCGCCGACGTCGGCGCGATGCACAAGGCCACTCACCGAGTTCAGGCTTTATCTCAAATAGTTTGTTGCTTGCAAGCATTTCCCACGATTGTTGCCAGGCCTTGTGGAGGTGATACAATAGATGGGGGAACAAGTCCCTGGCCGGGATTGGAAGTCGACGTGAAGATGTTCTTTCCGCTGCACGCTTTGCCGCTGCATCTGCTGCCTCATTGCCTCCTATTCCTACATGGCTGGGTATCCAACACACCTGAATCTTCTTTTGGTTTTGACCTAATCGTGAAATGTGAAGGCGTATCTTACGCACAAGACCATCGCGCGGGTTGAGGATTGCTAGTGCCTGCACGTTGCTGAGAGAGTCGGTGAGAATTACAAAACGATTCTCGTCACATGTTTCAATATAGCAGAGAGCTTTAGAAATGGCGATCAATTCAGAGGTGAACACGGATGCAAGAGATGGAAGCGAAAATGTTCTGGTCGTGGGGCCCACAACGAATGAGCATCCTGCCCCAGCTCTCGTCTTCCACCCATCTGTGAATATCTTTACATATTCACTGTAATGTGAAATGTGATCTAAGGCCAGAGCATTCATTTCTATAGGAGGAACACTAGATTTCACGTAACCAGCAAGAGACGAGTCTGTCTCGGTTTACGCTATCTGCAAAGGAGGGATTTCAGACGGTTCGTCCAGGGCAATCATTCGCCGATGAACTCCACTCTCTAATGCTAAATTTCGCGCACGAACGCAGAAAGACAATTCCCTGCGAAGGTCGGCAAAATGCTGCACAACTCGGCGCGAGAAGACCATCTTATATGTTGGGTGACTCGGAAGTTGTGCCAGCTTGTATGCGTACCTCTGGTCAAGAAGGCGACGCCACATCGCCAGTGGAGGTTCATTTGCTTCGACAAGCAGGCTGCTTGTCGGTGTGGTGCGAAATGCACCTGTAGCTATACGAATAGCACTATGGTGGATGGTGTCTAAGCAGCGCTTCGCGGAGTCACGACGCCGAGTCGTACACAAAACTAGCATAGTCTATTTTCGAACGGATGACTGAGCGATACAGCACGAGAAGAGTTTTCCTATCCGCCCCATATGGTTCTGATACGCATCTGAGGGTATTTAAGGATCTAAAGCACCTGTCTCGAAGTTTTTTTAAGGTGAACAGTATAGGTCAGACGCTTGTTGAGAGAAATTCCAAGAAATCTAGCTGCTGGTTTAAACGGAATCTAGCTGTCTCCTAGCATCACTCTGGGATCAGGACAGGGTCGAAGTTTTCGACAGAAGTGCACGCCGACCGTTTTCGTCGTTGAGAAATATAGCCCATTCCGTCCACTCCAGGATTTCAGCTGGTTAGTGGCCAGCTGAAGTTGGCGCGAGAGGGACGATGATGTAGACGACGTGGTCCATATAGCAAGATCGCCTAATTTGCTTTCGTTTCCGAGTTCTCTGGCGAATGTTACTAGGCCTCTATCTTTTCGCCAGAATCTCGGAGGGCTAACACGAATCTCCAGTTTTGGGTAGTCCCGTTTGGAAAAAGACTAACAATCTAACCGGTAATAGCTAAATTATTGTGCATTTAACCTAAATAGACCTGATTCCTGCTCCCTGTATATTTACAGGAGCTACTACTGGCAGTTTTTACTAATAGTATGATATTTATTATGCTTTCTTTAGTTACTTTCTTTTCCTAGCAGGCGTGCCGCGACTTGTAATATTTTATGTTCTGGTGGTGTTAACGTAAGGGTACTGTTGTCGTTGGATCGCGGAGGGGCACGCCTGGCTACCCGTTTAAATGGATCGACTTTTCTATTTAAAAAAAAGAGCGAGCTTTTTATAGACTGTGGTAGATGATCTGTTATGTCATTGATGGCAAGCGCGAACAATCCAACACCCATAACACTTCCCTGGGGAATACCGTCCTCCTGATAGAATACCCTGAAGTAGGTCCCTCCAAAACGAACTCGGAATGTCCTGTCCATTAAGAAGTTCTTGATAAAAAATCCTAAGTGACCGCGAATTCCACACTGGAATGTCTTAGTGAGAATTCCATGACGCCGAGCAGTATCGTAGGCGTATACGACGTCAAAGAACAGCACCCCAACCGTCTTTCTTTGAAAGTGCTTCGAACAGCAGTGTCAAGAGACACGAGGTTGTCAACGGTACTCCGACCCTTGCGAAAACCACACTGGCTGTTGTTGAGAATACCTCTGGATTCTAGGAACCATGTGAAGCGAACGTTTACCATTTTTCAAAGAGTTTGCACAAACATGAGGTCAATGAAATAGGCCGGAAATGAAGTGGGTCTGAACCGGATTTACCTGTTTTTTTTTTTAACCGGAATAATAACTGCCTCTCGCCATGCACTAGGGAACTCTCCCGACTCCCATAGTGCATTGAAAGTGTTTGACAGGGCATCCAGTGTACACTTCGGAAACATCTTAAACATGTTGTTATGGAAGAGATCTGGGCCCTCCGCTACGCTGCGAAGACCACTGATAGCTGAGGTGAGCTCTTTTAGTGAGAATGGCGCATTGTACGAGAGATTTTCAGCTGTGGTGAACTCAATGCTTTTCTGTTCGGACCTGGTTTTGTGCTGCATGAAATTTCTGTCTTCCCCTCTAGACCGGCATCGATAAGCAAACGCCTCTCGCAAGGTGTTTGCCACCTCTGCCGGGTCCATGATTGTTCTGTCGTTTACAAACAACACTGGAAGCGGAGCAGAAACAGAAATACCTCCAATACGTCGCATCTGCGAAAGATAAGTGAGGACGGGGTGGAACGATTAAGCTTTCCTAAGAAATCAACCCAAGACTCCCTTTTGGCTCGCCGGATGGTGCGTTTGCAAACAGCGCGACATCGTTTGAAGGCGATAAGGTTTGTTTCCGTGCTATTACGTTTAAATTGTCGGTACGCTCGGCGACGAGCTCCGGATGGCGTCGCGGCACTCGTCCGACCACCATGGGACCGGGGGGCGGCGAGGTTTTCCAACCTGCTGACGTACGAGCTGCGCCAGCTACGCACCGAGTTCGACGTCATCCTGGTGAAGCCGCCGCTGGAGGAGTACCAGCGTACGCTGGGCGTCACCAACCAGCGCTTCTGGAGCTGGGAGGAGATCATGTCGCTGCAGTTGGACCAGGTAGCGGCGCACCGGTCGTTTGTGTTTCTGTGGTGAGGCTCCTCGGACGGCCTGGATCTGGGCCGCCAGTGCCTCCGCAAGTGGGGCTACCGACGCTGTGACGACATCTGCTGGATCAAAACCAACATACAGAACCCCGGACACAACAAAAACCTCGAGACGAAGGCCATCTTTCAGCGCACTAAGGAGCACTGTCTGATGGGCATCAAGGGCACGGTACGGCGGTCGGTGGACGGCGACTTCATCCACGCCAAAGTGACATCGACCCCATCATCGCCGATGATCCCGGCTACGGCTCGCTGGAGAAGGCGCAGGAGATCTTCAACATCATCGAACACTTCTGCCTCGGCAAACGACGGTTACACTTGTTCGGGAGAGAGTCCACCATCCGGCCCGGCTGGCTAACTGTGGGGCCCGGCCACACCTCCTCCAATTTCGACGCCGACCTCTACAACAGCCACTTCTCCGGCGGCAACGTCACCACAGGTTGCACCGAGCGGATAGAGAGTCTGCAGCCCAAGTCTCCCCCTCCGAAGAGCCGCGGCGGCTACAGCCGAGGTCGCGGGCGGGGCCGTGGGGGCCACTGACCTCAGGTCAACTGACGGCCCGACGGGCGCTGTGGGTCGGCGCACCGACGCGTGGACTCTCGACCAATTAGGAAAAGTTCAGTTGGAGATTTGTCTGTGGTGAAGTGACAAAATTACAGGCAACAGTTTCGAGTTTATAGTAGTGTTTGGTATCAGGGTAGATGATGCAGCCTTTCAAGACTTTTTAAAGTTGCCACACTTATTAGTAATACAACACACATGATGTATGTGACATGACATACACGCCTATCTGACATTTCGTGCGTATGGAACACTAGAAGTTTAAAATGCTAGAATAACAATTTGAGGCGGAGAGATAAGTAGTTCTGATCAATAAGAAACAATGTAAAAAATTGTCACCATTGGTGCAACAACGCACCTTTAAAGGGAATGTGGCACCTTCACAACGTGATTTTAACCCGCGCCCCACCGGGGGTCCGGCGCCACCTTCGCCCCACCGGGGGCCATCGATGGCCCCCCTCTAACTCCGAAAATATGGGTGTTAGCGCAAATCTGCAAAGTGCACTAGAAAGCTCGCGTGAATTCAGTAAGAAATTACTTCGCATGTTTTAGTGCTCAGGTCAATGGTTTGACCTCCAGAGGGCAAATTAGGTCAAGATCGGCTATTTTCACTCAAATATGCAATGATTAAGCAAACTGGGCATAACTCTTATGTCATTAGAGCTATTGAGGCCTGGTAAAGTACATTTGATAGCAAATTGCCTGTACTTTTTCCGCTATGTGGAACGTAAAGACCTCCCGCCAGTGGTTTGACCGTCAGAGGTCACCTCGTGACCTAATATGACCTGAGGTCACGAAAGGTCAAAAAGTGACCTTGCTGTATATCAAATGAAAGCCAGTGACAAGACAAACACGATGGTGTTTGTTTCACCGCTCTAGCTCAAATAGGTCAAAAGTTATTGTCAAAATACTGTTTTTGACCTCCGGTGACCTTGGATGACTTTGGAAAAGTCAAAGGGCAAATATGACCCCTGGGATCCGTGAAAGGGTGTCCAAAAACGTTGTTCTGAGCAGTCTGAGTATTTGCAATTCATTTTTGTGGCTTTTATATCATGAAATAGCTTTTCCCCATGCTTTTCCAATGGGAGAGGTCGCCTCGTGACCTGACCTCAGGGCACGAAATCGAAAAATCCCGGATATACACCTTGTAGACCCTGGAGGGGTCATGAAGTGTAGGAAGTTTCAAATCGATCGACTTTGAAATGTAGCTCTTAGAGAGCTCTAAAGGTGAAGTGAGGTGACCTTGGTTGACCTCGTCTGGTGACCTGACCTTGGGTGACCCGGGGTAAAAAATTTCAGGGATGATGGGAAAATGATGCGGTGAGAGGTAGAGCCCTCAACCGCGGTGCTGCGCCTCGTCGTTTTTCTGCTATCCCGGAAAAACCTTAGGGGGGCCATCGATGGACCCCCGGTGGGGCGAGGGTTAAAATGCTAGAATAACAATTTGAGGCGGAGAGATAAGTAGTTCTGATCAATAAGAAACAATGTAAAAATTGTAACCATGTAACAACGCACCTTTAAAGGGAATCTTCAATGATTTTAACTGAGATAGCCAAGTTGTAAAGCAAGCCGGAAAACCCGGGACTCCATATTTCATTTGTCTGGGAACTCGATATTTCCGTAGAAAAAACTGAAATCTACCTGACACCAGCCCCCCCATCAGACCCCGTTGCAGGGCGGCCATTGTTGTGAGCTGCTGCTCTGACGACATATGCTGACGTCACGATGAGCATCAGCCAATCGAAGCCCTTGAAGCTTTTCAAGTATGGTAGTGGTTGCCAAATCGTGACATCATCCACAGGCTGATATTTATTTCTTTTTCTAGAGGAGTATTTAAAATAAATATCGAGCTTATTGTACATTTTTCAGAGAAATCATGAGTGGTTTCATTATTTTTGGCTAAAAGTACGCCTAATTTCACTGAATTCCAGGATTCGACCAAGGTGACACATTCCCTTTAACACGCGCATTGACGGGGGCGGGTACCCGCCCCCCTCGGGTTTTTCGGATACAGCAGAAAAACGGCGGCGCGCAGCGCCGCCGTACTTTTCCCTCATCATTTTTGCAACTTCTGTGAAAATTTTAAGGATAGGTCATCTCAGGTCAGGTCACCAGTACAGGTCAAGTGACCCGACCTCAAAAAAGTTTAAGATAGCATAAGTCGGAGCAGGGTGAACTTATCCAATTGAAACTCATATCACATAATGGGCTCACCGAGTCCTCTAAAACATGTTCCGGTATTTTTGATATCGATGACCTAAGGTCAGGTACGAAGCATGACGTCTCCATTGGTAATACATGGGAAATATGGTTTTTACTGAATAACTCAGTACCAGATAGTGATAGAGCGTTTATTTTAGCTTCATTAGACTCGCCTTGGCTTGGCGGTTCTAATGATATGCATTTTATATAATTTGACCCTGACCTGACCTCAGGTCAGGTCAAATCTTTGATTTGACCTAGCAAGGTTAAATCATATATCATTCGATTTGGCTTGCTGCGAGGATTTATAGAGTTTAAGTCGTTTTGCTCTATCTTTACTTGTGCAGATGTAATGGCCGAAAAACTTAATTTACATGTTATCCCTATGACGGCATGTGACGGCATGTTTTTGACCTCTGGTGACCTTAAATGTAACCTGACAAAAAAATGGTACAAATATTTTCGATGGAGAAGCGGATGGGCTACCCAACGCCGTTCACCGTTTTTTGCTACCTACCGTGGTTCTCGAGATCTTAGGGGGGCGGGTACCCGCCCCCCTCGTCAATCCAAAGGTGGCTCAGACCCCCGTCAATGCGCGTGTTAAAGCGTGGAGGGAGAACGGACCTTTTAAACGGACATACGTTCGCCTAAAAGGTGTAACATGCACTGGTATTAAGTGTACCGACGCTCCTTACCCGTGCCTTGTAACACCTTTGGTGCGTTACCGTTGGTCAACAGCTAGACCAAGTTTGGTGGCGCTGCGCGCCGCCGTTTTTTTGGTCACTTTGGAAAAATCCGAAGGGGGTCTAAAAAGACCCCCACCCGGGCGAAGGTTAAGAGTATAGCAAAGTAAGCAAGTTCCTGAAGTATCGAACACATGTGACTTATAGTCTAAATCGAGTTTTATAAACATACCTGCTATGATGTGTGGCTGTTGCTGTCCAAATCATCTAGGAAAGGTAGTGCAAAAACCAGTTACTTATTTTTGGGGCTTATCGACGTACCAACTGTCAGGGTCATACGGCGTCTCCAACTCTTTCCTTGTTAGAAGGGTTTCTCGGAAGCCAGCTTAATGATTTTGACGAAGAGCTTGCCGAATATATAATCTTTCCCAATTTACAACATCAATGAATCGATGAAGAAAGGCCACCTAACAACTTATCAACTTACCGAAAAAACATACAGCAATATCATTATAACTTTTACCTATGCTACCACTACAATAATAAATAAATAGGCTAAGCACTTAGCAACACCACGCCAGCAACTAGTATGACGCGCTGTGACTAGATCGGGTTCCGCCTAATCCACGAACGAGCTCTGAGCGCTGACAACTGACTGCGAGTGAAATGAGAGCATTGTGCAATCCCCCGGTACTAGCTGGGCTTCCGGTCGGTTAGAACACGATGTGTGATTGGTTTTAGGCTATCTCCAGCGTTGTGATTAGTACGTCCATGAAGTTAGCGACGGATTCGCATTCGGATTCAGCGACAGATTCGCTCGAAATGGCGTCTCCTGCGAATTCGCTCAAATTCACACCATAGGCTCCCCGTGCCCTCAGCAACTCACCCCTACAGTGATTTTCCGTCACATTCACCCGTTCACCCGCTAGAGGTGAAAAGGTGAAATTCACCCGAAACGGCGTCTCCTCCGATTTCGCTCAAATTCACACCATAGGCTCCCCGTGCCCTCAGGAACTCACGCCTAAAGCGATTTTTCATCACATTCACCCATTCACTCGCTAGAGATGAAAAAGTGAAATTCAAGCGAACCGGCGTCTTCAGCGTCGGATTCAGCGACGGATTCGCCCGAAAAGGTGTCTTCTGCGATTTCGCTCAAATTCACAGCATAGGCTTCCCGTGCCCTCAGCAACTCACCCCTAAAGTGATTTTCCGTCACATTCATCCGTTCACCCGCTAGAGGTGAAAAAGTGAAATGAAAGTTGCTGAGGGCACGGGGAGCCCATGGTGTGAATTTGAGCGAAATCGGAGGAAACGTTGTTTCGGTTGAATTTCACTTTTCACCTCTAGCGGGTGAACGGGTGAGTGTGACGGAAAATCACTTTAGATGTGAGTTGTTTCTGAGAGCAAGGGGGGCCTATGGTGTGAATTTGAGTGAAATCGCAGGAGACGCCATTTCGGGCGAATCCGTCGCTGAATCCAACGCTAAAGACGCCGGTTCGGGAGAATTTCACCTTTTCACCTCTAGCGGGTGAACGGGTGAGTGTGACGGAAAATTACTTTAGGGATGAGTTGCTGAGGGCACGGGGAGCCTATGGTGTGAATTTGAGCAAAATTGCAGGAGACGCCATTTCGGGCGAATCCGTCGCTGAATCCGACGCTAAAGACGCCGGTTGGGGAGAATTTCACCTTTTCACTTCTAGCAGGTTAACGGGTGAGTGTGACGGAAAATCACTTTAGCTGTGAGTTGCTGAGGGCAAGGGGAGCCTATGGCGTGAATTTGAGCGAAATCGGAGGAGACGCCGTTTCGGGTGAATTTCGCTTTTTCACCTCTAGCGGGTGAACGGGTGAATGTGACGAAAAATCACTATAGGGGTGAGTTGCTGAGGGCACGGGAAGCCTATGCTGTGAATTTGAGCGAAATCGCAGAAGACACCTTTTCGGGCGAATCCGTCGCTGAATCCGACGCTGAAGACGCCGGTTCGCTTGAATTTCACTTTTTCACTTCTAGCGGGTGAACGGGTGAATGTGACGGAAAATCACTTTAGCTGTGAGTTGCTGAGGGCACGGGGAGCCTATGGTGTGAATTTGAGCAAAATTGCAGGAGACGCCATTTCGGTCGAATCCGTCGCTGAATCCGACGCTGAAGACGCCGGTTCGCTTGAATTTCACTTTTTCACCTCTAGCGAGTGAATGGGTGAATGTGACAAAAAATCACTTTAGAGGTGAGTTGCTGAGGGCACGGGGAGCCTATAGTGTGAATTTGAGCGAAATCAGAGGAGACGCCGGTTCGGGTGAATTTCGCTTTTTCACCTCTAGCGAGTGAACGGGTGAGTGTGACGGAAAATCACTTTAGCTGTGAGTTGCTGAGGGCAAGGGGAGCCTATGGTGTTAATTTGAGCGAAATCGGAGGAGACGCTGTTTCGGGTGAATTTCACTTTTTCACCTCTAACGGATGAACGGGTGAATGTGACGGAAAATCACTGTAGGGGTGAGTTGCTGAGGACATAGGGAGCCTATGGTGTGAATTTGAGCGAAATCGCAGGAGACGCCATTTCGGGCGAATCCGTCGCTGAATCCGATTTCGAATCCGTCGCTAACTTCATGGACGCGTGATTAGTTGGTGGTGAGGCTGCTTTGCCGGGATTTCCCGTAACTATGCGCTTTGTTTTGTTTTTGCACGATGGAGTAGACAGTCACTGGTGGAAAATGTTAACACAATATTTGTGCATTGCCAATTTGGAATGAGCAATGTAACAAAATTGTTACTGTCAGGTGGTGTTCTGTCTCATTTTCGTCAGGTTGAGTTTGTTCAATTTAGGTCATCTGTCTATTTTACTGGGGGCCAATTTCAGGGCACTGGAGGGGGGGGCATTTCGGCCGGCTGGGTGGGGGGGGGGCAAATGGCCCCCAGTTAACATTTAAAAAAATTTCCTGGGGGCCATCGATGGCCTCCCTTCATGGGCCATTGATGCCACTATTCCAGCATTTCGCTGGAGTGCCCAGGCATCCCTAGAGGGCTGTAAATCTAACAGGGCCGTAAACAAACATTCACAGAGCCCACAAGCCGTAAGCGGATCCATATGGGAGAAGGACACTTATCCATGTCCCCGATCAAATCGGTGCGCCCTGAAATGGTCACCGCGGTACCCTAAAAGGGCAATGGTGAGCTCCTGCTATGTCGCTTCTCCCCAAGATGCGAATATTGGCGCCCCGCGATAGGTTTCAGTGTTCACCGGATCAGTTTTGTCGCCAGAGGTGCAGAAAGTATGCTGGCTGTCACAAACTCAATGCGACATATGCCTCCTCTGTCACACAGAGCTGGAAATAATAATTGCATACTCGAATACTATTTCCAATATGCTGAATGTCCTCTACCTGTCCCTTACTTTTTGCAGCAGACAAGGTTCTAGCACCAAACCATTACAGCATGAAAGTAGTAAACTGAGTTTTCATTTATAGATCATGTTTTTGTTTTTGGAAGGAAAATTCCCAATTATGGGTCATTTTTTCCAGTATTGGGGTCATAACTATTATTGGCAACTCTGACTGCAGTTTCCCCCAATGACATGCATTTCCTTTTTTGAAGAAGTTTCCATTTTTGGAAGGAGTGTTTCCAATTATGGTACTTTTCCACATGATTACATGTAGCAATTATCATGAAATTAGTCATTATTGGGAACATACCTATTAATGGGAGTGTACATGTACACACAATTGGGAACCCTAACCACAGCTTCCCCCCACTAAACTTCTATCTCACATATCAACAAAAGGGAAAAAATGTCAATGTCAACATAGTATTTGAATCTACCTAAAATGTGTTGGTAAAGTGGACCTTAGGTAGCATTTTTATAAACACATCAAATGCTTAAAATTTGCATCCCACTCACGATCATCACCTGCCTGGTCATTCCTCTTTGCAGTAAAAACTCTGAGGCAATTAACCTGCATAGATGTAAAATTATGTCTCTTGCCCTAATAGGTACAGAGGTATTGGAATTCACATACCAAAGAAAGATTCAATGTAGTCAAAATACTGCTTTAACTCCATGCAGTTCAGGTCCTGTGCGTTGCTTACCAGGGATGCGGAGCCGATACAATTTTGGACGGCTCCGGCTCCGGCTCCGGTCCGAGGTTATGATTTCGGCTCCGGCTCCGGCTCCGGCTCCGGGTTCAAGTGTCCTAACGGCTCCGGCTCCGGCTCCGGCTCCGGGCAAAATAGTCGGCTCCGACCGGCTCCGGCTCCGACTCCGGCTCCGGCAATGTACCTATATCCAAAATGTGATCGAAACGTTCTCAAGGGCGTGAAAGTCCATCAGATACAAAGTGACTATGTATTTGTACGAATGAAAAATGGCGACTGGATGAACGAACGCTCTTGACCAGATGCCAAAGGCCAGTGAACCTCAAAACTGGACCAACCTACACACCAACCTATGGCAAACTGCACTGCATTGTTATGGAAAACAGAAATATGGGCGAGACATGCCCGCAAACCCACATAAAAAATTAAAGATACAACGATCAAGTAAAGCTTGGACAGCCCGCAAAGAAAAACTTCGATGAGCTTACAGCAGGGTCGTTCAAAAAATATTTTTTTTACTTTTCAGATTCGAACCCACTTTTTTCCCATTATATATTCAATTCTGATTTCAATGAGCCACATTCCAAGCGTCTACAACAGCGGGAAAGATCGCCTCAAAACGGTTAAATATTTCATGTTTCGGGCGCAATTGGCCACCCGGCGTTGCAGTCTCCACTTGTTAAATTGGGATGAAAGGGGTGCATAACCTACCAGTAAAGACAGCCTGGCATGTGCGTGCGTATAAGAGCGGTAGGTGGGATTTAACATGCAGGCATCTACTTGTCAGATGTATTTGTAGCGCAATACAAATACATGTTATTCCACAAAAGACCTGAAATTAAATGATTCAGCACCCTAGTACTCTAAATCCCGACAGAACAGGAATGCCTTCCGGAGGCGAACCTTTGTCTAGTAACTATCGCTGGAGAACGTCGTGAGGCAAATGCTTCTCCCTATTCTCCTGCGAACTATTTAAGAGCTCTGGTACTGATAAAAGAAGATCCTGTTTCATATTTTTACCCTTTAGGTGGCTCAAGAAATCTTCCACCAGCTTCACACCACGTTCTGTGGGACCATTCACGACAGTAAGTTCTGGAATACCTTGAAACAGGGGAAGCTATACCAGTCACCAGCTTCTCAATGGAGCCATTTCATGTCAGAATCTTTCAGATTCAGGCGCTCGAATACCATCCAGCTTTCAGGAATGAGAAATTGGGAGAGGCTTGGTATCGAGCCGAGCTCTTCATAGCCTCTGTCGGAAACTTTAGCCTACCTAACTGAAAGGTGGATGGTTTTGCTGTTTAGGCCAGGTACTTTATCACTGCCTTTTACCTTCAGCATTGTGATTCTTATTTGCGAAGCAGATTATAACTTTCTGGTCACAAATAACAGTTGCGTTTGCACAATGACTTCAGCGCCTCTACACAATACCGGAGTATTATCTCGAATTGCGCAAGCTGGTTTACGTGTGGCTGTCAGGAGAGGTTGTCTCCAACAACTGTCTGTTTAGAAGATCCGGAGCTCACCAGCGAGCCATATTATGGAATATAGGACATTTATGGCATGAAGTGCGTGCTACTACTGTGTCAGATTCCGTTCATCATTCCAGAAGATACGTAAAGACAGAATATTATAATTTTTGGAGTTCAAAAACGCATCAACTGCTCAGGTCATATGGCATCAGAGGAGAGAGGGAAAGAATTAGCTCGGGCTAGAGCAGGGCGCCAGATTCTGCCTCTGGGTGGGCTCGAACCCACGACACCCAGCACATAATGAATGTCATTGACCAAGCCGAGCGCAAGCGCTAACCGGTTGAGCCACTCAGACTCCGAAATAGTTAGCGGCTTTCCTTATAAGTGGTTCTAAACCATGCATTTGGGTTCCTCCGTCGCGGATAGTCAGCTTTAGAGCCTTCTATGAGCCTCAAAGCTATCCATAAAATGCAATGCAGTGCTTTCATTAAGTTAATATAGAAATCGCCCTGAATGTGCTGAAGTCAATTTGTCATCAGCTGTGGTATCTGTGCACAGAAAGTTATATTCTGTCGCGCTGGTGAGAACCACCATCGTGGAGGTAAGGAGCCAGTCGCACAACAATTGGCCAAAACAGCAAACGATTCATATTTGACTAGGGCAGGCTAAAGTTTCCGAAAGAGGCTATGAAGAGCTCGGCTCGATACCAAGCCTCTCCCAATTTCTCATTCCTGAAAGCTGGATGGTATTCGAGCGCCTGAATCTGAAAGATTCTGACATGAAATGGCTCCGTTGAGAAGCTGGTGACTGGTATAGCTTCCCCTGTTTCAAGGTATTCCAGAACGTACTGTCGTGAACGGTCCCACAGAACGTGGAGTGAAGCTGGTGGAATATTTCGTGAGCCACCTAAAGGGTAAAAATATGAAACAGGATCTTCTTTTATCAGTACCAGAGCTCTTAAATAGTTCGCAGGAAAATAGGGAGAAGTACCTGCCTCACGACGTTCTCCAGCGATAGTTACTAGAGAAAGGTTTGCCTCCGGAAGGCATTCATGTTCTGTCGGGATTTAGAGTACAAGGGTGCTGAATCATTTAATTTCAGGTCTTTTGTGGAATAACATGTATTTGTATTGCGCTACAAATACATCTGACAGGTAAATGCCTGCATGTTAAATCCCATCTACCGCTCTTATACGCACGCACATGCCACGCTGTCTTTACTGGTAGGTTATGCGCCCCTATATCCCAATTTAACAAGGGGAGACTGCAACGCCGGGCGGCCAATCGCGCCCGAAACATGAAATCTTTAACCGTTTTGAGGCGATCTTTCCCGCTGTCGTAGACGCTTGGAATGTGGCTCATTGAAATCAGAATTGAATATATAATGGGAAAAAGTGGGTTCGAGTCTGAAAAGAAAAAAAAACTTTTTTGAACGACCCTAAGCCAACAGTGTTCAACATCAAAAAACACATCAGATAGGCTGATGGCATAATTCCTTTTCGAGAAAAATCGGAACCAATAACCCTACTGCCCAGGGCCCAGCAGCTGGTTCGCTCACTACACCACCCAATCGCGGTTGGAGCGGAGCAGCAACATTGCCTCCAATATGTCTGCTCTTAGTCTGGACCTGAGATCAGTAAGCAGTAGCTTCATCGCGGAGAACAACCTCTCCACGGACACCTGAGTAACTGGTAGCGCGGCCATTACCAGGCTAGCCGGCTGGATGATGGCTGGATATCTATCTAAGATGTCGCATACGGTCGCCCTCTTTAGGCGACCCAAGTTTTTGAAGTCGGCTAGTGCCGCATCGAGTGACGGGGATGCTGTTTTCTGCGCCTTTTGCCCTGGGTTCTCGACAGACCTGGTATAAACTACTTCTCCGAGTACATGATAGCTCTCCTGGGGGGGGGGGAGGTGGGACAAAATATCTTATTGCTCGACAGACCTAGTGTAAACACCTTTTTCAAACAATTTCTTCGGCCTTTGGGGGGCCAAAAGATAGTCTGCCCCCTTCCAGGGCTTTGGGGGGGGCATGACCGGAATGGCATCCCCCTGCGTCTGTCAACAGGGGCGGATGCAGGCCGACGGTATCGGGTAAATCGTGAAAAACATATGGTTTAAATCGCCAAAAATTGGGCAGTTTGGGGGGCAACTGCCTTTTTTTGCTCCCCCCTCATGGATCCGCCAGTGTCTGCTAATGCTTTCATTTGTTGCCAATTTCTGCCCATGCTAAATGGCCGGGGCGCATTACCTGCCCGAGAGTGAGACCGTCTACGGAACACCCTAGTTGCAATATTGCATTAATCTCGATATACATAACATATTGAGAAAATGTAATATTTCAGGTGAATAAAGGTGTTTCCATGCGGCATCTCACGAGGTAAAATGTGACCATTTCACTTTTGATTTTTGGTAATTTTAGAGCTCTTTGGGAGCCGGAGCCGGACCCTTTCTGACGGCTCCGGCTCCGGCCCGATCAAAAGTGTTTCGGCGGCTCCGGCTCCGGCTCCGGGCAGAATGGTCGGCTCCGACCGGCTCCGGCTCCGGCTCCGGCTCCGCATCCCTGTTGCTTACCACCACTGGTAGTAAGCAACACACGCCCAACCAGCGTTTTTCAAAGTCTATTTCTTTCTGAGATTTGCTGTGATTTTCTGAGATAAGAAGGGGTCTACTCGGCCCCCTCCAGTGCACGTTAGTTCCAGGCCCCTCTCCAGTGTGGGTGTTAACACTTTGTGGAGAACTGCATTAGCACACATTTGCTATCTGTACAATATTGATATGATAATTTGATCATGAAAACTCACCTGAATCACTGTTGTTGCCAGCCTGTTGCTGGCGCCAACTCTCCCAACTTCCTCCAGCTCCAAATCTATCTAACCAATCTAGGGCACAAATAAACTAAGGCACAAGCAGGCTAAGGAATGAAAAACCAAGCTTGATATGGGAAAGTGCATCAGTCTTACAATAGCCTACATTCATCTTAGATTAGCCACGGGCAGCAATATTTATTCTAGCTAGTTTTAGCCTGCACTTATCTTAAATATACCTAATGAATATGCCCTCAAAATAAGTGTCTAACTTGTCTTGTCGCTGTTGCGCAGTTTAAGTAGAATTGCTGCCCAGCTATGTTTATTTTCTCACTCACTTAGTACTTTTATTAGTAGCTTTTAGGCGTACTTAATACTAAATTCGAAGAAATAGGGGCCAATAAATCGAAGACACTCAAACTGTAAATATGATTTAACCTGAAAAAATGGACAGAAAAGTACTTAATAAAGTATCTGCGTTATCGTTAGTGCCTTAAATATGCCTACAATCGTGTATTTCTCGAAAAAATTGACTGTCACATCAGAGTTGTGCGACTCACGAGTCGGAGTCGGAGTTTAACTCAAATTCTGACTCATTTGACTCTGAGTTGAGTTGAGTTGAGTCGAAAAAAGTCAGACAAGTGAGTTGAGTTGAGTTGAGTCGGTTTACAACACATCAATGAGTTGAGTTGAGTTGAGTTGGGAAGACAGCGAGTCAAATGAGTTGACGAAACAAGTTGGCTCAACAGGTTAACATGATGCTAAGTAAAAATGTTGGAATTTGCCTACCTTTTGCCAAGCTCCTTCAACCTCCTTTAAATACCTTTTCCCTCCAGCATTTCAATTTCTAAATCAAACTTTCAATTGGTTTCAATATATCAAAAATTCTACGGTTCAATTGCTTATTTTAAAGGCCCATCCAGTCTGAAGTAATCCCTAGGCACAAATAATACATGTACTCGAAAAATTAAACAGGTTTCTATCACTGGCCTTGTCTTAAACATTTGAAGTGGAAGAACGCTCTACAAAATACATTTCAAATCTCTCAAAAGCTTCTCATCTTTAATATTTAACATTACTCCTTTACTTCAACCACTGCAATAGCACGCAGCGTCGTCGCTGGTTGTTGTCATCAGTGGAGTGGTCGTCGTCTGAGAATAGTGTGCGCCGCGCCATTGCTGTCTTTGAAGAACAAATTCAACCAGGTATAGGCTCAAGCTTAGGTAGCTATAGGGCAAAAAGTGTTAACATCACGTGATAATTCGTAAAGAATGCAGCTGTTTGCATAACTACATATGGTATTATTTCTTTTGTCTTAAATGCGCCGTCTGCAGCTGCTGTTTTAATTTTACCTATTAAAAGCAGATACTGCTACTAGCATGGAAATTTGGGCTCCTTATTTGACAAAAACGCTGAGACGCCTTTATTAAAAGTATCAGGAGTTATTTCATGTTACTAATTTTGTCTGATCAGAGACACTTGCTTGTAGTGCGTATTCTATGTGGAAAGCCAGGGGGTTGCGCTCCGGCTTTTTTAGCCTATGCCAAAAATGGCAACCTCAAATCTGGCATTCACCATGGTGATGACGCCAGCGATCGCCTAGAGTTGCTTAGCAACGCATTGTCGCTGAGCATTGTAGAAGACGGGGCTATCAGGAGATAAGTTGCGTGTTAGGGGCAATAATACTGTTTTTTGAGGACGTGGGGTAATAAATCTTGGGTCTACCCCTCGCCAGATGCATCTTGAAACCGTAAAACACTCCACAATCCGGAGTCGATTCTTATTAAATAAATAGGCGGCTCCACCTTGAGAGCAACTGCTGACGTCACAAACCTAAAATTCTCTAGAAATAGAGGTTGCCATTTTTTGGGAGGGGAGCGTTCTACCTCTACATTTAAAGGCCTTGGTGGAAAGCCATACATTAGCAATTTTCTATGAAGTCATCGTGCTCCGATTTTGAACAGGGGTAGGTGTGTACTGTATTGGAGGTTCTCAAGCTGAAAATTTGATAGGGTATAAAATATGAATATAAAAAAATCCAACACGTTGATAAAATTTCCATTTCTATTGTCCTTTGTCATATATGGTGTGATATTTTATAGGGTTTGCTGTAGTTCTTAGAATTTGCAATTGTGACTAGGTTCTCCAGTGATTATTGCTTACATTTTGATTAAACTCATGGCAAAGGAATGTTTCATTTAGAAAAATTATCTAGCATCGGTCTTAACAGAAAAAACAATGCCTAGACCATCCCTGCAATTATACTTTACATAATGTGTTTTAGCTTGGAACTTTTCTGACAGTATGGAGGTTCAATTTTTTTACCCATGTTGGTGCAACCTTAGCCCTTTCAGGTTCCTTTTGAATCCATGCCTACTTAGTTTAATATGCAATGCTCCTTTAAGAAATCATTGCAACATGTTGTAGCTTTTTTTGGGCAGTGATAGTCTAGAAAAATTTAAAGTTGTTTATGGTTGCTGGCTAATTGTTAACCAATGTTTTAATACCAATTAATTAATTTTGCTTCTATTAATTTTCAGTTTCCTGAAGGACTTTCTGAAGAGCTTGTGTTTTGCTGGTTTATTGATTTATTCTATTATCATTATTATTATTCATGAATTTATGACATTTATTTATCTTATTTTGAAAACGAGTCGAAGTTTGAGTTGAGTTGAGTCGTGAGTTGAGTCAGAGTTGAGTCAGATGAAATAAGCGTTGAGTCGGAGTTGAGTCGACTCATTGAATGGTTCATCATGAGTTGAGTCGGAGTTGAGTCAACTTCTCTCAGCACTTGAGTTGAGTTGAGTCGACTCAATAAAATTCTGAAACGCACAACTCTGTGTCACATTTCCGGCATCTAGGCGACAACTTTCTGCAAACTACTAACAATCAGCTCCATTGGGCTGCATGTTAAAATCTGGCAACTGTGACAGCGGTTGGCGGGTTTTCTGCAGCGGGGGTCCCTCGTTTTAGTAGAAACTGAACACAGTACCAATATTGTATTACTAATGGTACGCTGTGCAATTGAAGAACAGAGCTGCTAAGTTAAAATATTCCCTACACGCTTCATTCTCTATTTCGAAAATATGGGGTTTGATCTTGAGCCATACAGTCAGGATCGCTATTTTGTCACAATTATGCACCTCAATTTTTGTAAATGTGTCACAAACTCCGGTAGCCGAGTTGGCAAGTTTCTGCACCTCTGTTTGTCGCTCTCCCATTGGCGGATACGCCAATGGATCTGCCAATTGCTCCTGAATCGATTCAGGAGCAGATTTTGGAGAGGCCAAACCAACGTTTAAAGGTGGGAGGGCAAAATCGAGAAAAATCTCGAAAACATGGCATTTAAAAAAGTTGGTCAAAATTTTTGTCCTAGGGGGAGCAAAAGGGCCACGGCCCCTCTCCCTCTCCCCCTGGATCTGGCAGTGCCCCTCCCTTCCCGGTCTGGATGGCTTCTGTTTCTGGCCATATCGAAATCCTGGATCTGGCTATGCTTTATTCCTAGATTGTTGTGTTGTGCTAGCTGATTTTTGTACGGCCTTGATAGATATCTTCCTTGCCAAAACGAACTAAGCCCAGAGCACCTTCAAATCTTAGAGATAACTGAAGGTTTATAATACTTTTTATATTAAGAGGATTTCTGTATTGTGATCTGAAATTTTCATTTGTGTTCATTATTCGCTACTTTTCCTTGCGTGGACTTATATCACGCTTTGGTCTGTTTTTACGTACCAAGTTACAAATCAACATGCAAGTTTTTCGACCGTGTTTAAGGTTGTGACTCAATTGAACACATTGATCCCTTTCAATCATAACAATGCACGGAGTTCACAGCTGAGCGCAGCTGATTACGGAGAGAAAGAGAAGAAGAGAGCAAGAAGAGAGAGGAAGAATAGGGGTGACTTCTTATTTTTGGGTGGTAGAGTATTTCTCGTCATTGCAGATCATCAAAGTAATATTCAGTGTTTTTCGGGCTTAAATACACCACCAAGCTCCTGAGTTTTGCACTTGGATTGCTTCGCTTTTGAGCTCATCGCTTTGTGTCTTTCGTATGCGTCATTCCTCAAATGTGGCTCTCTTGATTTAGCAAACTGAAAGCAAAAGCAAAGCTTCTGTTGCACCCGCGATAATTTTGGATTATCAGGGTGCCAGGTACATGCTGTAGCCATTCTGGCCTCTAGTGAGGACTCAAGCGACGGTGGAATTTCTCCTCCACCGCGAAAGAGAACCAGAATCTCTAGCATGCAGCAGGCTACAAATGGACGTTCGGAGAATGCTGCTCACAGCGATCATGATGGAGCTTCTGCAGTCAATGGAGCAGCTACAAATGGCCGCACTGTATCTGCCAGGCCAATCAAGATCTCCAGGAGAGATGTTGACATTATTCGGGTGGTGGGCCAGTATCTGCAGGATCTGGGCTTAAGGTAAGCTTAATTTTTGTCATTGGTGGTAATAATTCAGTGGAGTTGTAGCATATTTCACTTGATTTCCCAGATAGGTGCCTCAGGTCTGGTCTTGCACAGAGGTCTGCAAATAACATGTTACCTAAATATATTTTTTTACCATACTACACATACTACTTGTACCTTGACCTAGGCTGGCAGCTACACTTGCATCTACTGCCTCAGTAGGACTGTCTTTCAATTGCTGCAAGCTGATCTGATACCACAGGTGAAGCCAGCCAAGATATAACTAATCAGTATGGAAAACTGGTTCAAGTTCCCAACCATAGCTATTATCCCTAAAATATTAACAATGATCAATAATTGGCAACATTCTTCCAATAATGGGTGTGCATTTGGTGGTGTTCCCGTGTTGTGATGTTAAGGTATCTGGTCTGGCCAGAGTTTCTAACAATACCTGTTTCCAATAATGGAAACAATAACCCACAATAATCCTTAATTGCAAATGCTTTTTTCAAAGATAGAAATTCTTTCCAAAAATGTGAATACATGTGGTAGCACTTCCATACTGTAACACTGTTTTGTAGGGCTCTAATTGATTAGAAACAGTGTCTTCCTCAAAATCAGGCCAATTAGCAATAAGTGTGTTTTTCTTCATTGATTAAAAAAGGTTTTATTATTAATTTATGCCTGTTTAGCTAAAATTATGGCCCTAAACTACTTACATTCATGGAAGTGGCTCAATTTTCTTGCTCAATTCACTGAAAGTAATCTCACTGATTGAATGTAGAATAGTGTAATAATTGAGGTTTAGGTTTATATGATGGCTAGGGGTGTAGAACAATGTTGAAACTGTGCACATACCACTTTTCATAGTTTTTACACAATAATCCGCATAACTAAAGGTTTTTTTCAGGCACTAGGCCCCAAGGCCTTTAAATGTAGAGGTAGAACGCTCCGCTCTCAAAAAAATGGCAACCTCTTTTTTAGAGACTTTTACGTTTGTGACGTCAGCGATTGCTCTCGAGGTGGAGCCGCCCATTCATTGAATGAAAATCGGCTACGGATCGTGGAATCTTTGTACGGTTTCAACATGCATCTGGCGAGGGGCAGACCCAGGATTCATTACCCCACGTTCACAAAAAAGCAGTATTATTGCCCCTAACATGCAAACTATCTGCTGAGCCCCGTATTCTTCCATACACAGCTGCAATGCGTTGCTAAGCATTTCTAGGCAATTGCTGACGTCATCGCCATGCCGAATGCCAGATTTGCGGTTGCCATTTTTGGCCTATGCTAAAAAGCCGGAGCGCAACCCCCTGCTAGGCCCCACAGGTCACTTGCCTAGCAGCACTTGTTTTGTGAAAAATACTATGTTTTGTTTTAATTATAATTCCATTTCTTTCTGGTTTTCCATTATTTTTCTAAAAAAACTTCTCAAGAGTCCATTGCAAGGTATAAAATATTTTTTCAATGAAATTTCTTCCATCAATATTTTTGATGAAGTGAGATTCCACACTTTCAATGAATACTTCAGGAAGAGTTCAAAGTTGGATGTGATAATTCAAAGCGGAACTCTACCAAAAATTTCATGTTAATCATATTTCATATAAAAGTGTCAATTTCCCAGGTAAAATAATTCCCATATTATCTTCTGTTGACCTGGGGAGCTTTCTGAGAAAATTAACTTGAGTGGGCCCATTTGCGGGAACTTGTGTTTTCAAGTTTAGAAGCAGAATTTCCAAGTGTGCATCATTGTCCCCATTATGGGGAATGTAGCTATTATCATTCTTGGGAACTCTGACCACGATTTCCTCCACTGCTATAGTACATTGCATCTCAATTGCAAATGTGTTCTTTGAATACTGTCAATGAATTTTCGCCTTGGGTGATGCCAAATTGGCTTAGATTTTGTGTTAAAGTTTTATTTCTATGGTTCAAGCACTGGTCTTACATAGGTTTAAGAATCATGCTCGAAAGCTCATTGTGCTGTTTCACTACTCTCCATGAAAAAAACGTTGAGGTGATGCTGCTAGATTTCTCTGATAAAAGAAACTGTGAATGGTATCAAAAGTGCCTGTCTAAACATTTTTTTGTTTTAGCTGTAAGCATTTGCTCAACCTGCCCACCTTCCAGTGGATGTAGGTCCTCTCCTTCCGGTTTGTACGATGCATTCTATTATCTTTTGATACTAGATGATACATGGTTTTACATTGTCGGAGGACAGGCTCTCCTAACGATCTCTAGACTTCCAAATCATGTATTTGTTTTAGATGATGGCAGTGCTGCCTCGCACTGCCCCATTGACGTTCAGACGGTGAAAACCGAAAACAATAACGTTCGCCCTTGTAAAGCTTTGCTGCAACACCAATAGTTCCTTAACTGCATGCCAAAGCTTTTGGAAACAACACGGCCAGAATGGGTGCGGAATGTTTCGACGGCGTCAGATGAAAAAAGGTCGATAATTCCAGCTATCTTGTGATTTTTTTCATTTCACTATTCAACGCCTGTGGGACCTCTTAGGACCCGCTCGGTTTCCGTGAAGTCATCCTAACCTTTTTGTATTTTTTACTACCCGTGTGCTTTGTTATCAGGTTTTGATCAGTGGCGTGTGAAATAATTCGTAATAGCTTCAGAGGTGCGTTGCTTCAGACCTTTGTAATGTGATACATTTTGCATTTGGTAAGATCTGCACAAGTCACTTAACCCAGGTATGACGTCGTTCCCAAATTCATGCTTGCTCATTCTCCTACTCTGCAAGTATTACGTCAAACCCACATGGCTATAAGTTTTTTCATGGAACAGCTACGTCCGATTTTGGATGTCATTTGGAAGTTGTTTGGAAATCATTCGAAGCCATGATGAACTCTTGGGCTCTGAACCATTACGATTAGAGTTAGAGTTAACATATCGTGACCTGTTGTGTGTCCGCATTTCAGCAAGAGCGTTGAGCAGTTGATGGAAGAGTCTGGCCAGTGTCTGGACCATCCTGCGGCCGCCAGATTTCACAAACACGTGCTCAGTGGAGAATGGGTCCAGGTGCGTGGGAAGGTGCTGACGGATTGATCGCTAGGCGATGTTCGACTTTTGTCCTCAAATAGTTGATGTCGGGGAGGAGTTAGCTGACGAGGATAAAAAGCCTCTTTGTCGATGCTGTTAGGTGATGGGCTGCTGGCCACTGCTACAGGAAGATGAGCAAGACCGTCACTCTTAGATGAGGAGCGTGGCTCTGCGTGTGGTGTGTCTGTCTCCTGAGCCGCAGACCCCGGGCTTAAGTGGCCGCGAGCTCCCTGATTCCCGCTTAGGTGGGGTTGGCGACGCCGTATAACCTTAGTAGATGGTGCGTCGTTAAACCCCCAAAAGTATTATCTGATTTCTATTGTGACAGTGATATTGATACCTGGTGTCAGCATGTTAATATTTGTTTGTTCTTTGCTCTCGGTTGAACACGTCGGCTGGTGCTGCAGGCGGAGACAGATGTGGCAGATCTGAAGCCTCTTCTGGACCACCCGGAGGATGTTGTAGTGAGTCTGCTGTTGACTAGAATGGGACGTGCTGCTGCATCAGGATATTATAGTCTGGATTCGATATGATCGGATGAAAATCTGCAATGGTGATACCTACCAAGCAGAACAATTTTGTGATGTGATAGGTTAATTGTCACAGAAAGTTTCCTTGGAGTTCTAATGTGCGCCTAGTAGCTTAGTGTTTTCAATTAACCTGTTGTGAGGGCATTGACGTTTTGGGTGCGTGCTCGTGGATTCATCCCTTCTTCCATGTCTTTTTACCTCGTATTCTGACCATTTTTTTACGGGGCATAAGTCACCAGATAAAGCATGTAAAGCAAAATGGTTCTTATGTAGAAAAAACAATTCACCTATTTGGCCCGATGTTGTCGGTCACCCTACGAGGCTTCTGCCTGTCACGGCTGCCGGTTTGCTGTGCAGAAAATGCGTTTCCTGCTACTGGAGCAAAAGTATCTGGAGCTGTTGGAGGAGGGACGCGCCATTGACGCGCTCGAGGTGCTCCGGCATCAGCTGACGCCGCTCAAACACAACGTACAGCGCGTGCACCAGCTCAGCAGGTGAGGCGTGACGTCACTGTGACGTCATACCGTCACCAGCTGACGCCGCTCAAACACAACGTACAGCGCGTGCACCAGCTCAGCAGGTGAGGCGTGACGTCACTGTGACGCCATACCGTCACCAGCTGACGCCGCTCAAACACAACGTAAAGGTAGCGCTATTGAAAAAGGAAGGGCCGTTCCAGGCCATTTATTTTGTACCGCTGGCTCGCGGTAGGTGAGTGGATCCATGGCGACCAAGCATGGAGGTCATATGAGGAAGGTAGTGACCGTCACACCAGGTGGGAATCGTCAGATCTGTCAGGGTGGTACGTTTGTGAAGGACTGACCATAGCCCGACAGGTGAATATGACGTCACGTATCACTCGTCACAACGCTCAGTGTGTTTACGGTATCAAAATGTGAGAGGTTGCTCGACTCCGGCCGTTCACATAAGTCGGCACTTCCTGACCGAATGACCACCACGCAGGGGGGGCGTGGTGGTGTCGTGGTCAGCACTTTTGCTGTCCACGCAGCGGACCCGGGTTCAAGGCCCGGCAGGTTCCCTGAGCAAGGAGCAAGCTGGCTCCCGAGAAACCATTTCCAATGGGGAAAGAGTTGGTGACGCTGTGTAACCCAGGCAGCTGGTGCGTCGATGAGCCCCAACAATTATAACTATCGCTCCGAGTAATACTTCTTGTGTCCTAGTCAAACAAACAAATCTCGCCAGGACCCTTCCTGGCTATGGGAGTGAGTTGTAGTGCAGTGACGCCCCATTTATGATGTGGCAGCTGCATCATGTACATCTTGGCCAAAAGCATCGTTACCGGCCAAAAAGTGAGACGGTGTGAGAATCGAAAGATTGTCATCGAAAGCTTAAATCCTTACTGATAAAAAATACTCCCGGTGAAATAAGAAACCCTTGTATTCGCCTCCTTGTCACGTCTCGCTCATGTCCCCTACTAATGGCGCTATATGACCTCGCAGGTTGCGCGCCCTTAAACCCAAATAATCAGTCCCCTACTAACGTTACAACTCACTCCCAATTTGTTTGATATCAAAATTTTTGCAGTGAAGGGCCTGCTTGCTACCCTTCCTACCCCTTTTTGCTACCCACAAACCGAGCTGAGGATCAGGGTTAACAATGAGGCGCTGTGGTACGGTGACCGCGCGGTAACCAGAACCCTGCGGCGGCAGCTACATCATGTGCAGCACGGCGGAGGACCTGCGGGACCAGTCGGGCTGGCCGGGCGCCAGCGCCGAGTCGCGCGGCCTGCTGATGTCGCAGCTGCAGCAGTTCCTGCCGCCGTCGGTGATGGTGCCGGGCGCGCGGCTGCAGACGCTGCTGCAGCAGGCGGCCGAGCTGCAGCGCCGCGAGTGTCCCTTCCACAACACAGTGGCGGAGAGCGGCGGACGGGGCCTGCTGGTGGACCACTGCTGCTCACGGTCAGTACGGCCGCGCCACTCCCGCCGCACACTCCTGGGTAGTTGTTGACCGGTGGTGACGCGTCCCGTACGCTAGTTTATGCTCATTGGATGTGCTGCAAGGTGAAATGCTAGGCTTTAAATCGTGTCAGTCACGTCGTTGAAAGTCATGATCCTGTCATTCTCGGGTTATTGATTTAGAAGATTAAGTTTTCCCCATTCAGAATATCCTTCATTGGAGACTTCTGAACGATTTAGGTTCCGGTTAACCCTTGCTCTAGTTGGGGGGAGGGGGGGGTGAAGGTCCTACTATTAAGTCAACCTTAATATAAGTCAACCAGCAGTGACTCCCTTCAACAAAAGCCAAGTAACGCTTCATTAATTTAGCCGTACTGGTCATGTTGACCACCGCACGGCAAAAAGCATTGCCAATCAACGGATGCCGGATACCTGCCATTAAAAATATGCAATGACAAACGTTAGCAATCGTGAGCGTAGTCGCTGCAATTAGTTTCTTTTATATTTCAGGGATATATTTTCTGGAGGCATCACTATTTTGCATCAGCCTAGCAATAAAAAGGAATTATGATATAGACCGTATACGAAAATGATTACTAAGTAATTAACAATTCAGTGTGAAGAATTGCGTGCTCTAAAAGTAGGTGGTCTCGTCATTTTTCATTCTATTGGGAAGGATTGCGAGGAATCAGGTGGTATTTTTTCTGTCTGATGTATCTGGGATTTCAGATTTCCCCACGCTTGTTTTGCGTCTTTAGGGACGGGTGCTTCAACATGATTAGTGGGGAGCAGCGCAGGAAGTTTCTCCAAAGGGGCGCCGGCGTGTGGCGATGAGCGGTTACGTCGTCGAACGGAGGTCTGTGACCAGCAGTGGACGGCAGGTCTCAAACCACGCCAGAGGGGCTGGCTCTACGGACCTAGGTGGGGCCAACCCTCCTTCGTCCCCCCTTGGATCTATCAGTGATGTTTCTCGCAGAACTTAACTAGACTTTGACCGTGCACACTGAACGCTGAAATCAGGACTCCATCCCCGTTATCTCCAGTCCAGCGTCTGTCAAAATGGGACGTTAGACTGCCATTTCAGGCTGTCGTGTGCGCGCCACTATTTGGCGCCGTCCAGGGTGTCGGCGGCATTGTGACGTCCCGCCAGAACATCTCTGCGCGCTACCCATTTCCGGCCCGTCAAGGTCACGTGGTGCGTGCGCGCCTGCGCTTTCACTGCCGCGCACCTGGGCCACTGTTGTTGTCCCTGTTCGCGGCCGCCGCCGCCGCTGCCGGGGGCAGTGAACTCGGCTGGAGGCAGCTCCGGATGACGTCACACTCCAGCTGAGGGCCGCACGCGCCTCAGTCGGGAGCGGACCGGCGCAGGTGGGCCCAGCGAGCGTCGCGATCAACGGTCGGGGGATTTGTAGGGCATGGTCTGGTGCGGGTTTTGTACGGGCAGCTCAAGGTCGTTCCTCCGAATTGTCAACAGCAGTGAAGCATAGTTTATGGCGGGTCTGCCCTGATTCATGATCAGCACTAGAGGTATCCATCGGTTACTCATTCCACGGGTAAATGGTCACCTGTAAGTGGGGCATCCCCGCTAGATAGGACAATGAATAGATAATTAATCGAGGTATGTCCGATTCCGAATCTACAATCAGTCTGGCAGGCGTTGAATTATTGCCCACAGTTCAGGCATTGTTCTAGATCTGCGTTTAGTTGTGTCGAGAGGAACTATCTTCCCAGTCTTGAAAAAGAAATATTGACCTTCGCCGACTACAAACGAGGACATCTCGCTTCATATTACGAACACCAGCTGGAACAAAAGCAAGTTTAGAAAATATTTTGATATTTTCTTGTTACTAAGTTATGTGTGTCCTGCTCTCGATCCTGAGGGCAAAAAGTGCGATTTGTTGACTTTTGATGTTTTCTAAGATTCTTGTCATATATTTTGTGGACATAGTTGGTTACAGCGGGCCTATTTCACAGCGTGACAGAACGCCTCTGTGGGTGCTTCCCTGCTGGTGGTGTTCCAAGTTACGGCGCACGAGTTACGTAACCTGAGTCACGATAATCTGGCCACAACAGTCCTTCGTGTTTGCTGGTGATGTCCCAGATACGGCTTGAAAGTGGTTCAAACCAAGGCCCTAGAATCCCAGGTTGGTTCAAGTTTTCTACTAGTAAAATTTTGGTTGTTTTCTTGGTATCCACTAAGAAAGGAAACAGCTCCTTATTTTGAGGGCTGAAATTTAAGATTTTTGATAAATTGAGTTCAAATATTTAATAAAAATGCCATGGAATACACTTTATTGCACTTTAATGTCTGTGAAGTGAAATATGTTGATAAATCTAGTAGCTTTGGTATGTTATGCTAAAAGTATACTAGTCTGGCAATCCTACTACGGTTTTTACTGAGCCGCAACCCTAAGAGGAAACGAAAAACTTGACGGGACCGAGCGAGAATAAAAACTAATGAAACGACATACGGGGTGAAGGGAGTAGGTTTCGGTAAATACGGAAACAGTAACGATGGAAGGAAAGATTGCACCTCAGAGCCGGATTATAGCCGCTGCTCAAAGTCTAAATGCAACACGTACTGATCGCTCTAACAGTTACAGTCATGGGCGTCGAAAGCAGCATGGACGTGGGATGTGCTCCCCATTGGCTATTGGAGGACCAAGTGCCCCCTTGTCTCCTGCATCCACCAAGTGCCAACTCCTCCCCCTCCTTGTCATCATCGCCGGACTGCTCCTGTCCCTTGTAAAAATTCCGTGGCTACGACTCTGACTTACCCCATTGAAACCTGTAAGTGTGATGAAATTTTACTCAAAGTTATTGTAATTGGGCTGTTTATATATACGGGGCACTAGTCATACGCGGATCCAGATTGCCAGTCGGGAGGCGGGGGGCGGGGGCTTTCTTCCTGGGATGGGGTGTCATCCGGACCAGGGGGCTTCATTCGTACCAGGGGGCGCAATTTTGGCTGGCAAAACCCATCAGGTGGGCGCCAAATCCTATCGGCGGGCGCTGCTTTCCGGATCCTGCGGAGGGGGTGGGAAGCGACATTTCGGGTGGCGCAATCGACCTTTCAGGAGTCGCTGTGACCATTTCAGGGGACACCTCAGGGGCCATCGGGGACAGCCGCCCGGGCTTTGTCCCTGGATCCGCCTATGGTACCAGTGGCGGATATGGGGAGGTTATGGGGCTCACGAGCCTCCTAAATTTTGAGGGCCCTCCGAGATGTCTACTAATATCTGTATAAGCAAGGCTGTTCGGAGGCTATGGTGGGGGACAGTGGTGGGTGCGGAATTTTGTAGGTGGGGGCAAGGGGGCAGGAGCGTCGGAAATATGTTCAAGTTGGGGGCAGGGGAATTTTCAAGTCATTTTTTCCAGTACGCCATAGGGTTAATGGTTAAGAATCATGAAGTTGGGGGCGCTGCCCCTGCCCCCGGCTCCTACGTCCCGCAAGGGGTTCGAGCCTCCCGCCTTGCCTCATGCATCGGCCATGCATTTACTAGACACTAACATTGGGGAGGGGTGGGTCGAGCCCTGTCCTTGTTCCGCCACGGCAGTGGGGAGGTTTGGTCTCTAGTCCCCAAAATAAGTCCTGGATCCGCGACGGCGCGGTGCCTCAAACAATTTGTGAGTCTCGCTGGGAAACCTCCGTTGGACGACCCGTACTTCGTATTTTCATCTAAGCAACGATGACGTGAAGGATGAAATTACGAACCTATTACACGATAATGACTCTTAAGAGCAACAAAACACCACTGCGAGAAAAGCCCCTGAAGTCCCTGCGGGTCGGTTTAGGCCTGCGAAACTCTGTAATGGGTGAAATATGTCAACTTGTACCAGCCATTTTTGACGTTTTCGTATTTGCAGCTTTACGCCATGTAAATATACCCGTTTGCCGATGCTTCGCCGCAAACGCCTGCGGCATCGCGGCGTGACGTCACCCCGCAAATGCCGCGGGGCTGGTTCAAACGACATAAGTTCATCCAAGCGACGCGTGCTGATACTGCATGACTCAGCTCTTTTATTAGCGTCACAATCATTCGTGCATAATTTGGGTTCCTCATTGATCATGCAATCTACTGTCAAAACGGAACAGCATAGTTATCAGCGTTTTGGCTAAGATCACAACAATGTTGTACGAAGCCATAATTGTATGCTTGTGTGTTTTTTTTGTGTGCTGAAATCAATGCTCTTTAAACATTGGTAATCCACCCTGGGATCGCCCCCTTTCCCCAAATCTATTCAGTTTGAGACACGCTGTGATTTTTGGTTGAACGGTCAGCCGCATTTGTCCTTTAATTATTTCACTGGTCATTTAAGCCTTCCTCCACAATTGTAGTTGCCTTTCTACTCCTTTGAAACACCACTATCAATTCTTTACACCATTCTTTTTAACTAAGACAGCCCTGGCTCTCCGTGCATGATACCCCTGCTCCGTGTCAGACACGCTCCTGCCTCGTCAGCTGAGCCGTTACCCCTCCCGGCAGAGACCAGTTCCCGACGGTCACCCGTGTTGACACGCCCGTGCCTCGTCAGCTGAGCCGTTCCCTCGCCCGGCAGAGACCAGTTCCCGACTGAGACGGTGCAGGTACTGCGGGAGCACACGGACGAGGTCTGGTACTGCAGTTTCTCCCCCGACGGACGCATGCTGGCCTCCGGCTCCAAGGACAGTAGCATCATCGTGTGGGATGTCGACCTGGTACGTTCTGCCATTGTACAAGCTGTCTTACATATGGAACGTGCAGCTGTTCTTTACACGACCTGGGGGATATATACGTTTTGCCGTGCTTCAATTCTCATACTCAGTGTGCGGGGAAAATACCGGTCTGGAGCCATGGATGGAAAGCATATGCGCTAAGCAATCTGCATCTCTGGAAGGTGACTTGTGTTTAATCGGTCATCGTTGCTGTGTCTGCTCCCAGGATGCGTTCTCACTGAGGCTGCGCCACAAGCTGGAGCCGGACCACCTGGAGGGCGGCCACGGGTACGCACTCTGCTACCTGGCCTGGTCGCCCGACTCCCGGTACCTGCTGGCTGCCCACGAGGCCCCCGAAGTCAGGGTGAGATACCAACCACCCGCCAGGCCCCCGGAAGGCGGGGTGAGATACTAACCACCTGCCAGACCCCCCCCAAGGCAGGGTGAGCTGATACCAACCACCCGTCAGGCCCCCGAAGTCGGGGTGAGATACCAACCCCCGCCAGGCCCCCAGAAGGCGGGGTGAGATACCGACCACCAGTGAGGCCCCCGGAAGGCGAAGTGAAATGCCAACCAGCCATGGGTCCCCCAGGTCAGGGTGGGATACCAAGCAACGACGGGTCCCCTGAAGGCACGGTGAGACACCATCCTCCTACAAGGTCCCCGAAGTGACCCTTCTCCCGATAGATTTAGAAGTGACCGCGCTGTGCCGCCATTGTGACCGAACTGGACTGTAGTTGTGACCGATTCAGATTCGATTCAATTTATTCGGGTACGTCCAAGCATGAGGTTTTTCGTCCTATCGTCATTAAAGGAATGCAGGTAAAGGTAAAATGACCACACATACATCACAAGTAAAATTACCACACTTGGCCTCACAGCATTTCTAACACCTCTTTGTAGGCGGCAAGACTAAGTGCGTTACGTAATTCCGGTGGTAAGGAATTGTACGCTGCGGCAGAGGCACAGCATAATCTTTCTGTCCTGCAGCACTCCTAGCACGTGGTGGCCTGAGTTGGGTATGTCGACGCGTATAATGATCGTGGTTAGAGAATGTAAAAGAGATTTCAGGTCTGTGGCTCACCAGTATACAGCACATTCCTCATGGACCAACTGGTGGTCAACACGAGCTGTGGCGCTGTGAGGAACCCAGCCGCTCTACATCGCCAGAAGTGTGGTCGAATTTTTTTGCGCACAGTATACGAGCACAGAAGTTAATAATCTTTGCACTCGGTGGAGCTGCGTCGACCCACAAGTACCGTATACAGAGATGCAGTAGCGAATAGATGAGATGACTAAGGCATCGACTACTAATTTCAGAACAGAAGTGGGGATTAATGTCGGCGTGAGTGGGCCTATTAAAATCCCAGTACATTTAGCTGTGAGATGATTGATGTGGGGCTGGAAAGTTAGGTGGCTGTCGGGTAAATGCCTAGTTTTTTTACTTCGCGGGACTCTGTGACAGAAGTGTTGCCAACGCGGATACTTACTTTGGTACTCTTAAGCATAGCCGAGGTACCCATACCAAGTCTTGCGTTTTTGATGCATTGATTTTGAGTGAATTTTGTGAAAACCAGTCTAGTAGCGATGCCAGGTCGGTTTCTAAGGAACGGATCATCGTGGTAAATTTTGAATACGTCCAGATATGAGAACTTGGTGTCATCAGCGAACTGCACTGTTGTCGACGCCTCTATGTACAGGCTCAATTCGTTGGCAAAATTGAGTACATCAAGCAAGAGAGCGATCCACCCTGAAAAATCCCGCTCGAAATAGGCAGCGTTTGGGACATCGTTGTTTTACCTCCTGACCTTATTTTTGACTTGTTGGGTGTGGTTTTCGGTAGTTGGGTAGTTGGGTAGTTTTGGTAGCTGAGTCGGACTTCAGTTTTCATCTGCCCTTAGTTGTGACCAGGCTTTAGTTTAGACGGGGCCGGACTTTAGTTAAGCTCGGGCTGTGTTTCAGTTATGACGGGACAGGATTTCAGTAGCGGCCGGGTGTGATGGGGCAGAACTGCGGAAGTTGCCAGGTTTCAGCTGTAGGACGGATGGGGCGGTGGGGGGCGGGACCAGGTTTCAGCTGTAGGGACAGGATTACGGTATCGGCCGGGTTTCGGTTATGACGGGGCAGGACTTCAGTAGCGGCCGGGTTTCGGTTGTGACTGGGCAGAACTACGGAAGTGACCAGGTTTTAGCTGTACGATACAGGACTTCAGTAACGGCCGGGTTTCAGTTGTGACGGGGCTGTGTCTTCCGTGCTCAGATCTGGGACGCGGTGACGGGCCGGCTTAAGAAGGACAAAATCAACCACGGCAGTAACGACGCCATTATGTGCGGCGCGTGGCACCCGGAGGGCGACAAGTTCGTCTGCGGCGGCACCCACGGACAGTTCTACCTCTTCGTAAGTGAACGCCCCTAACTGGGGTAAAGGGCCGAACTCTACATACACGCTGCTTCTTTGGAGCCGGTGAGTTCGGGGACAAATAAAGTATCCAACGTAGGGTTTTCTGGTAGGTATGCTTCGCCTATCACATGGCTAGCTCAATTCGAATCCCGTTATAGAAGTGCCTTGTTCCATTTAGCATGTAAGGAAGACCATCTGGAAACAAGTGCTTGTGAAGTCGCAGTAAAAATAAATCATGCGAAGATAAGAACCATTAAAAACCCTTTCTTTTGTTTGCGGGGAAAATTTTCCAGTGCCCTCACTACCTGTAGCATACAGCTTAGAAATCTGCCTAATGCTGAATCTTGGTTTATGACAAGTTTCCCAACCCAAATTGCGATGCGAGTATGCGGTGACGAAATCCATTACGTTCCCAGATTTGCCATTTCATCAATCATCGTTTAGGGAGAGCCCCGTTTAGCTATCGCTCGGGTTTTCAGCGGCGTGGTAGTAGTGAGGTAGTAGTTTGCGTGTATGCCGCCAGGATATCAACGGCACGCTCCACGATCGGTGGGAGGGTGTGCGCGTGCGCTCGCTCTGGTTCCAGAACGATGGCCAGAGTGTTCTGGCTGCTGACACTCACAACCGTATCTGCATCTTCTACCCGGACGACCCGAAACCTTACGAAATGTGAGTGGGAGGGACATGTTGCGAAAAATACGTTAAAATGCGTTGAAAAGGCAGACTTAAGTAAGCATCAAATTTTGGAAATAAATCCGGCGCCAACATCGATAGTTGAAGGCGATTGGTGCTTTTTTCGAAGTCATGGCAAGGTCCATAAATAGCTCCATTCCCTAACTATTGGCATTTTTACACCCGGTATCCCATGTTCTACTGTCACATGAAGGGAAATGACTCTTTTTGACTCTGTTTTAATGTTCATGACGCTTGCTAGGCTTTTCATCCATATCGTGTTGTTTTAATGTGATGTTGATGTGAACCTAATGGTGTTCTTACGGCCTCGTCGGTTAAAACGTGCTGAATTTTGAAGTGTCTCATTTCTAAACATCGCACACGTTTTACGGTATTTACAAAAGGCCGAGTCCGGTGATGCTTGGTGTAGCTTAAAATGAACACAGCTCCTTTCTCCCAGAAGTGCGGCCAGCATGTCTAACGCTCCGTGTCCGTTTCTTCCTGCCAGTCTGACTGAGACCGGCGGGGACGTGATGTCCATGTGCATCAACGACGAGGGTAACATGGCCGTGCTCAACGTGGCCAACCAGGGCGTCCACCTCTGGGACCTGCAGGTACGCAAACGCTGCTCTCGCGCGGAAGTATCAAGCAATACCCAACAGGCACATTTTTACAGCGGTGTGAATGGAAGCTCTTGAAATAAAAGTTAGAAATACAAACTCATACGTATATTGACGCATAGACACATACATGCACATACATTACACACATGATCACGCAAAAACTCAAACACCCATACTCACTGAGAATCACATTAGCACTGAGAAAGCTGTGCAAAGTTGGCATGTGTATCTGACCACTTGATGTGTGCATCTGGCTCTGACCACTAAGGCTTTGTATCCTTCATTAACAGCTATAAACGTTGCCTCGCTCCGCTCATTTTATGACCGACCTGAAATCAGTTATCACTGGCGCCCGATATGACTTAAGCTATCTAGTCATCGTGTTATGCTTTTACGTGATATGTTTGCGTGTGTCGTAGTGCGATTCTTTTATCATCTTTCTGACGTGGTTGTGTGAAAATCTCTGGGCGGGCGGGGGGGCGCCGGGGCGTGGGTGGGGAGGCCTTTTTTTCATGTTCGTGCTATTTTGTATCACATTTTTCACTCGTCCAACCGATTCGGCCGACAGCTATCCAAGATTGTGTTCCTGATGGAGCTGTGCTCTCCCGTTTGAAAGGAATCCCCGGGAATCATCTCATTCTTATCTTCTCAATTAGGAGAAAGCGTTAGGTATCGCTCATGCTGTATTTAAACTGCCCAGCCGGTTAACTTGGTTGCGGTACCTGTCTTTGGTCCAAGATAAATTAGCGGATGAAGTCCGTTTCGTTCTGAACCACCGTGTTCCCGATGATGCCTCCTATCGCTGTGGTCGTGCTCCCCAGGACAAGGTGATGGTGCGCAAGTTCCAGGGTCTGACGCAGGGCACCTTCACCGTGCATAGCTGCTTCGGCGGCATCAACCAGGAGTTCGTCGCCTCGGGCAGTGAAGGTCTTACCTCCAGGGGATGGGGCTCGAAGGGCGCTTATTGCATCCAAATCAGTAGTTCTGCTTGCTTTGCGTTCACAAGCCACGTTGTGTTGGGGCGTTAATACTATTTTTCTGACGCTAGTTTATCTGGCTGTGAATTATTCGTTTGCCCTCACTGGTGATATATTTTGATTTTCCTAAACTTGAAATTTTCGCTGTTTGTGCAATCCCGGTCGTATGACCATACTGTCTCCCCCCTTCCCCGTGCAGTCGTGGGTAACGCCTGGGTGCGGCCGGCAGAGTGTAATGTCTACGTGTGGAACTCGCGGCGCGAGAAGCCAGTGGCCGTGCTGCAGGGACACACCAACACCGTCTCCTGCGTCAGCTGGAACCCCGCCAGCCCCGCCATGCTGGTCTCCTGCAGCGACGACAGCACCCTCAGGGTCTGGGGACCCGCCGCGCACCACAGGGCACGTGAGTTACAGTCACAACACCGTCAGGGCCTGGGGGCCCGCCGCTTTTCACAGGGCACGTGAGTTACAGTCACAACACCCTCAGGGTCTGGGGGTCTGCTGCTCACCACAGGGCACGTGAGTTACAGTCACAACACCCTCAGGGTCTGGGGGCCCGCCGCTTACCACAGGGCACGTGAGTTACAGTCACAACACCCTCAGGGTCTGGGGGTCTGCTGCTCACCACAGGGCACGTGAGTTACAGTCACAACACCGTCAGGGTCTGGGGACCCGCCGCTCACCACAGGGCACGTGAGTTACAGTCACAACACCCTCAGGGTCTGGGGGCCCGCCGGTCACCACAGGGCACGTGAGTTACAGTCACAACACCCGTCAGGGTCTGGGGGCCCGCCGCTTTTCACAGGGCACGTGAGTTACAGTCACAACACCCTCAGGGTCTGGGGGTCTGCTGCTCATCACAGGGCACGTGAGTTACAGTCACAACTCTTTCAGGGTGTGGGGGCCCGCCGCTCCCCACAGGGCACGTGAGTTACAATCACAGCATCCTCAGGGTGTGGGGGCCCACCGCTCCCCACAGGGCACGTGAGTTACAGTCACAACACCCTCAGGGCGTGTGGGCTCGCTGTCTTAGCACCCTCTGGGTAGGGACCCGATGTCACAACACCCTTAGGGTGTGGGGGCCCGCTGTCACAGCACCCTAGGATGTGGTCCCCTCTCCGCGCTAAAGGGCCCATTGTTTTGAAATTTTGATAATGGCAACACTGTTAAGGTTGTATTCGTTTGTTGGGTTCCGTGAGGCCGCACCGGTAGGCGTGCCATTGGAGCTAGGTAACTAACCTATGCGTACCCTGTCTTGGTAGAAACGCTGGGCCTGCTTCAGTGTGATCAGCAGCGCAGTTGTCTGTACCCTCGTGCCGCGGTGTCGGCAGAGTCCCGCGCGGCGGCGGCGGCGGCTGGCTGCAGCGGCGGCAGCGGTGATCTCTCCAGCAACGGCTCGTCGTCGGCGACGTAAGGCTGGGCGGCGGCGCCCAGTGTCTGTGCCTCATCCCATCATGTCCTCCTGTTTGTCGCGCGCGTAGTGGTGACTTCCGGGTGTGTGAGCCGAGGCTGACGCACGCCAGCGAGGCTGTGTCGGTCTCAGCGTTCCGACTGCCACCAGAATGGTAAGCAACCACGGGCCGACCGGAAACTTTACTTTGTTTGCTCAAGTAGTCCTCGGCATTTGTAAGCTCTTTTTGTCTCTCCTGGATATTGAAAATGACTGGTCTTGTTTGCAGCTGATACCTAAGGACTATGTCCTCGGGACATATGCTTTGATTGCCAACTATCTTGCTTTTTTAGCTGACGGTAAATTGAGCGATTTCATTCTTTGCTAGCCACTTTTGCAAGGAACGGACACCGATGGTGAGCGTAGCTGTGAGGATAAATCCAAAACACTGCCGTGTAGCTTATTTGTACGATCATGAGGGTCGGGGATTACTGAATGAAATGGTTCGACGGGGATAGCGAAGTTGGATCAATTCCTTTTTGCTGTTTGCATATACAACACTTCCCTATTTAATTTCATCTATTTTAAGTGGGATTTTCCAGTATTTTGGTGTTCCTCTGCCTTTTGAGTATTTGATTGAAATTCACGACAATGAGAAGAGCGAAGAAACCAAGCGGAGTTACAAGATATCTGGCCAGATTCTCAGAAAAATGAAGGTGGTGAGTCGCTTGGGGACTTCACCGGCGATGCATTTCGGGTCTTTCCCTGCATTTGGACATGGAAGGTAATGCGACTGGGTGTACATAACGCATAAGATCCGCCACAAGCTGTCTGTCCCGGGGTGGTATTTATGTTGATGAAGCCGGGGCTGTAGCGGCAGCCGGCACCGTGATCTCGAGGGCTGACGAGCAGCCAACCGTCTTCTTGAATCCTTGGCCAGGGCGCCGCTTCGCTGCTATGAAGTATGGTAGCCGCCTGTCAAAGCCAACTGAATCCAGACCTTTTGGGTTCAGGTTAAACTGGAGAAACGAGTTGCCTTGAACTGTTGTGGCTGTTTTGTGCCAGATCGGTGAGGCCCAGCAGAGGTATTTATATGATTATGATGTTTGGACCTATCCCACAAACTATTTGTCCGGATTATCACTGGCTGATTTGGTTAGGCTTGCTGATTCTTCCTGGGATTGAATGTTCGCTTGTAATGCCGACATAGCTTTATGTTTTAACGAACCAAAACAAGCATGACCCTTGGCAAAACACGGTGCAGAACGTTGCGCGCGTGAACAAGTAATGCAATAAACGTTCTTCCCTCTAAAATTTTCACCTGGGTGTGTGTGCTCTGAGTGACAGGGGCGTTTTTCATAAGTTTTTTTGGTCAGCTGCCTGTGGTCTCAATGTTTCCATCAGTATGTGGGTCTAGGAAAGACCAGAACCAACCCGCAGCTCATGGGGTGTTGAAGGGCCAGCCTCCCAACCGATTAGACAATCAAGCAGGTGCGCCGAGGTGACATCTGAATGGTACCAGGCCGCTGCACATAGCCAGGTGGTGACAATCCGCGCTGTAAAGCACAGGAAACGCCAACAGCCAAGCTAGAGAACCTTACTGATGTCGAATGAACCCACCTCGATAAGGCTCAGTAGGTCAACCTGAGTCTACTCTGGTAGCATAGATTCGACACCCTGCAACACCCGTCACGAACGGCAACTCGTCTTTTGTCGCGTTGGAAACGTTGCGTTTTGGCGAAGGTGTGAGTAAACAGTAGCGTTTGTAACCTTAGCTCCTTGCATGATGGTCGGGTATTACCTAGTTGGCGGGCTGATGGTCCGGATTGTGCTGGCGTTCTGATGTGTTGTAACAGTACCACCGCGATCGTGTATAAAGAAGTGTGAGCGGGTTTGCTGCTAGTATCAAAGACACTGTGCTCTTAGTTGGGCTTTAAATCATCCCGATGGCGTGGCGAGGGAAGTTTTTTTAGATAAGTGTGTATATCGGTAAGCTAGATTATGGGCAAGTGTTACACATGTTTACACCGTGTTTTTGTGTCCGTGCGTTTGTATGAGGATGGGCCGTGTGCCGTCTGTTTATCCTTCTGACGTGTCCACTAATGTGTGCGACTCCCGCCGCCGCCCGGCCGCCGCGCTGCTCCCCGTCAGCCACAACACCACTAATCTGCAGCGACCGCGCAAGGCCACAGGCCGGCGAGGCGGCCACGCGTCTCCCCGGTGGAAGCGGCATCTCCGCAGTGGAGGCACGGCGACTCCTCCCGCGCCTCCGCTCAGCCGTGCGTTCAGTGTGGAGACAATGCCTCCAACTGTTTAATTCATTGTGTTCTGCTCTGTACTGTATCTGAATAAACTGTCCTTTTCAGAATTCGCTCTTTTCGCTGATCTTACAGACCGCAGGTAATTGAACCGGGGTGTATGTTATCGCTCCATGAGCTTGGAATTTTGATCCCTTGAATGCTGATACTTAGGCTTTTCCGGTTGCGATTCGAAATATCCAGATGTGGGATTGTGGCTAACCGTATTTGGCAACATATACCAAAGCTTCTTCGGTTCTGTCTGTCTGCGAGCTAGCACTGAAAATAGCCTACGTCACCTTTACCCGTCATACCTGTTGGGCAGGGGGTGATGTGTTTCAACACCCCCAGGTTTTTCAGGAAGGTAAGGGAGACAGTAGCGGGCATGCCGCCTTGCTTGGCACATGTCTCTCCTCGTTTCTCCCCCACACTAACCCATACTAAACTAACGGCCCACTGCAGCTTTCCGTTGGAAGCTGAGAGTGGTGAAAGACCGGCGGGGGCGGAATCTGCTGTTAACCACTCCCTGGTGGGGTGTTTCCATACCTCCACTGTCAGTTTTTTTCGAGACAGCGAGAGAACAGCAGTGTGGAGCGCCACTGTACCTGTCACCATATTGCTGGTGATTTGCGCAGCTTTTCCCAAAATTGGAGTTATTCCATTTTAGGCACAGATAGTCGTAAGATGCTCCAATTAACGATATTTTATTTCAGACAACTGCAGTGCTCGAGATTAGTAGCTATGCTGACGAGTAATCATCTTTTAGCAACGGCGTTTCAGATGAGGGGAAAGCTAAATTATAGCTCACCAAAACTAGGAAAAGCTTGCCGGCACCCCACCGATTCCCCCCAGGAGAGGAAAACCCGTCTCTCAGGATATTGAAAGCGCCGCGAAATACCTACCGTTTTTGCACAGGATCAGGAAGGGTTCCTAGCGGCTTTGAGCATGTTTGCTACTCTCCCTTGTGTTTTATCTGATTTAATATGTCACTAAGTAATTAAGCCCTTGATTGTTTGTGAACAATAAACAGTTCGTTACGTAAAAAAGAACTAAGGATCGTCGCGACACGTTTGTCTTTGACACGGAGAAGGAACTAGGAATGGCACTCGAAGGCTCTGTGAAGTCTGTGAGGAATAGATAAGAAGTTTGCTTTAGGAAATGAAAACCGGTTTTGAGAAAACCTGTTTCCCTTTCCATCCCTAAATTACCCGTTTAGCTTGACTCACTCAGGGAAGGAGCCACCAGCCCTATCAAAGGATTCAAATACCCCATACGAAACGTATCGGCTGAACAGTGCAATGGGTGGTTTTATTCGTACTGTCCAAGACTAAGTGAGGATGCCTTTGTATCCCTACTTGATTTACGCCGGTCATTTTGTCCTTGGCATTAATTCAGAAAGCTTTTGCTGTGGATAGAGAGCGATGAGAAGCTTGTATATGTCCTTGAGTGATATTCTATTGGGGATATAATGGTGATTAATCGAACATACGAAGGGAAGGGAGGCTATGGGGAGGGATAAATAAAAAATTCAACAACCATTAAGTAGGTCAAACATAAACTTGGCTGGACACTGGCATGATTCAAACCGCTAAAAAGTGAAATCGTGGAAACTTAATTCCTAGAGACCTATATTTCGTGACACATTTTGATCACTGTTGATATTTTTCCGAAGATCCGTCCGGCTCCTTATCAAGCTCGATCAGAGAGAGCCATACCGAAACTAAGTCGAACATCGTGCAGCGAACGTTTACCGCCTGACCAAACAGAAGTGGCAAGATGAATACCGAGATCTGGGGGATCACAGCCTGTAAGCCCGCGCAAAAGCGGTCTTAACAACCCGTCTGCGTCGGTGGACGTCTCAGCCAGATTCCAGTGCTGGTTGCATGGGCCCACTGCGCAGCGGCGGCTAATTTTGCACGCGATCGTCGTCATTAAGCTGATTCTGGGTCGCATTTCTGATGGATACGCGGCGGAGCTGGCCGGCGTGGGGCCGCCGCACCACTTCGTGACCGGTCGAGGCCGGAACTGTAGGCACCGCTATCATTTCACCTCCGACACACGCTGTGACATTTGGCGTCACGCACGATGAGTAATGTGCTGGGCACTCTTACATCTTGCAGCCGGGTCGGGAGGAGAGGGCACATGTGTTTTCTTGATTGAGCATCAGTGCTTGTTGTGTCCTAATAAAACCTGCTGTCCCATGCCTTCCCAAACTGTGTCTTCTCCACTGCGTCATCTTCACGCTCTCGCGTCACTTTATGCATATAGAGCAGTGCTTGTTTTGTTTGTTGATGTGCCTCCCCTGTCGCAAGGCTGGATCCGCTTTTGCCACATGTTCTAATCGGAAAGGAACGTGGGAGGTGTGTATTCTTTTATCCGTATTACAGAGGCCCCCATTTCCGAACTTCCTTGTGGTTTGGCGGTTCTGACTAATCTTTTGTTTATCGATGTTGTTTTAAGCTGGGGCTGTAACTTGAGTCGTGGCGTCAACAAATGCCCTCGCAGCTAGGTGAGGCTTTGTTTGGACCATGAGGCCGAAGTGTGAACACTAGCAGTAGAAACCACATCATCCAAGTGGCCTAAGGTGGGTGAAAATGGGTAACGAAGAGAGGAAATGAGTCCCTCGACGCTTTCTTGAAAGGCTACAACCTAATGATAAAGTTTGACTTTTCCTGCTGGCAATATTGAGTGCGTAGTCAAATGATTTTGATACAGAACACACTGCCAAATTTTGTATTTTTGTTAACACGGGATTAATTCACAATATAGTTATATTTATCTGCTCAGAAAGATTTGCTTGAATTAGCTTATGCTCCGACTGAGTGTCTCTCGTTGGATATTTCCTTTTAGAAAAGTTTGCGGAAAACCTCTAAACGAACTAAGTATTGCTACTATGACACATGGTCACCTTTGGTCGTGCCTTTTATCAGACTTGCGTAAAGAATGACCACAAAAGGGAACGAAGTGGACAGTAATCAAGCATGAATGAATTATAATTGCTGGTAGTGATTCATACTGTTGACAGCGAATCCCTTGAAAACTCGTATCATGCTGGTACGCGCTGGAGGGCCTGCCCCACTTATTACTAGCTATGAGCACTATGCACGTCATTGGTGGCCACTCGATGATTTCACCCCATTGCAATAACGATAATTTTATAACTTTTTCCGACGACCGGGACTTCGATAGTGATATTCGACAGATAAATCACTGACTTTGATAAAGCGATAACAATACCGATAACTATTTAAGGTTTTGATTGAGAGTCCGCACTTCGTAGAGATTTTGCTTACTTCTGCTTCGAAGTAATTTTTCCCATTATTTTTCCTAGGATTAAAGCAGAGGTTTACTCACAAGGGAAGTCTTACCCAAACAGTAAAACACTGAATGTATCATACAGTAACTGTAATGCATACAGAAAAAAATCTATCTCACTGGCTACCCTGAGGAGGACGGTTTGGCATCTGGGTATGAGAACAGAAAGAGACCGGCGAACACATCGAAGAACTCAGGACCCCCTTCATTCGGATCCTAGGCAAGAATTCCTTCTTCCTTTACGATTTCGAGCTGCAACAGGTAGGGCTCTGGAGACGGTTGGCAGCCTTGGGGATCGACTCGGGGATGATTTTCTACCCGTAAAAAACTTTCAGTGCTCTTTTTGCTAAATAGGCCTACCTTTGTTCGAATAGGACTTACAACCATGGATTAAAGTCTTAAATATTATTTGTGTTCATATAAATAAACAAACCTAATTTCGGAGTCGAAGCTATCTCAATGATGGAGATGTCAGCGGCTCCGGAAAAAAATCCTGCAGGAAATCTCCAAATTGAAAATATTCCCATTATTCCAGTTTTAACACGTGCATTGACGGGGGTGGGTACCCGCCCCCTCGGGTTTTTCGGATACAGTAGAAAAACGGCGGCGCGTAGCGCCGCCGTATTTGGCATACCTTTTTCCTCATCATTTTTACAACTTTTGTGAACATTTTGAGGTTAGGTCATCTCAGGTCAGGTCACCAGTACAGGTCAAGTGACCTGACCTCAAAAAAGCTTAGGATAGCATAAGTCGGAGCAGGGTGAACTTATTCGGTTGAAACTCATACCACATAATGGGTCCACCGAGTTCTCTAAAACATTTTCCGGTATTTTTGATATCGATTGCCTAAGGTCAGGTATGAGACATGACCTCTCCATTGGAAATACATGGGAAAATGGTTTTTACTTAATAACTCAGTAACGGATGGTGATAGAGCGTTTATTTTAGCTGCATTAGACTCGCCTTGGCTTTGCGGTTCTAATGATATGCATTTTATATAATTTGACCCTGACCTGATCTCAGGTCAGATTAAATCCTTGATTTGACCTAGCAAGGTCAAATTATATGTCATTCGATTCGGCTTGCTGCGAGGATTCATATAGTTCAAGTCGTTTTGCTCTATATTTATTGTTCAGATGCAATGGCCGAAAAACGTAATTTACATGTTATCCCTATGACGGCATGTTTTGACCTCCGTGACCTCAAATGTGACCTGACAAAAATGGTACGAATAATTTCGATGGAGAAGTGGATGGACTACCCAACGCCATTTACCGTTTTTCGCTAGCTACCGAGGTTCTCGAGATCTTAGGGGGGCGGGTACCCGCCCCCCCCCACCCTCGTGAAATCGAAAGGTGGCTCAGACCCCCGTCAATGCGCGTGTTAAGAGGTTAAACTAGTATTTTTGGCTGTGAACTCAGCTTTAGAAATATTGTTTTCCGTACATTTATATCCGTAGTCGATCTTGTGCTTTCGATCGGCTCCGTAGCCCATGGGAACTGGTGCGAATCGCCCTTCATCAATACAAATATCTCGCGATGTTCAGGAATGTGAGGGTGCTCTCCCAGGGTTTCTTGACGTTTGAGCCCATAAAAATACCATCTCTACGGCAGCCGGGCTCTGGGGATGGTCGTGTCACGACGCTTAACCCTTGCCCCGGTGGCGGGTACGAGCCACCTTCGCCCTGGTGGGGGGGCTAAAAAAGACCGCCCCACACGATCTAAAAAACTAAGAGAGCTAGAAAAAGCGCAAAACGGCAATCGAAAGCTCTTCAAAAATCATATCGAAAATACTTCAGTCATTTTTCTTGTCAGGTCAATATCAAGGTCACCAGAGGTCAAAATAGGTCAAAATCGCTAATATGAGGTGTACTAAGAAAACCCCATATATCTCAGAAACTATGATAGCTAGAAACATTTTTCCAACACCATTCGAAAACTCTTGAGTTTGTCTTTCATTAGCGTGCGATTCATTTTCATGTCAGGTCAAAGCCTAGGGAGCTACAGATCACTGAATATTTGGCATATTCTTCAGAATGTCCATAGCCACCCATGCATAAGGGTGTTTCATTTTTCGCTAATAACTTCTAAACCAAACAAGATACAGCCATAGTTGATGCACCACTGCAATCCTCTCGTCAATACGAATCTAATTATATATAATATTGCTATCCCAGGTCAAATTTAAGAATTTGACCTGACCCAGGTCAACGGTCTGACCCAACTTGACCTGGTACAGTCATGATGCATATCATTTGACTTGCAGTGACTATACAAACACTCTGGTGGATACATAAAACAAAATAAAAGTTATATCTTAGTTTATTCAAAATTTATAGAGTAAAACACTAAAAAATGCTTATTTGACCTAAGGTGACCTTTTAAAGGTCACAAGTCAAAACTTCTGGCATCAACTTCAGAAATGGGCTAAGAGCAAGTCGTAACCGATGTTTGAAGTTGATTCCATCCTTACCTACTGAGAAAAGCTCATTTCGTGATTTTCCCCTTATATTGACAATTGGGAGGTCATGCTCTGCACGTGACCTTAGGTCACCAATATTAAAAATCCCGGAACAAATGTTGTAGCTCCTGGTGGGCCCAATATGTGATATGAGTTTGAACTAGATCGATTAACCCTTCTTTTAGATATGCGGTCCTAAACATTTTTTGAGGTGAGGTCACTTCGCATGGCCTGGTGACCTGACCTGATATGACCTTGAGCTAACATTTTCAGAAAAGATGTAAAAATGATGAAGGAACAGCTAGACCAAGTTTGGCGGCGCTGCGCGCCGCCGTTTTTTATCACGTCGGAAAAACCCGAGGGGGGGTCTAAAAAGACCCCCACCCGGGCGAAGGTTAACAAGGTCGCAGACAACCTCACTGTTGCGCGCGGGGAAGAGGTTCTTGTCCACGGTCGGATTGGACATTCCACCTGACAGTCATGCATCCGTGATAACTCGTGATTTGGACGGTGAGGCACGTTGGGAGGAGAGGAAGACCAAGAGGAAGGGTCTGCCAACACTCTGAATATATTCGCCAGCCTCTCCTTACTTTGGTCATTTTCCGACTCTGGTCTTTTCGCGCATCAGCTGATTTTTCCTAGCCTCCTTTTTACGAAGACTGTAGAAATTTTCGGTGAAGCTCCTCATGGTTCTATCCTAAGCGAGACTCATGGCTCTCACAATGAATATCCTGTGTGCGACATCCTGTCCCGTGTACAGGACTATGACTATCAGGAGGTCCTGGTAGAGGTCACCAAACTTTGCCTGGAAAACGGTGTTGCGCCCGATGCCATTCAACAAAATTTCCAGGCAATTGTCAGCGTGGGTTTTAACAATTCGTATAAACTTAAGTTGCCTTGGCACTTAATGCAGACGAGTATGGCATAAGTTTGCTCTCCTTTCGTGGTGATTGATTGAGGCTAGGGAAGAAGGACGTGTGAACTGGACGTCTGCAGCTTCAATACCCGTTTAGAACGCGTCTGTCCTCCAATACGCGTGGTCAGGGCGGGCTCAACATGATACCCTTTGAGAGAAAACATTTTTGAAAGTTATCAAAGTAGTTATCGTTATCGATAAGCCAAAAACGGTGTTTGGCTCATCGCGACTTCGATAACCGATACTCATTTTTCGAAGCTTGAAAAGCTTTATCCTCGATAACGACTTCGATAATCGTTATCGATGAAAGCTATCAATGCGTCCACCACTTGTAATCGTCAGAAATAAACAACAGTTGATCCCTGCCACTTCCCATTCATTCTCAAATTTCGTCTTCAAGTGAGCTGGTCCTTTTGATTCCCGTCCGCCAGATCTCTTTAACTGATATCGATCAACTCCCAACTCGAAAAGGCAGTTACTTCCATCATAATCCACCCATACTCCAGCATGTAAAGCACGCTTGACTGCACGCCGCTGCACTAATGAAGTGGTGTTTCTGCACTGTCCTAAGTCTGCCCAGAAGGCCGACCTGTCTCGGCCAGCGTCCTCCCGGAGCAGAGTGGATGTGGCACTGCACGGCTCGCTGAAAGCAAGCCGAAACTCCAGTTCCGAAAAGGTTAGGTAATGTTTGAATGTGCTAGAATAATAAGTAGGAACAGGGTCATGCCGTGGCTTGAAGATTGAAATGTGCTGGAGTGATAAGCTGGAATAAAACTGTGGTCCTCTTGTACCATACCCGGCCTTTTGCGTGTTTCTATGTATTCTTTCGTGTATTGAAATATCATGCCTGATGACATATCAATCGACATATCTATCAGGGGCGGCGCCACGGAATTTTTGCATGGGGGACGGACTCGGGCTGGTGCTGACCGGGGGAGGCGAATTTTGAGCATATTCGGTACCTGACAGCATTAATGACGATGGACTCCAAAAATATTGGGGGGACGTCCCCCTGGTTGGCCAAAAGGAGGGGACGCGTCCCCCCGTCGCCCCCTCCCCGCTTTCGGCGCCCACGATATCGATGTGTGCTGATTGACATATCAGCACACATATGACATGATATTGTCTGAAGGACGTATCTGTGTGCGTTCATGTCTGAACATACCTGAATCTGCATGACTGCCAATCTGTGGGACAGCTTTAACAAAGCTCATATATGTCGCATCTCTTTTTCCTCTCACTTCGACTTCTAGTGTGAGTTTCTAAAGTCCATGACTCATTTCCTCTCACCCGCATTATGCGGCGTTTTCTTAGTTTGAGCACATATTTCACCCAGTCAAAGCTGGAATTGGAACCGGGAAACAATGACTTAGGAAGCCGACCCTGTACCACAGAGCCACGCACTCCCTTTGTTTACGTTCTCCATAAGCGGCACGCATAAGCACCTACCTACACATCGATGACAGAACATGCGTGCGTGAAGCCAGCGGCACAGATCACAGGCCGCGAGGTGTGGTCCTGTGCGTCTGTCGATATCCCAAATAGTTAATTTGCATTATATGCTCGCACTCTTTTCGACATGGATTTTCACACGTCTGAGCTTGCCTGAGTTTTGATTGCAAGCATTCCCAGGAAGATGGACGTAGGAGAAGTAAGAAGGCAACTTATAAAATGAAACATGCACATTTTAGGCCACGTTTCATTTCTATTTCTTAAAAAGACTTTAAATCAGTTTAGCCTTCAAAGAGCATCGCTCATTACGCAGTTCTTCCATCTAAGCCCAAACTGACAGACTTGCGACACCTTTTTGACAAATATGGGGGCAACAGCATATTGCAGACTTTCGGATGTCACCCATTGGTAGGAGAGAGGGACATGTTGGTGCAGTTTTCTGTTGGGTGGCCATAACTCTTTCAGTTCAGGATTTGTCAGATGATATCAATGTGTAGATCATTCACATTGTTTTAAATCTACGGCTCACTTTTTCTTTTCCTTTCACCATTTCGACCTCCATGAGCTAGAAAGTGCGAGCAGATCAACTGTATCAAATTGCCCCACTGGCGGGATTAGTTGATACAACGTGTGGGGCAGCTTGGTACAGCCCGATGTCACTAGTAAGTATTGGACACAATTTTCTTCAGTGAGAACTGATAATCTGGTTTTCTTAGTGTCTCTAAACATCCCCTTGAAAACTAGCACTATTCGTTAATCATTGATTGAACTTTCACCTGTACCAACTCTTTTACAGCCCCGATGCCGCCGCAGTTCACGCCTTGGCTCAACGTATCGTGCTGCCTTTTTAATAGAATGTGTTCACACATAACATAATAATGAGCACACACCACATAATGGGCCCACCGAGTACTACAAAATATTTTTTCGGGATTTTTCACATCTATGACCGAGGGTCAGATACAGATCATGACCTCTTCTTTGGAAACGCATGGGGAAACAGGAATTGGGCTGTATTTGTGTAGATGCAGCTGCGAATACCTTCATATTCTCAAAATCATAGTATCCTGGGTCCCTTTCCAGGTTTATGTTGAAATTTGTGACCTGCAGCCTCTAGGGGGTCATCTGGGCTACTTAAGCAGGTTTTGAGGCTTGGGTCAATAGCTTTGCAGGAAATGACGATAAAGCTTTTATTTTGATACCATTACGTTTGGATTGTTATTGCAAGTCGATTGATGTGCATATTGGCTATGCTAGATCAGATCGTAACCTTGAACTGACCTGAGGTCAGGTCATTTTTGTGTATTGACCTAGTATAGTCGTATCATACATCATTTGATTTGCCATGACGAGAAGAAATGAATGGTGCCTAAAAATGGTTCTAACTCAATTCTGTCAGACATTAGAGCCCAAAAACTCTACTCTAACATGCAACGTTCTTTGACTTGTCTTACCACAATATTGATCTGAGACAAAAAGTGACATATATGGTTTCGTCATAAATTTTTATGAGCTATTCACCAGCTATTGCGTTTTTTATTCCACGCAGGAGCCGAGTTCGAGGCGGGGGTGTTTGACCACCCCCCCCCAACAGGGTGACGGTAGTTCGGAGGCCCAACCAGTGCTAAAGACACTGGTGTTTATTTTAGGGCGAGAAGTTATTCAAGCAATCTGGCATGTGTTGCAGCAATGATTCCATCCGTGGCATGGTATATGGAAAATATTTTGTCAATCTCCCTCACCTAAGAAAATAGCATGAAGACCAAGGCACACATGACCTATCCAGAACGTGACACGCTGCTAAGTAGGTACATACCTACTTCATCGTCGTCGATGGCTGCTCCAGAAGTAGAGCTTGAAGGGGACTGAGTCCAGGTTATTGGGAAGAAGCGTTGCCACTGATGTAACCGGTAAACGCGGCAGTTAGTGCTACTCTTTACAGGCTATGTTGGAGTTGGGCACATCTGCCATGAACCAGGTGTCATTTCTGGGAAACTTCAACGCCCTCGCCCTCGATTACTGAGTGCATGGTGATTGCGTCTCGCAGCTGACAAGGCGGTGTTGCCGGAGTGGCGGACTGACGAGCTGCTTCCCATCAGAGCCGACGTGAATAAAGCCCTCTTCACGCTAACGTTACCGCTGAAATACACCTCAGCGCGACCGAGCCGTGCAAATCAGCTGAGGAGTGACGACGTTAATGTTGATCCATGAAATGAGATATACTTGCTCGGGCTAATAATTAATTCAGCATTGAAGACGACACTTTCACAAAAGCCGTGACTGCTGATACGGTTCACGCTTCTGTGTTTTGGAACAATGACTGTTTGATGTTAGTATGGAGAAAATACGCATGGTGCTATCGATGGGGTAAAACCGTCTGTCTCATTATTTGCCTCCAAACACGAGACCGCAGCGCTCGTCTTTTCTTAATGACTTCAGCCGAACAATGTGACCGTAAAAGCGCTTTAAATCAGTGTTTTTTCCAAAGTTATTTAAGAGTTCCTGCTTTCTTAGCCGATTTCATAGAATTCTTCAACCATTTGACGGAAGTGCTCGAAAAGAGTTGCTAAAGTGACACCAAAACGATATTTTGCCACGGCTTAAAGTAGTGATGCTCCTTTCGGTTTCCCTTATTTTTCTATCATAATATTTCGTTAGCGAAATAGGCTGGGGTGACGCCCAGGTCGCATTCGTTTTTAACTCACTACCTCTCGGAAAGAATGTTGATATTCCATAACACACTGCATGTGTTAGCTTAGTTTAGTTTAGTTTATTTGATTCATCACCGACGGGCGAATAGAGCCCATTTACGGATGACGTCAATTGATAAAACACAGCAACATACAAGGGAGCACAATAAGATAAGTGACAACAAGCAAAGTCATTCAGTAAAAGCACTAAAACACAATAATAACACTCACTTCTATACGCCTACAGAATACGCTATAACTCGTTTCCTAAAATCTCTGAAATTAGTATTCCATACGTCCATGTCTCTGTTGACATTTAAAAACAAGTTGCATACACGAGGGACTCTTAAAAATAGATGACAAGTTACAAGCGTAGAAAATATGATGCACGCAGAAAATAACTGTCAAATTTGGATGATTTTAAAATGAATTCTGATTTAGACATGTGTCCAGACCATAAAGCTTTAATTTTCGAATCCTGCGGATCCTCTTTTAATCTAGCTTGTAAGCATTCATGATTCAGTGCGGTGGAGAAGCCTGCGGGGGGACGGCTATTCAGTCAAAAAACTCATTTTCTGCGGGAGCCTCTCTAGCTGCCATGCAGTCAAAATGTGGAAAATTTGACTGGCCACTACATCAACTGCTTACATGATTATTTGCAACATTTCAGCAGCATATTCCTTTCATATTTTACAAAGAAACGTGCATAATTAATTATGACAGCTTATGTATATATTTCATCATCTCCACAACAAAAACATTACATCCCACGATAAGTATTTTTCACCTCTAGTTGAAGTATACATAAAAAGAGAGTGGAGGGGTACTGCGACAAGGCAGGTGCGCGTACGATCCCCTACACACATGCACACCTACCGTCTGTCTCCACCTTAGTGTCCATTGCATCACTGACCGTCGCGTGTATGTATGCACCAGGCGCGGATCCAGAGGGTAATGGGGAGACCGTCCATGAATCAAATGGAGACCGTCCATTTGATCGAAACACAGGGTTCAATGACCTTGAACAGTGACCTTGACCTTCACGTGGGGTGACCTTGACACATAATCCCAATTATATAACTTAATTACGTCACCACTCGGTTTAGAGTGCTAGCGAACAGGTGCAACTGCGCGACTGCGAGGGTCTCAAGTTATAGTTCTGACATTGAAAGCCTATTATTTCAACAATTATTGACTGATTTCCAAGTTCTTTCAGCAATCAACGCACTCATAAATTCTCTCAAAGTCGACCACCTTGCGTTTTCAAGCTCCCAACATCTCCGGCTATCTCTGAAGAATAGATGGGGGAGCACTTCTGGCCCTTATCCTCCGCTGCGCTTGTTACACACGCAATTTGGGCAAAGTATCTACTGTCAGTGCCGTAAATAAGTCAAAGGTCAAATTTAAAAACATCTAGGTGCGTTCATTTTTTTAGATCTTTTATTGCACTACTGGCTAAATAGGCAGGATCCGTAAACCAATTGAACGAACTTGACAATCTTTGGCACTAAGATGCCTTTCCCATCGGCCATTGGTCTAAAACCCAAGTTCTGTTCTGTATGCGTAGGTGTTTACGGGTATACATACATGCATGCCTCTTGTGCTGCCCTGTGGACGATTCTAGCCCAGAAAATTACATATTCGTAAATTATTCTGAGTATATATTGTTTTGGTTCAGAAACATTTCTTTCAGGACCCAGGCAGGGGATCAAAATATTCAACGACTATGTCAGAGCGTAGAAGTTTGATCGACTTCCTTTCTGGACTAAAGAATTAGAGAACAGAAAAAATTAGTCAGGTGCTCCTCCACTCTGTATCTTCCTCTATAACGGTAAAATTGTTCATAAGGCAGTGTATGAATTGAAAATGGTCAGCATGGTTGCAACGCAAACAGGCATCTGTGTGTAAAACCAAAGTGTTCGCTTAATCATTCTTCTTGATGTAAATTCAAGCTGCTTTTTCCAGCTCTTTGGGCGTTTTTCGGATTAAAAACAAACACACCCACACATAAAGCAGACGCGCCAATGTAATGGCCGCTGCTAGCACAGACAATTGAAACGCAAAAGCACAGATGCACAGAGGTAACGCGCCTTGCCATAAGTATCCTTCTGCCCGCCATGATCACCAGAAGAGAAGCTGCAGCTGAAACGCCAGTCCGATGAACCATTCATGCATGCACCCCGCGGACTTTGCAGCTCTCGCTCCTCCAGGGCCGGGGATTGAGCTCCAGACGGGTTCTAAGCCTGCGAGAATTTGTAATCGCTTCCGGTGGGGAAAGTTCTCAAAGCTTGTTGCTCGTTGTCGGACAGATTAAGTTGCTGTCGCCTCTTATGCACGCATCGGTGCATCCTGAAGAAAGGCGCCAACCGGCTGCGTAAAATGTGTCGTATGTTCTGTAAAGAAGTTTTGGCCTCTTAATAGAAATTTGTGCATAGGTTTCCCAATGTTGAATCCAACGCTTGCAAAATCAGAGTCTCCCAATTGCATTTAAACCTTGATAGATTCCGCTGTGAGGAACATGATATTGAGATGATATACCTACTGTTCATTGTTCTATCTCATCGAATTGGAGATATTGAAATTTTGGAAGGAAGTAATCATATATTCCGGCGCAGCCTACTTTTAGAATCTTGACAAGTTAGTTGAGAGATAGCGTTAAACAATGGCAACATTCCAGGACAGCAGTTATATTATGGTCTATTACTGTTTCTGCAGTAAATCACGTCCAAACCCAGAAGATGGGTGGTACCTAGATATAAGAGTGTGATCGATTATGCCACTATAGATTGCCCATCTCGGATTCGAGGAGAAATTACAAATACATAATAGACACAGGGGACCTTATGGCATTCAATTGCTCAGTCGTGCGAGCGCAGCCGAGGGAGTTTCCGAGAATTCGCTAAACATGGAGGGGTATAAGGTACCCCAGACTCTTTGCTTTATGATGCTTTGCCATACATGTTACTAAAATCTTCCACATGGAGTGGTGTGTTTTTCATATTTGATGATCATAATTGGTCATATTTGATTGATGTCACCGTCAAGGAATACAAATGTAGGTCCCAAAATGAACTCCGGGAAATTTCGCAGGAAACTTTTTGAAAAAAATATGATCGGGCAACACGCAGGGGAATGGAACCGGTGCCCCGCAAACAGAAATGGCCACCGTCACTCTACACATACAGCCGAAAAAGCACCTCGCACGGGGGCGAGGCACAACACTCCGTTTGCGTCCGAGAGCTTTTGAAATGCCTGCAGATTCGGTTCATTCAAGTATCTCGAGTCTACTGAGCCTTTGCACACTTTAAATAGTGTTAACAAATTTGTGATTTCTGTCCAATTGGACTGAAATTTAGAATTTTCATAAAAGTAGAAAGAAGAGTAGCCCCTCTCCCTCTATTTCGAGATGTATGTGTTAAGCATTTCAATGAAAATACCATACACTTCAATGGGTATCTGTAACAGAAACTCGGGATTGAACACTGGGTTGAAGCTATGAAATTTCCTCTGTTCACACGTGTGATGCAAGGCAAGCATAGAGCGACGGATTACCAAAAGGGAGGGCAATCCATTCCTGACACAAAACACCTGCCATGAGACAGCTGATCCGATTAATGCACGGTCCGCCTGTACCTCTAAGAAGCCTTGGTTCCTTTGTCGCACGAGACGGGCAGCCTTTCCCGGGGGCTTTATTTAGCACGGAGGGATGGTGATGATTCACTAAGACACACCTCTTACATACGCCTCATCTTCAAGGGGATGAGTAGGCGTGATGTGACGGGTTGACATGGAGACGTAAGCCAGCCGTGTATCCAGGAGGTGGGGCCCAGAGTGCTCGAGCTCATCCTGAAAGAATTCATGGGGACCAGAGGGCACCTGGGCAATATCAATCCAAGCACCGAACATCACCAGAATGCCAAAATATATCGAAAAGACATGGTCTGGAGTTCGGATGTTCGTATATGGTCGTTCGAACCTAGTCCACAAAGTGTTTTTGGGGTCGGAGCTTTCGTTCTGTATTTACAGAGCTTCGTCAGCGACAGAGTTTGCTTGCACCGAGTGGTCCTAAAGGGGCCACTTTCGCTGACGAAGCTCTGTAAATGCACAACGAAAGGTCCAACCCCAAAAATACTCTGTGGAGTAAATCCGAACGGCCATATACGAAAATGTGTCGGGTTCTCTCTCGCAATGGCTTGCAATGTCTCTTAACCCTCGCCCCACCGGGGGGCATCGATGGCCCCCTAAGGTTTTTCCGGGATAGCAGAAAAACGACGGGGCGCAGCACCGCGGTTGAGGGCTCTACCTCTCACTGCATCATTTTCCCATCATCCCTGAAATTTTTTACCCCGGGTCACCCAAGGTCAGGTCACCAGACGAGGTCAACCAAGGTCACCTCATTTCAACTTTAGAGCTCTGTAAGAGCTACATTTCAGAGTCGATCGATTTGAAACTTCCTACACTTCGTGACCCCTCCAGGGTCTACAAGGTGTATATCCGGGATTTTTTCGATTTCGTGCCCTGAGGTCAGGTCACGAGGCGACCTCTCCCATTGGAAAAGCATGGGGAAAAGCTGTTTCATGATATAAAAGCCACAAAAATGATTATAAATACTCAGTCTGCTCAGAACAGCGTTTCTGGACACCCTTTCACGGATCCCAGTGGTCATATTTGCCCTTTGACTTTTCCAAGGTCATCCAAGGTCACCAGAGGTCAAAAACAGTATTTTGACAATAACTTTTGACTTAATTAAGCTAGAGCGGTAAAACAAACACCATCGTGTTTGTCGTGTCACTGGCTTTCATTTGATATACGGCAAGGTCACTTTTTGACCTTTCGTGACCTCAGGTCATATTAGGTTACGAGCTGACCTCTGGAGGTCAAACCACTGGCGGGAGGTCTTTACGTTCCACATAGCGGAAAAAGTACTGGCAATTTGCTATCAAATGTACTTTACCAGGCCTCACTAGCTCTAATGACATAAGAGTTATGCCCAGTTTGCTTAATCATTGCATATTTGAGTTAAAATAGCCGATCTTGACCTAATTTGACCTCTGGAGGTCAAACCATTGACCTGAGCACTAAAACATGTGAAGTAATTTCTTACTGAATTCACGCGAGCTTTCTATTGCACTTTGCAGATTTGCGCTAACGCCCATATTTTCGGAGGTAGAGGGGGAGCCATCGATGGCCCCGCTGGGGCGAAGGTGGCGCCGGACCCCCGGTGGGGCGCGGGTTAAGCCATTCAAGGCTCATCATTCTTATTTTTTCTAACTTTTCCTCATCATTCTCATGAATTTGAACTCATAGCTTTTAGTTCAGGAGTTCAACGTATTTCCACGAGACCACCCGATCTCATCCTAGTCACGCATAATGGCTCCCTCGTTATAAATTGTACAAGAAGAAATTGTTGTATTGTAAGTCATTGTGGGTTTCCGAAACATTTAGGGTCCTTAATAGCTGCGCAGGGCCCCTCATAACATGCCCAAGGGAGGGGGTCCTAAAGTGCCCTCCCACCTATTTTTCCAGTTTGGATGGAGAACCATTCGCCGCCGGAAAACGCTACAAATCTAAATTTGAACGAATTAATGTGAAAAGGTCTATTGGAGAAAACATTTGTGAAATGAGTCAATATGTTTTTATACTTATAGGCTTTCAAAGTTAGACCTATATTTTGAGACCATCGCAATCGCGCGGTGGCACCACTTCGCCTGCACTGTAGACCGAGTAGTGACGTCATAACGTCATTTAGGTACTCAGGTTATATGTCAAGGCCAGCTCACATGAAGGTTAAGGTCAATCCGCATGAATTTCAAGGTCAAGGTCAAAGGTCACAGGTCAAGGTCGTTGACCCCAGTATTCCAGTCAGATGACATCATTCAGTATCCCGTAAGCTATGCTATGACTTTATAGTGAAGGCTACTCAAGGTCAAGGTCAAAGGTCTTTTTCAAATTCAAACTCTCACTTCCCGCCTAAGATTGCTATAGTGTCAGTTATATGGTAGATTATTGGGAATATGTCATTCTGTTACGTCATAGGTCATTGAACTTGAAAGACCTTGACCTAGAAATTTCGGAGAACATTATGTGAGACCTTCCCTCTATGACCTTAGCCCACTTTTTGGTATATCCCGGCTTTTTTCGCATAATCACGGCATTTCCCAATGGGTCTGCAGCGCAGCCCTGACTTGGCTTTTACAACCTCGTTTGGCCTTGAAGATATTGACCTAGGCCAATGAAACCCAACCAAAATGTAGATCACCATCGCTCCCACAAACCTCCCAAAGTTGCGTTTTTCTAACCCTCTTGGTCTCCAAAATTTCAGAGGGTGGGCACTTTAGAACCCCCTCCACTGCGCGTTGACGCCAAACCCCTCTCCATTGCACGTGATAAGCATAGAAGTATGATACCCTTTACATCTTGAAGTCGTCTGTGTTGTGTTTCTTCTACAATGATGACCCAGTGGTGGAATTATATCCTCTGTAGCGTTATGTTATCTTATTTATTCTTTGTTCGCACCGTGGGCCAAAGATAGGAAAAATTACCTATCTTACCCAACGTAGGGGAAAGTGGGGGCCACGGACACCGTAAAGATGGTGTGAGTTTTTGATGACTTAAAGAGCTTGCTTCGTTCCTATTTTGGCTGTAGAGATACTTCAGACATTTATCTACCTCTGTGCAAGCAGCTATGTGCCTGTGATTATTAGATTAGAATTTGCGTATAGTTTAGAAAAAAGTAGCAAAAGTCCATTTCGCCCCACCTAATGGGGTAACATGGTCACCCCATGGGGAAAGATGGACAATGTAAACAAAGTGATCGAACCAGGCCTTGAAGATTTCCATCTGCATCCACCCACTAGGCGACTGTTGTCCGCCGCGGGGAAGGGGGCATTTTCTTACTATTTCCGTCAAAGGGTCAAAGGGGGCCATGCCTTTTCTGAATTGTTAATGACGGAGGATTAAAGTATTAAGGGCTGTCGTGGAACTGTGCATAGGTTGATCCAGGATCGCCGATCAGGAGGGCGGCACACCTTGCCGGGGGCACCATCCGGGTCAGGGTGCGGGTCCGCACCCAGGTGGATGGCAGCGGGCCCCCAAACACTTTAGCTCCAAAGTGCCACCTCCATCCATGTGGAGCGCCGAAGGCGCACATCGAGGGGAAGGATGAGCCTTCACCTGACTTTTAGAGGCAATGCTACACTGACTGCCGCCCCTGCACCCAACATGCCGCCCCCCTACACTGACTTTGCTGCCCCTGCACCCAACACACCGCCCTTTAAAAATTTCACTAGGTCTGTGGAGCAAACAATTCACCGCTCTCACCCCCCCCCACCCCCAAGATGCGAAAATTGACTGCCCTTTGGGTGAACAAGTGCGCCCCCGGAGGCAAAATGCCGCCCCCTCCACCGGCCTGGTGTCCCCTCTCGTCAGCCGCCCCTCCCCAAATACAAATCCTGGGTGCGCGCCTGCCAGGGGGTGCCACTTTTGGAATGCAAAACATATCAGTTGGGTGCTAGATCCTCTCGCAGGGCTAAGAGCGCCCCTTCCTCGCTTCTGAGGGGAGGGATTGGAAGCGATAATTTAGGTGGTCCATCAATCTCTCAGGTGGACACCGTTACCATTTCAAGGGGCGCTGAGGGTCGAGGGAAACAGCTGCCCCTGGATGACCCTCAAATTTAATTATATGTTTTCCAGAATTTCGGGCCCTGTGTCCCCCCAAACCATCGGCCTTTATTTATTTAAGCTTATATTATTCAAAATTAAATATACTCTTGTGCGGGGTAACATGAGCACTATGTCCATCTTGCCCCACGCGTGGTTTCCGTCTTACCCCATCTTGCTCTTCCTAAACAAACCTGGATATGAATCGGACGCCATTGCGATTACACAGTCAGCGACTGCGGTGAACAAAATGTAACATCTTGAAGAGCCATATTACGTAATACCAATAAAATATCTATAGAAACATGCATGTAATGACCTTATGAATTCGATTGTAAAAAACGCATGAGTTGCACTTTTTACTTTTATGAAAATTGTATAAAACCTAGAGAGCTTATCGGACCCAACGTTGCTCTGCGACCGACGCGCGCTAAAAGGAAGCGTATTACACACTTTTCCCGGTCGTGGCACTGTCAGTTCGTCCCAAACAGGGGGTGTCCGTCTTACCCACGGTGTCCATGACCCCCCACTTTCCCCTATATATTTGTTTGCCCCGAGATAATGAAGTTTGCCCAAAGGAAAAGGCCCATAAAAGCTAGCGAGAAATGCAATGACTAAACTCAAACGCACAGAATGAGAAAATAATGTACAGGGATTATGATACCATATCATATAGAAGGATCACGGGGGGATCCAGGATTTCCGATGGGAGGGAGTACTGCGGTCGGGGAGTGCCATTTGGGCCTGGACAAGAAGCCCATTGGGCCAGGGACGCCAATTTTTCAGCGGAAACCCATCAGAGAGCTAAATTGCACTATGGGGCGCCAATACTTGCATTTTGGGGAAGTAGTGTTTCAGGGGACGCAAGGGCGATTTCAGAGGGCGATAAATGAGTTGATCGGGGCACCCGTCCCCCAGCTCCTCTGGAATCCGTTTATGAAAATTGTTTATTCACTCTTCGATGAGCCTAGACACAATTTTTTAAAGGATATCCTTAGCCCAGGGAAAATTTAACTTTAGAAGGAAAGATTAGTTTCCCCCGAGACCTTCCCCAACTACAGAGGCACGATCAGGCTTTCCTGTCCGGTGTTGTTCACTATCTGGAAATACAGCACTAGCAGAGTATATTCTACATGCCTCTGCCAACTTGTCAACAGAAATTTACGATTATTAAGAGCAATAGTCGCAATGTTGGGTGTGATTGTTATAACAGGCCATGATAACTAGGATTTCACCCACACGCTCGAATCCAAGCACTAGCCCTCAGGGGGGGAGCATCGATACTCAATGGGGGAGGGGCACCTGCACTGAAAAAAACACGAGCGTAGAATTTCAATCTGTCTAGGTCCTAAATGTACACCATTTATAAGCATTTGTCTAGAATTCTTAGTAAATATATTCTGAAAACTAGCTTAATATTAGAATTCAAAGTGTAACATTACAAGCGTGTGGTAAGTTAATCCATGTGTTATTTTTGCATAGGGCAGTTCCATTCGTGCTGAAAATGCAAAGGGGTAGATTTATCAGTACATGTACTCTTCAGAGTATTTTTATGGAACTTGCAAACTGTCTCAAAAAATAGTCTTACTCTCCTGTGGTGAAACAATTCTGCCAATAGATTAAAACGAGATATTTGCTGATTTAACTACGCTAAATGAATGTTTTCATTCCTCTGATCTTCATTTGAGTGTATTTATATGATATAAGAAGGTATTTTTTACTACAGTTAACACGTGGGTGGAATCGTGCCATTTTGTTATCGCTACAGTTCTGAGCTTTAACTATCGCATTGCAGTTTTGCATTCCACAGAGTGTTGATCGTGACGCCTGGAGGTTAGTCTAGTCGTGGAGAAGAAACGAAAACTAAATCGTTCTAGTTAAATGCAACAAATATCAAAGAGCTGTTGAATTTGCCTCAATGGGCCTGATATGAATCGTTTATAGGTTTACCTACCTATCTTTGTCCGGCATCCAGGGCGTCGTCAAGGATTTTCTACAAGAGGCCCGGATCCACAGTGGTGAGGTAGTGATAAAGCCTATATTTTCACTCGAATTAAGCATATCCCAAAATATTCCAGCACATATATCGAATGCACCCGTTTTTGAATAGTAGAGGGATTTCAACCCCCACCCCCACCCCCATAGCGATGCTTTTGTTAGCTATTCTTGCGATATAGATGGGTAATTCCAGGACAAATCGTCCAGGTAGGCACGAGAAAGTCCAGCATGGCCCACTCCATCAGATTTCCACCAAGCTTTTACCCAAGGCCCTCTATACAAAAGAAGAATTTGGGCCCATTTTCAGGTCCAAAGGTCAAATAGGTCACCAGATAGAGGTCATGAAATTTCCAAGGCTAACACGAACATTGAATCAGAAATGATTTCATTTCTTAACCCTCGCCCCACCGGGGGGCCATCGATGGCCCCCTAAGGTTTTTCCAAGATAGCAGAAAAACGACGAGGCGCAGCACCGCAGTTGAGGGCTCTACCTCTCACTGCATCATTTTCCCATCATCCCTGAAATTTTTACCCCGGGTCACCCAAGGTCAGGTCACCAGACGAGGTCAACCAAGGTCACCTCACTTCAACTTTGGAGCTCTGTAAGAGCTACATTTCAAAGTTGATCGATTTGAAACTTCCTAAACTTCATGACCCCTTCAGGGTCTACAAGGTGTATATCCGGGATTTTTCGATTTCGTGCCCTGAGGTCAGGTCACGAGGCGACCTCTCCCATTGAAAAAGCATGGGGAAAAGCTGTTTCATGATATAAAAGCCACAAAAATGATTGCAAATACTCAGACTGCTCAGAACAGCGTTTTTAAACATCCTTTCACGGATCCCAGTGGTCATATTTGCCCTTTGACTTTTCCAAGGTCATCCAAGGTCACCAGAGGTCAAAAACAGTATTTTGACAATAACTTTTGACCTAATTAAGCTAGAGCGGTGAAACAAACACCATCGTGTTTGTTTTGTCACTGGCTTTCATGTGATATACGGCAAGGTCACTTTTTTACCTTTCGTGACCTCAGGTCATATTAGGTCCCGAGGTGACCTCTGGAGGTCAAACCACTGGCGGGAGGTCTTTACGTTACATATAGCGGAAAAAGTACTGGCAATTTGCTATCAAATGTACTTTACCAGGCCTCAATAGCTCTAATGACATAAGAGTTATGCCCAGTTTTCTTAATCATTGCATATTTGAGTGAAAATAGCCGATCTTGACCTAATTTGACCTCTGGAGGTCAAACCATTGACCTGAGCACTAAAACATAGGAAGTAATTTCTTACTGAATTTACGCGAGCTTTCTATTGCACTTTGCAGATTTGCGCTAACGCCCATATTTTCGGAGTTAGAGGGGGCCATCGATGGCCCCCCGGTGGGGCGAAGGTGGCGCCGGACCCCCGGTGGGGCGCGGGTTAAAGGTGGCTGATCTATCTAAGGAGGTGGCTGAGAGGCAGGGCGTTTCTAAGGAAAAGTCAGTGGGGGGGGGCATTCCTTGTGCTGGCCGTTAAAGTGTCTTCTAGGGATCAAGACCTCATTTTGAGGGGGTTTAATAAAACTTAGACGTGTTAGTGTTAATAAGATGTTTCTCAATTATTGTGTTATTCCATGTTGTTTCAGATTATAGATGCTGCCCAGGAATGCAAATTTTTTGGCGGAAAAGTTCAAACCGAGCTGGAAAAAGGGCCAAAGAGGGGAAAAATTTCATTTTCACTGAAATAGCGAAATAAATACCAAAATAGCCAGATTTGAGGCTAAAACAACCCCTAGCGGTACCTAGTTATAAGTCCACAGAAAAACCGACTTGTATCACTGTTTAAACTGATTGACAATTTGATATTGACTTGACGCAATACTTTCTTAGCACACTACCCATTTAATACTAAGCCAGGGGTGCTCTTCCAGGCCCGCGTGATCAGCAAATGATTTTTTCCTCATAACCAGAACATTTGTTAGCATCATTAATCATCTTGGCCGCACCCGCTAACATTTAATGTTGTCTCTCTTTCCCAACTATGCATTTTTTTCTCTTGAACAGTGCCGGATCTAGGATTTTGGTACCTGCGGGAGAGCGGAGCCTCAGAGCGTGCACTTTGCCATCAAATTTTCACCCAAAAGGCGCCTATATTATCGCATTCTTTGCATCCAGTTTTCAGTGGCCATCATTTTTGTGGGTCGTGTTTTTAACAAAGTTCTGTCCCTCCCTCCCAACACCATACCAGTTTTTCTGCTGCTCTGCTCCTTTTTCGTTTTTAAAATATCGTATTCCAGGGCGGAAGAGGCCAAATAAGCCATATCTATACAAGGGGCAAACCAGAAATGGCTAAGGTGCCAGCAGCTAGAAAAAGAAAAAAACCAGATTCCTAGAAAGGGCCAACCGAAAAAATTACGGGGCCAAACGCGAAAAAGGGCCAATTCTAGGTATTTGGCCACGAAATGGCCAGCCTGGCAGCCCTGGCGCTGCTGCAATGTATTCCAAATGACAAGGTGATTTTCTTATTTTTCTTTATGTGTGTGGCAAAATAAGTAAATTCCTAAAGCATCGAATATTAGTGGTTTATAGGCTAAATCGAGATATGTTTTAATATACATACCTTCTATGATGTGTGGCTGTTGCTGTCAAAAATATCTAGGGGATGTAGTGCCAAAACCAGTTAATAATTGCTTAGGCTTATCGACGCACCAACTGTCAGGGTCATATGGCGTCGCCAGATCTTTCCTTGTTGGAAGGGTTTCTCGGGAGTTAGTTTAGATAGATTCTAACGAAGGGCTGTGGCCGAATATATAATCTCTCCCAATTTTGAACATCAAGGAATCTATGAGAAACGCCAGCTAACAGCTTATCGACTTTGCAGAAAAAATTGATGCAGCAATCTCACCATAAATTTCAAGTAGGTATGCTACAACAAGCGTCGGAAAAGGGAAACCAGGGGGCCTGCCCCCACCCACTTCGTAACCAGCAATTTCTTGATCTCAGTCAAAATTGGAGAAAACTGGAAATTTGTATAACTAGCTGCTGCGGAAGGCAACGAGGACCTCAAATTCGAACAGTTTTTGGTACTAACGTGGAAAGTTTGTTGTCAGTATCAGGTTGAAGTTTGGCTGGCCCCCTCACTTTTATGCTTGAAATTTGTTTAAAGTTTGAGGTCACTTTTATGTATCAAGTTTGGCTGGACCCTGACGTTTGTGTATGCTACCACCACAACAATAAATAAGAGACTAAGCACTTCACACCGCCACACCAGCAACCAGTCTTACGCACTTTGACTGCACCGTGTCCCGTCTAATCCACGAACAAGCTCACAACTGACCTCGTGTGAAATGAGAGCATCATACAATCTCACGATACTGGCTAGGGTATGGGCTTCGGGTCGGATAGAACACGATGCTTTTGATTGGTTGTAGGCCAGCGTTTATCTCCAGGGCTGTGATTAGTTATGCTGAGCTTTCCGATTTCCTTAACTATGCGCTTTTTTCGTTTTATATAAGGAGACACAGGATGTAAATTTTAAACACAATTTTTGTATTCAATTTGCACCAGAATAAACCTAAATTATTATTGTGGGTGGTGTTCTGTCTTATTTTTGTTAGGTGAGTTTGTATTTGTTGAAGTTTAAGTCATCTCTTGTCTATTTCACTGGGGGCCAATTTCCGATCACTGGGGGGCATTCCGGCCGACTGGGGGGGCAAATTCCCCCAGTTAACATGTTAAAAAATGGCCTGGATAGAGGTCATGGAAGTTTCGAGGCTAACACAAACGTTGAAAAGTGTTAAAAATGGATGATCTAAATGAATTTATTTGGATATCGCTGGATAGAAGATACAACGGGTCATATAAAAAATAGGACTTTTGACTTCCGGGCAGGTTTTGACCTCGTGACCTAGTGATCTCTTATTTAAATAAAAAGAAATCATTCTGATTTTTCACTCCTCAGGGTATAAGCTAACCAATGGTGGGTGACCTTTGTTTAAATCAGATTTAGTAACAGATCGCGGAGGTCATCAAGGCAAAATTATCGTTTTTGGCCATGGGCAGTTCTCCGGCCACCTCGGAAAAATAGGTGGGGGCTGGCCTCCGAGACCCCCCCTCCAGTGCGCGTATTCAGAAAGTTGTGCAGCGCTTCAAAGAGGTGATCTGCGTTGACGAGTAGTGATGATGCAGTGGTAAGCGGATATGAAAGAGGAAAAGTTGTGAAGTGTAAAACGAGGAAGGCCTAAGACAAAAACCATAAACCTAGTGATGTTTTTGTAAAGAGGAACTGAATTATTGTAGTGACTGAATGTCGATTTAAATATTGTTCCAGATTAGAGTGCAAATTAGAGGTATTTAGATTATTAGAAGTCATTATGAAAACAAGTGATTATGAAAACAACTCTCTGTTGCAGTGTATGTTTATCAGAGTGTAATCAACCTAATCAGAGTAAACTGACCTCAAACGCTTGATGACAATAAAGTGGGTCGTTTCATTAATCGGTGTTTCTTTTCAGCAGCAATGTAATATTGAACGCGGGTTTATTTTACACCTTGCAAATATTTTTATACGCCAGGAATTTCACATTTTAATGTATTTTTACTCCCTCACTTCCAGTTTACACTGCTCCGGTTTAGCTGACAATCTTTTCAATCCAGTGGTATAATAATATTCCCTCAAAACACATGCATTTATGCATTACACCGGTGTAAAATGGGTTGTGGAATAATGCCAGAAAGAGGAGTTGATTTTGGCACCGTAGGATCCTAAATGTTTTGGTGTTTATATTTTCACAGCCCACGGGCTGGGGACTTATTATTCCTGTTTCATGACATTTTACGCAGCTCAATCTAAAAATATCGGGTGTAAAATATTCACGGAAAGAAGGGTGGGTTTTGCCACCGTAGAAAAATCACATTTCTGGCGTACTTTTTCAGTGTGGCCCTCATCTCCGTCTACGCACAATGATGCTAAAACATGTACGGTATTCTGACTTTTGTTAGATAAAAAAGCGAAAGACAGAACGTTGCAACTTCTGTTGTATCCCTATGAAATAGTATTTGACACCGCATGACCTGTATTTTGACCTTAACTAATAGTCTATTTTTATACACTTTACATTGTGCAAGGTAGGCTGAACTTCGGCCAGATGCATAAATGAGGTAACTGTTAGGATGTAATGGGGCACTGCAGCACAGTATCTCTACTCAGGAAAACACAACCCTTTGAGCAATAGAACATACCGCAAGCCGTCTATCCCAACGTCGAACTTGAAAATCACGCACTCGCGACAAGTAGCCGGATTCCGCCGCCTGCCCCAATCCCCATGGCTGCAGCGCCTCGCCAGCGATCCGAGCACAACAGTGCCAGAGGCTCTGCGGCGGCACAGTAGGAGGCCGGTTTGCCGGATTTGCCCGGTTTGGCGCCAGCCGCAGCCTCCGCCGACGAGGTGGGGGTATATGCGGGGCGTCAGTCATCTTCTGACGTCGTCGGTGACAGGTGAGCTCTGGTGCTGGACACGACACCTGGGCCAGTGTTATCACGCGGAACACATTAACAGCGAGCTGTAATTTATGCGGACGGTGCTGTGCGTGTGCGTTCTTTCGACCTGGGGGACCAGCATACTGTGGTTGGTTTCTGTGCTGGCTAAGCGCAGGTGTTTTACCTCTCTGAAGTTGAAAAGTTTACAAGCATAGTGTTGAATGCATGTGGTAATGGGGTTGAGTGTCAAGAATAGCATCCGACATTAAAGAGTGGAGAGTGAAAGCAAAGTGTTACGCAGTGCATAGTGTCACATAGAAGCGTCACACGCAGTGCACAATGGTTTTGTTAGTGGTTTTGGTTTTCATTGGCTGAAGCCGAAAAAATGTGGCAAATGAGTGAGCCAAATTTCTGAGCAATCTTGAAAAGTGACACAGCGGGTCATAAAAGCGTCACACGAGCGATAGACACCACCGCCAAACTCTCAAATCGATCAACTTCCAAATTAACAGTGTGGACGATGAAATCCCGGCAAATCTGACGAAGACAGAAGCACGACATGGAACAAGCGAGACACGTTACAATTGGCAATGGCAACACTTTGAAGACTGCACAACTATGACAGACAGTGGCAGAGGCGTGTGGTAATTTCCGCCTTCGCTGCTTTGGAACAATTTCTAGTGTGAGACGCATAGAAAGTGCGTAGTCTTCATTATTGACTCGAGCATATTTGAGTTGAAGTCTGCGGCAAGGGACGCATAGCTGTTGGTCGATCCGTTCATCTTCATCCTCCTGCCAGAATGTCGGCGTTGTGGATGATTTTTGGAGGCGTCGTTTTGCTGAGCAGCTCCACCAAAGCGGAAGGTGAGTTAGTCCTTCATGGGGAAAGGTCTATATTGTTGCATTATATTCATACATATAACAATTCTGATGGAAACAGTTTATTGCGTGCAATTTCATGCATTCTCAAATATTGGGGATGTCCCTCCCCTACGTTTAGCTGATAATGCGTTAAAAACACAATACATTAAAAATTTCAATTACAAATGCATTAAAGTCGTCAAAAACACCAAAACCAATGACGACAACGTTTTTTTCTTGCTGCTATGTTTGTGATGCAAAATCAATGAAAAAAGCTTGATTATCCTCTTTCGGCTGACTGACAAAAGTTTTAGGCTTCCCGTGCTAGATCTGCCTACATCTGCCGCCCGCGCTTGAAAATGTTGTGGCGGCGGGTTTTCCAAATCGTGCAACGTGTACTGCAGGTGTAAATGTTCCATCTGCACTTGAGGCCGAACATCAGTGTCACATAATTTGTATGCATTTTTGTATTGTACAGTGGTCCAAAATGGGTCAAATTTACACTCATTTATAAAACCCCATAACTCAAGAACAATTTAACCTAGAACAAACAAAAAACGCATCACTGTTTTCGTCTTGACTCAAGGGTTCAAACGAGTATGCGGCATGATTTTGTAAGGTCACAATAAAATAATCTTATGACCCTGACCTTAGATAAAGGTCACATCATGACCTTTCAATGTCATAGAATGTATCATTCAAAACATGCACATGCTCCTAGTCATGCTCATTAATATGATTTCAAACTAAAGTATGTGTCTTGTTTTGTTCAAAAGGTATAGACACAATCAATTTTGAAGATCGTGACATTTGGTGACAGCTGTTGACCTTGCTATTGACCTGAACACAAAATGGATGACAGTGTGCATATTTTTTTGTTTCAAGAGCTGTCGAATGATGTTTCGAAGCTCAAAATTGCTCTGAAATAGAAGCCGAGTTACACCCTGTATTTTCAGCATCATTTTAGAATAACAAAATCGGTTTACATGGGCTTAAAGATGACCTCATAACTCGTTGACCGGACTTGACCTTATGCGAACTTTTGGTGATAAGTTGTCACATTGGTAAGCCTAAAAGCATGCAAAGCGACGCAAGTCTCGCTCAAATCAACTGCGAATCATTCACGAAAACCTGAGGGGGTTTAATCGGGCCCCCTGGCGGTGATTGGTTAACACCCGACCCAGCTGTTCTCCGGGCCACCTTCGGCTTGGTGGGAGCTGTTCAAATCCCCCCTCGAACTAGGCTGCGATGCGGGATAGCGAAAAAACACAAAGCTGGTGGATAATTCTAAAAAAAAGTCATGATGCACATTAGTCACTTTTTGGCTTAGGCCAATATCAAGGTCATGCAGGTCAAAGAAGTTGACATGTTAGAGAAGAGTTTCTGGGCTCTAGCGCCTGACAGAGTTGAGTCAGAATCATTTTGGGCACCATTCATGTTATCTCGTTACGGTGAATCGAATAATGCATGATACGACTAAACTACGTCAAAACATAAAATAATCTGACCTAGGTTGTTTTGAGTGCTGCGCAGCATGATGTTGCTAGATGCGCCCTCCTCAACCGATGAAAACACTGAAGATATATATGGATGTGTAATATAGTTAGCCGACCTCAATTGGTCTGTCTACTAATATTACTCTAAGTCTTAACCTTGTTTTTTTTATTCATAACTGACCTAAGGTTAGGTTGAGGTTACTATCTGACCTAGCATAGTCAATATGCATATTGATCGACTCGCAAGAATAATCCAAACCTAATGGTATCAAAATAAAAGCTATGCCATTATTTCCTGCAATGTAATTGACTTGTGTCTGGAAGTTGCGTAGCCCCAGATGACCTCTCAGAGGTCACAAGTCCAAACTTGCAACATAAATCTGAAAAGGGGCCTAGGATACTACGATTTGGAAGAGATGAAGATAGTCTAAGCTGTATCTACATAAATAGTTATTTTTTGCCAAATTCCCGCATTTCAAATGGACAGGTCACGATCTGTAACTGACCCTAGGTCATCGATATGAGAAATTCTGGAATACATTTTGTAGTAATCGATGGGCCCATTATATGATATGAGTTTCAATAGGATATATGTACCCTGTTCTTTCTTGTGGTATCTAAATTTGTTTGTAGGTGAGGTCACCTGACGTGCACTGGTGACCTGGCCTGAGATGACTCGACCTTACAGTTTTGAGAAAAGTTGCCAAATTGATCAAGAGTAATGTGTGCCAAGTATGGCGGTGCTTAGAGGCCGTTTTTTCGGCGCCGCCGGAAAAACCCGAGGGGTGTTCAAACACCCCCACCGGGACGTGGCTTAAAGCAGCTGCGGCCTGCCAGACCCTTGGCTTTTTAGATCTTGGGGTTTACCTTCCAGGCTACCCCCTCCCCTGCAGTGCATGTTAGTGCCAGACTTCTCTCCAGTTAGTTCTCTTTGTTTCTAAACGACCAGAAACTTCCTAAATCGGCCGAAATTTGAGCCATTTTGACCCTTGTGACTGCAGAGCACAACGAATATGGACTATTTATGGTGCAAAGAGAATAAGACGGCGGGCAGTTTCAGTGTCGTTCCAATTTTTCCTGTATCACCGCTGGTTTTGGGAATGGTATAGGGGGTCCGATCGGGCCCAGCACCCAAGGCCTTAGTAAGTACGCAGGGCCCAGACGGTGACGGGGTAGTATATCCGTAACATGAAGCCAATATGCTACATCTACTGTGGTAATATATCCGTAACATTTCGCCAGTATACCATATCTACTGGGGAAGTGTATCCGTAACATGACGCCAGCACACTATATCACATTACATTATTTTATTATACCTATTCACGGTAAGTGCATAATTAATAATTCATGATTTTGAAGGATTAATTTTGATCACCACTCCTTGCATCTGATACTTGTTGGGGTTTAAGGACTAACGAACAGTTGAGCTCATATCGTGTCAGAGGAGGAAAGGGTAATGGTAATACCTAGTATACTTGAAATGTGAATTTTTGGCTATAGGGCAGGGCGTCAAATCCTGTCTCTGGATGGGCTCGAACCCACAACACCCTGCACATACAGTCATAGGCCGAGCCGAGCGCAGGCGCTAACCGTTTGCGCCACCCAGAACCCCCTCCTTATCCTTCCCTTCTGACCCAGTTCCTTTAGGTACACCTTCCCACTGCGCCACATATGCAACAGAAAAAAAGAGAACAAAGCGAGAATTCATACAGCCTAGCTACCGCAGCCATGGTAGAACGTTTAGAGCAGGACAAAACTTCCCGCGCCAGGAGGGCTGCCCTGGCCTTCTACGCAGTCATCCCTGCTGGTAGTAGCTAAATCCTTAGCATATTCCCATCCAAATTCACAATTTGCGGGGCCTCCCTTGCTTTTGAACCGTTCAAAGGATTCACAGGGAGAGGCAATTACGACTGACAGTCATGACAAACACAAATATCTCCTTTATTGCATTTCTCGCGTTGGGTACTCCCCGGGGTGCTGTTTTGCCGTTGGGTTACAGGAGATGAAATCGTTCTAGTGATATAGCTCTGCGGAAACAAAGATCTGACCTTTCTCACACGCCAGAGTATCTCTTCATAATAACACGTGCGATCAGAAACAATTTCTCAAGGGCCTGGACAGTATTTTCATTAAAGGGATTGTGGTACCTTGGTCGAATCCTGGAATTTAGTGTAATTGGGCGTACTTTTAGCCAAAAATAATAAAACCACTCATGATTTCTCTGAAAAATGTACAATAAGCTCAATATTTTGATCTTTAAAATGCTCCTCTATGGAAATAAATAAATATCTGCCTGTGGATCATGTCATGATCTGGCAACCACTACCATACTCGAAGCGCTTCAAGGGCATCGATTGGCTAATACTCACCGTGACGTCAGCATATGTCGTCACACCAACAGTTATGACAACTATGGCCTGCTGCTAAGCAGGGGCGCAGTCAGAGCTTTGGTATGGGGGGCACACCAACTTTAAGGGGCACCCCGGGGAAAAAGGGCACTTTTTAACGTAGCCTAAAAAACTTAGTATATTTTTGTTTATATCATTTTTGGGCATCTTTGGTTCAAAAAGAATGCAAATGAAGCATTGACGGAGAAGGAAAACTCGATTAAAACCGAAAAAAAGAAATAAATTATCACCAAAATGTCATGTAAATAGCCAAAACACGACTGTTTTGGATAGATTTAAACGCAAATCAGTCAACTCATACAAGTATTTAACATCAAAGAAATCAGCGGAGCCTACCATATCTGTTACCATGTAGAGGTTAGCGCATATTGGAGTCGAAAATTCATTTGTTATGCCCACTGGTTTTGTCGTGACGAGTGAGCCCCGGCTGACCGCGGATTAAGTTCTTCGCCTCCCACAATCGCCTTGGGCCGAGGAGTGGCATAGTGTCTTTGGAAGAACACAATTTTTGCTGCCGGAATAATTTGGGAGATACCTTTTGAACGCGTTTATTAACCCGCGCCCCACCGGGGTCCGGCGCCACCTTCGCCCCACCGGGGCCATCGATGGCCCCCTCTAACTCCGAAAATATGGGCGTTAGCGCAAATCTGCAAAGTGCAATAGAAAGCTCGCGTGAATTCAGTAAGAAATTACTTCGCATGTTTTAGTGCTCAGGTCAATGGTTTGACCTCCAGAGGTCAAATTAGGTCAAGATCAGCTATTTTCACTCAAATATGCAATGATTAAGCAAACTGGGCATAACTCTTATGTCATTAGAGCTATTGAGGCCTGGTAAAGTACATTTGATAGCAAATTGCCAGTACTTTTTCCGCTATGTGGAACGTAAAGACCTCCCGCCATGGTTTGACCGGCAGAGGTCACCTCGTGACCTAATATGACCTGAGGTCACGAAAGGTCAAAAGTGACCTTGCCGTATATCAAATGAAAGCCAGTGACAAGACAAACACGATGGTGTTTGTTTCACCGCTCTAGCTCAATTAGGTCAAAGTTATTGTCAAAATACTGTTTTTGACCTCTGGTGACCTTGGATGACCTTGGAAAAGTCAAGGGCAAATATGACCCCTGGGATCCGTGAAAGGGTGTCCAAAACGTTGTTCTGAGCAGTCTGAGTATTTGCAATCATTTTTGTGGCTTTTATATCATAAAATAGCTTTTCCCATGCTTTTCCAATGGGGAGGTCGCCTCGTGACCTGACCTCAGGGCACGAAATCGAAAATCCCGGATATACACCTTGCAGACCCTGGAGGGGTCATGAGTGTGGAAGTTTCAAATCGATCGACTTTGAAATGTGCTCTTACAGAGCTCTAAAGGTGAAGTGAGGTGACCTTGGTTGACCTCGTCTGGTGACCTGACCTTGGGTGACCCGGGGTAAAAATTTCAGGGATGATGGGAAAATGATGCAGTGAGAGGTAGAGCCCTCAACCGCGGTGCTGCGCCTGTCTTTTTCTGCTATCCCGGAAAACCTTAGGGGGCCATCATGGCCCCCGGTCGGGTTAAGTACCATATTCTCAAGGATCGGTCCCAGTTAAGAGTAAAGAAAAGGTGAACAGGCCGGTGGCTTGGAAGGGGATAGTGTAACAGGGCTGAAAATTGTGATAACCAGTTCTTCATTTAAATTAATTATTAGAAATCCTGGTTTAAGGGACTGTGCTCTGAGCTCGGGGGCACATGCCTTTTTATCATCCCTTCGCAGAATCCACCAGTATGATAAAAAATTTATATAACCAGGGGTGCCTAGGCATCACAAGCCGTTTTAGCGATGCCTCATCCCTCGTTAGCTCCATTTTGCAAGGGGAGTTTCGATTGTGTTCTTTTTCCTATCTATCCAAGACCAGCTCTGGGGCCCCCAAGTGTGCATCAGGGCCCTCCAGAGCAGCTTCCCCATCCCCCCAGTTGTACCTCCAAGGACTAGACTAGCTCAGTGACCCCGCCCCGAGATGATGGGAGTTGGCCTTGTCTTCTTATTCTCTGTCTATTCAAGACCACCTCAGGGGCCCCTGATTTAGATCAGGGTCCCCAGAGCAGCTCATGTTTCACCCAGGGACTAGACTAGCTCATTGGCCCCAGAGATGAGGTCATCAGACTAGCTCAATGAGCCGCAAATAGGCTCATAGGGCCTTAAACCAGTTCAAGAAGCCCCAAAACAGTTTAAGGCGCCAGATCACCTTGGGGGCCTCAAGCCAACTTAAGGGGCTCTCACAAGCTCAGCGCTCAGACCAGCTTAGGCTACCCTCAGAACCCAGATCCGCTTTTGGACCCCAGATCAGCTCTTGGGGCCCCAGATCAGTTCAGGGGCCTCAAGTCAGGTCAGGGGGAAAGATCAAGTCAGGGGGCCAAATTAGTTCATGGATCCCTCACCAGCTCCGGGCCCAATCAGTTCAGGAGCCCCAGAGCTGTTCAGGGGACACCAGATCGGCCCATAGGGCACCAGATCAGCTTCAGGGACAAACAATCATATCAGTGGTCCCCGACCAGCTCTGGGCCCAGATCAGCTCGGGGGTACCAGATCAAGTCAGGAGGAACTTAATCAGCTCAGGATCCCCATACCATCTCAGGGGCCCTCACCAACCCCTGTGGGCCAAGCTCAGCTCAGGGCCTGGGAGCTGCTCAGAAAATCACGTAATCGACCCAAGAGGCCCGGGTCAGCTTAAAGGGCACCATATTAGCCAGGGGGCACCAAACTAGCTCAGAAGGAATCAGATGGGCACAGGAGACACACTGATAACTCAGGAGGCACCAGATCGACTCAGGGGCATGAGTTAAGTTCAGGGGGCAGTATATCTGCTCCGGGTGCACCATATCGATCAGTTCAGGGGGCAAGCTCAAGTCAGGGCACTAAATCAGCTCAGGGATCCCTCACCAACTCAGGGCCCAATCAGTTCAAAAGCCCTAGAGCTGCTCAGGGGACACGAGATCGGCCCATAAGGCAACAGATCACCTTCGGGGACAAACAATCAGATCAGTGGTCCCCGACCAGCTCGGGGCCCAGATCAGCTCCGGAATACCAGATCAAGTCAGGAGGCACTTTATCAGCTCAGGAGCCCCATGCCATCTCAGGGGCCCTTATCAGCCTCTGTGGGCCCATCTCAGCTCTGGGCTTTAGAGATGCTCAGGAAATCACGTAAGGAGGCCCAGGTCAGCTTAAGGGGCACCATATTAGCTCAGGGGGCACCAGAATAGCTCATAGGGCATCAGCTGGACTCAGGAGGTACAATGATGACACAGGAGGCACCAGATCAGCTAAGGGGGCATTAGTTCAGCTCAGGGAGCAATACATCTGCTCAGGGGGCACCAGATCGATCAGCTCGGGGTTCCAGGTAAGTTCCTAGTCCCCAGACCAGAGCGGGGGTGTAATTAGCTCAGGTAGCGCCACATCAGCTCAGAGGACAAGGGATAAGCTCAGTCTTCCCCGACCAGCTTGGGGCCCAGATCAGCTCGGGTGTACCAGAGCTGCTAAGGAAATTGCTTAATTAACTCAGGAGGCCCAGGTCAGCTTAAAGGGTACCAAATAGGCTCAGGGTGCACCAAACTAGCTCAGGGGGCACCAGACTAGCTCAAAGGGCATGATATGGGCTCAAGAGGCACAATGATGTCTCAGGAGGCACCAGGTCGACTCAGGGGGCATTAGGTTAGCTCAGGGGGCACCAGAAAAATAAGCCCGAGCGCCAAATCAGTTCCTAGCCCCCAGACCAGAACAGGGGCATAGATCAGCTCAGGGAACAAAATATCAGCTCAGGGTGCACCAAACCAGCTCAGAGAGCACCAGATCATCTAAGGAGACATCAATAACCAGATCAGGGGCACCTGATCAGCTCAGGGGCACCATATTGGCTCAGGGGACAATATATCAACTCCGGGAGGCATGAGATCAGGTCAGGGGGCCAGATCAGCTCAAAGGGGCACTAAAACAGCTACATCAGGCAAGCTCGGAGGCATCATACTAACTCATAGAGCACTAGATAGATTCAAGAGGCACAATAATTTGCTGGGGGCACCAGATTGACTCAGGGGGCACCAGATTAGTTTAGAGGACACGCCATCAGCTCAAGAGGCCAAGACCAGCCCAGTGGGCACCAGATGAGCTCAAGGGGCACCAGATTAGCTCCGCCGGTACGATTATTGGCGACGATGAGGCATTAGCTGGAAACGGAGTACGTACCCATACTGTTGCCGGGTGTTTGAAAAGGCGACAGAATGCCTTAGCTGACCAAAAAAGGCACAAAATTATCAAACAATAGATTTAATCGCTAAGCCTTGCCCCGGTGGCGGGTACGAGCCACCTTCGCCCTGGCGGGGGGGGCTAAAAAAGTCCCCCACAATCTCAAAACTAAGAGAGCTAGAAAAATAGCAAACCAGAAATCGAAAGCTCTTTAAAAATGATATCGAAAATACTTCGGTCATTTTTCTCGTCAGGTCAATATCAAGGTCACCAGAGGTCAAAATAGGTCAAAATCGCTAATGAGAGGTGTACTAAGAAAACCTCATATAGGTGTCTCCGAAATTATGATAGCTAGAAACATTTTTAAACGCCATTCAAAAGCTCTTGAGTTGCTCTTTCATTACGTGGCAATGATTTCTGTGTCAGAGCAAAGCTTAGGGAGCTGTAGGTCACTGAATATTGGGAATGTTCTTGGGAATGTCTATAGCCACCTATGCATGAGGGTGTTTCCCTTTTCGCTAATAACTTCCAAACCAATAAAGATACAGCCATAGTTAAGGCACCATTGCAATGCTCCGGTCAATAAAAATCGAATGATATATGATCCTGCTTATGGTCAGGTCAAATTTAAAATTTGACCTGACCCAGGTCAACGGTCTGACCCAACTTGACCCTGTATAGTCATGATGTATATCATTTGACTTGCAGTGACCATACAAACACTTTGGTGGCAAAATGAAAGTTATATCTTTGTTTATTCAAAATTTATTTATTAAAAAACCAAAACATGTTTATTTGACTTAAGGTGACCTTTCAAAAGTCACAAGTCAAAATTATTGGTATCAACTTCAGAAATGGGTTAAGAGCAAGTCGTAACTGATGTTTGAAGTTGATTCCATTCATACTTACTGAGAAAAGTTCATTTCGTGATTTTCCCCATGTATTTGCAATGGGGAGGTCATGCTCTGCACATGACCTTAGGTCACCAATATAAAAAACCCCGGAACATATGCTGTAGCTCCTGGTGGGCCCAATATGTGGTATGAGTTTCAACTTGATCGATTAACCCTCCCTTAGTTATGCAGTACTAAGCATTTTTTGAGGTGAGGTCACTTCACCTGATCTGGTGACCTGACCTGATATGACCTTGACCTAAAATTTTCAAGAAAGATGTAAAAAAATCCTGAAGAAGCGGTTAGACTAAGTTTGGTGGCGCTGCGCGCCGCCGTTTTTTGGTCACTTCGGAAAAACCCGAGGAGGGGTCTAAAAAGACCCCCACCCGGGCGAAGGCTAAATGCAGTCTAGTAGCATCTAAGTTCAACGGCGTAGGGCACTAAATTTCGAGCGGCACGGCACAAACGGACTAACCGCCTAGCGATCAAATAGGCACTCCGGCACCGATGGGGGGGCACGTGCCCCTGTGCCCCCTGGCTGCGCCCCTGCTGCTAAGGGTACATGAGGGGTCATTGCAGGTAGGTTTGAGTTTTTTACGGAAATCTCGGGTTCCAAGACAAATTATATATTGAGTATCGGGTTTTCCGACTTGCTTTACAACTTGACTATCTCAGTTAAAATCACGTTATGAAGGTGCCACGTTCCCTTTAATCCGCCCTCCCAGACTCGCAAAATGGTTAGAAAATAGGCAAATTATGTTTTTGTACTTTAGTTCGTCAATGTTGGTAGTCTGTGGCAGAAGCTTTCAGTGAAGATCCAACACGCGAAGGCCACTCAATTTTCTACTAGATCAATGGAAACGATACACTCGCACGAGCAAGTTCAAAGTACTTGGGTTGTCGTCACATCTCCCGGGCACGCACTGTGTATTTGTAGGCACGCATGCAGCCGCGCAGCTGTATGTTTTCCGTGCAGGGCTGTATATTTCACACGGGCGATCAGAGGCGGTGCAGGTGTTTTTGTTTAGTGGTGCCGACAACCCAGAAATGTTGGGCTTCTGTTGATCTATCAGTTTTCGCCTTTTCCCCGGAAATCCCTGTCATCTACAGAGAGACGTTAACACAGCCTCTGTATACAAACACGCCCAATATCCACAGCACAGCACCACCACCACAACAATTTTGTTGGTCTTGTTGTACGTTTAACCACATATTGAGCTTTTTACGAGTATAAGGAGAGATCTATTCTCGATCTACGTCCTGATTGGATTTATCACTGGCGCAGTCATGCAAACTCTTTGGCCAGGGCTGTTACTTGCTGTTGCTTCTTGTTGCAGTGCTTTTTCTTTTATAATTTGTTAATGGTTATCTTAGAGTGTGTTTATCAACGGGTATAACATTTACGCAGGCCTGCATCAATAAACAAGAGAAAGGTATTACATCGGTGGAGTCCGTCACCTTAATCGGGACCTGAAGGAACGCGTTACCATTCGCTTCTGCTCCCAAAGCCCGCGTCGATGGCTGGGTCAAAATCAAAGCGGGACGTAACCCGAAGCGCCCTGGGCCCTTCAACCATAATTATGGAAGATCAATCGACTCGTTCAGCAACACGTTCCACGCAATGTACGAAACCAGGTATTTCCAAATAAGTCAAGCACTTAGCAAACTGTGTGAGAGGAGAGGCAGCTTGATAGATGCCTGAGCAGTCTGTAAGCCACCTAGGCCTTTTGGGCGTAGGTGCCTTAGGCAATTTGTGGTTTTGCATTGTCTGAAAGAGGTTGGTAGGTATGTTCCGTCATTATCTAAGAGTCTCGGTATCCTATCTAATACCTTGAAATATATTCAGTGTCCACCAGATTAGGTCCATCAGGCAGTAAGCATATGATAAACTAGGCCTTTCAGACAGCAGATTGTCTACAAATGTGTTGTTTTATCTTTAGATTATGAGATCATTGGTGGTATGCACTTGTCTTGACAGCAGACCGGTCACCGCCGCCATGTTTTTACGTGATTCGAATAAAAGGTATGAACAGAAAAAACACACATCGTGATGAGAAGCTGGAAACCGTGACACTAATCCCAGAATGTTATGTTGTCTTAAGCCTTCACGTGCACGCTTATTCGCTAATCATACCAGTCACAGCCAGAAGAGATCCAAAGTGTGACTCTAAAGCTCTCGTGACTAGTTTGGGATAAACTCACAGTTTCCTCGATTTCTGCAATGTATTGTGTGATTCAGTTGTCGCTCAGAGGATGTTGAGCCAAAATAAATTGCTCATGCTGACTTGCTGTGAATTTTCATAGCTTGTAAACTAATTCATTTCCTCTTACAGACTAAACTCTTGCATTTTTTAAAGCTCAAATTACATACTTTCGGACTTTTTAATTATTAAATATTGGTATCACAAATACATGCCGGGACCTTTAACGCACCTGGAGCGTGGATTTGGAGTCAGCGAGGCTGGCTTCCACGCAGCCGACCCGGGTTCAAGGCCGGCGGCTTCCCTTCAACAATGGAGCAAGCTGGCTCCCAAAAAACCTTCCAAGTCCAACAGGGAAAGAGTTGGCGACGCCATATGACCCTGGCAGTTGGTGGGTCGATAAGCCCAAAAAATATCACTATTATTACTTTAACTCGGAAATTGTACCGGCCCATACCGTGTGTTTTAAAATCTAAGTCACCAAAATATGTTTTTACCTTTTATCTGATGACGATTCATCGCCCAAAGGAGGTGTTTTCCTCGGTCGCTCTGTCTTTCAGCTTCTTTTGACTTTGTGAGCCATGTTGTTTTTTCATTCCAGTTTTAGTTTATAGACCTTATTTGGTTTTCGGAGGCATTTTTGGGTAGCGTTTTTACTACTAATTCGTGCTTTTGCATCTTTTTTTACGGGCTTGGGGACATTTCAGCTAATTTCATATCAGTGGTGTCTTGGTCTGTTGCTACGACTTTCATGTAGGTTTTTAGGCCTTTCTTTGATTTTTTAAGTTTCAAGTAACCGTGTTTTTCTCAGTTGGGTTTTGGGTGGATTTAAACTATCTGATCTAGGTTTTATGCTCACTCTTTTAACCATCACGATTTCATGTTTTTGCACGATCTTTCCGTTTGTTTAAAATGTTTTAGCACTGATGTCGAATTTTACTTTTTGGTTAGGCCTGGGTATCGTCTCCTTTTTCTCTTTTGGTCTTTGCTTATCTTTTCTGTCGCCTTTTATTATACACTTTTAGTTATTTAGGGCCTTAAGTCATCATTCCCCAGGAGTGCATAATATGGTGCCCTTTCTGCAACACTCCTTCCGAGAATTCATAACAGTCAATATAATAGTAAAGCTGTTTGCCATTCGCCTGAGGAATGTTCAACACAAATAATACGATGCCAGTAACCAAATACAAAATTAAAAGCGGGGAGTATCCGCACTTCCATCTTTATTAGAGCGTCGGCCTAATGGTAGATTCGTGTTGGTCTGAATCATAGTTAGCAGCCAGAGCGGCCAGCTGGAGACCCCTCCCCCTGAAAGCACGCACACACTCATGCACACACGACCCTCAGCCGCTGGTTACACGTCCGGAGCGTGTGTTTTGAAATGTGGCTTCTGTTGGAAACAAGGTGTTGGCGGCTGTCAGTTCAGAGATGCCGGCTGTCATTAATACCACGTGTGTGCTACATGGAGAGGTATTGGAGGTGTCTGCTGTGATCAGCCTGATTAGACACTGGCTCGGCACCTTCACTTCCCAGCCATGCCAAGGAGGGTGGTGTTGGATGAGCCCAGTGAATAGCCCCTCTTGCATGGTTTTAGAGAGGCAATGATTTCTCAAAAGTATACATGCGAAATATGATTAGGAGATTGTGCATATTCCGGAGCACAGATGCCAACATACAAGAAAAGTTATCCTGAATAAAAGGTATCCTTTTATTCAGGATAACTTTTCTTGCGGGTCCCTGCACTCTTCGTGTATACCACCGATCAACAATAAAAGCATTCGTTTCAAATCTGAGTTTAGATCACAGCTGCACTACAAACCCCTGTACGGTAATCATCAGCAGTGAGGAGTTCCTGCAGAACTGCCAGGGGGTCCGGACGTCTCCATCCTGCACTCGCAGCATCTCCATGATGTCTCCATCCTGCGCTGCCTGATGCCTCAGCAGGCATCAGGCAGCCATAGCAGCCCTGCTGCCCGGTCGTCGCTGACGCAGACGGCCGCGCTTTACGACCGCGGCGAGTGTTTCCAATCACCTCAAACTCGCACGCACCGTCAGTGCCAGCAGCCGATCGTCGACTTCGATTCATCGCCGTCGACGAAGGGGCTGAACGCTGGCGTTCTGCGGCACGTGCCGACACCGGCCCCAGATGCGTCACTGGGTGGCGCATTACGCGCCGATGGCCAGCACAAGATAGCGCGGGCCACTGCGCCCAACTGGAAAAGACGTGTGCTATCTGGTGCCAAAATAATCCAGTTATGCTTGCTCCGTTGATGCGAGGCTGGGCGGTGGTCTGTGACTCGAAAATTGTACATCAAAAGGCGCCGCCGCAGTTCCGGGGGACCGGCTGGGTGGGAGAAGCCCCTGGTGTCTCGTCAGAACAGAACTAAGGCTGGATTTATTGATAGGTCTGGACAAGGTTCAGCAGAATCCCGATCCTGCCAACTTAGTTGTGGAAAATCTCGGGGAACCAGAATGTTGAGTATTTCAAAACTGAAGCTAATACCCATAGAGGTGAAATTAATCCATTCCATTCAATATGGCATCAGAATTTATTACTTAACCCACTCATGATGTAGGCTGGTAATAGTCTTTTTTCTTTCGTAAGACTATAAAGGCCTTTTGGTTTAGGGAGGCTTCCAGATCCTGGGGCAACACCTGATCCAAGTAAGCAAAAATAAATAATTTTTTACCTCTGGGTCTGGAACGGTTCTGTCAAGTCTTGAATGTGATGCACAATGATAATGATCATAAAAAGAAATTTTTAAGCTGTTTCCGATTCAAATCCATGGGAAACGTGCATTACGTAATGTCTCGTACGATTGTAGCATTAAGCAGTACCGAAAGTCGGGTATTTATAATGTTCTAATTAATTAGTTTTCACTGTTTGATTTACGACTAAGGCTAACGAAAAATCCCTTTTGCTCCTCTGCTACAGAAGTAGTCACTCCGTAACTATTGTTTATTATTTATTTGTCGTGAATGAGCAACAGGAGCAACTTTAAGAGAACTAAAAAAATACCAACTGTTAAGAGCAATAACATGTTTATTGACACTGGCGGATCCAAGGGGGGACAAAGGGCCGTGGCTTCTTCTAAAGCCTGAAATAGTATCTTTCGGACCCCCAAATGACCAATTTGTAACCGTTTTTCTTTAAAATACTATGTTTTCGTGTTTTTTATTTAGCCCCCAAACCGTTTGTTTGGCACCCTCAAAAACATGTTTATCGATGCCAGTGTTTGATTAGTAGTGAGCACATGATCTCTTTAAGTAAACCAACCGAGAATGCTCGTATATGCACCCATTTTGCAATCAGCTCCCCTGTGTCCAATCTAGGCTGATGGGATCTAGTCTCATCCAGTCTAGTCTAAATATAGCCCCTGCTAGGATCCTAAAGCTCCTTTCATAATTTTATTTGACCAACTATTCCATGGCCGTACTGTGATTCAAAACAAATATGGTCCAAAACAAGCAATCAATCACGGGATATCACGGTATGACTATCATCTCGGGACCTGTCAACATTTACCAGCTTTTTTAGCACATTCATGTCAGCAATCGGCAGATCGAGGTCTCGCACCAGGGCTAGAAACCCAGTTTGCACCGCGATAATGGAATTTTAAGGATTAGCTTTTCAGATGACTTATCGGACAACTTGCAGAATCCGCATCAATTAATGTCGATTTAAGCTGCTCAGATGTACCGTCACACAGTAAATGAGCGCTGATTTCATTCTTCAGTTATGGAAGCATTCCTACCCTGCAAAGAGAGAGGGTAGAGGGGATTTTGGCCCTCCCTTGACACTTTGGGGTTTGGGCCAAATCCGGTGCTTGAAAGTTAAGCCGGCAGCATTATCCGAAAATAAAAGCGAGCCTTGGCCAGAAGAGATTTGGGTTTCAATCACTAGTCAGCAAGGGACCTGGACCAGGTTCACTAGTTCTCAGCATTTTAGCTATAAGAGGTGCCGTTAATGCCCGTGGCACCAGCTTGACCCTCGGATGAAACATGGATCCACTCGTTTAACACCCGCGCTGGAGAGGGGTCTGGCACTAACGCGCACTGGAGCGGGGCCTAGTAGACCCCCTAAGATCTCGGAAACTAAGGGGCCTAGAAGAACGCCGTTTATGAGGTGGATGGAGGCTATGGTCAACTACATCATGATTAATTTTCATTTTCCTTGGTCAATATCTTCAAGGTCAAACGAGGTCAAGAAGGTCAAATATTGGCCATGCTGGAGACCGAGTGGAAAATGCCGTGGTTATGCGGGACGGAGGTAGGAATAATCTAAAGGCGGAAAATGAGCAAAGAGGGGAGGTCGTAAAGAACCTTCCCTACAAATCTGAGGTCAAGGTCATTTGACCCGTTTTTTGCCGTAACTTTTTTCATTTTGATTATCGTGAAATGAAAAATCTGAAATACGATGAGAATATGAACAGAAAACGGGGACACGTTGACGGTAATCGGAGCGCAGATACAGCAGTGAGGCATGCACGCAGCCACCACCATGTGCCGCCACACAAGAAACAGTTATGCCAGTTTGTAAAAGTATAAGTTGTGGGTATCATAAATGATACCCTGGCCAGAAACGGGTTAAGATTATTGACCTGTAAGGTCTCAATATGGTATACTACTTATAATACACAATATGACTAGCACTATAGCAACTGGTTGGCGTGAAATGAGGACTGACCTTTCCCAATGACCTTTGAATTTGACCTTTGACCTGGGCCTTTGCAGTGAGGTACATACCTTAGCTATGACCTCATAACAAAATATATACGCCAGACCGGGTAACGTCTTTTGACCGCAAGCACTGAGGTCAGTTACCATGAAAGTGCTGATATGACCTTGACCTGTGACATTTTACCTTGACCTTGACCTTTATGTGAGGTGACATTGGCATATAACCCTGGTTATATGGCGTTATGAGTTATGAAGTCACCACTTGGTCTCCAATGCAAGTGAACTGGTCCGACCGCGCGATTACGGCATTCCCAAAATGCAGGTCTGACTTTGAAAGCAAATAAGTAAAAAAAAATCAAACGATTTTCAAAACTCTTTCACCAATTGATGTGCTGTTGAATTCTGTTAAATGTGACCAAGCATCATTTTTCGGCTACGAGCGGTTCTCCGGCCACATTGGAAAAACAGGTGGGGGCCTCCGAGGCCCCCTCTCCAGTGCGCGTGTTAATATAGTCGAAACGCATGAGTTTAAATAGGAACTTTCATTCATGTGGGCTGGTGCCTCGCGTATTTTGGTTAACTTGTTCTCTACTTTCTTTTTTAGACTACTACAGCTGATGTCGCCTTCAAAAAGCTACGGCCAATAGTAGCTGTGTGGAATGGGTAAAATTATGAACAACGACAATGGGCCACAACATAGTAATCTCTGGACAAAATATCCCAAACTGACCTAAAATAATGTTGATAGTTTTGCACAATTAGTCAAGAATAGAACATCAGCGTGACTTGAATGATATAGAATTACTCAAATATTTTGAAAGGTATTTCATTTATCATCCTTATAAGTCTACGGCAGACATGTATCCACGGAGCTTGTTCACGAGAGACTCTTCAGCTGCTTTTTCAATGAAAATTTGTAATTGGCTACGTCTGGCCTAATAATCTTACCATTAAAAAATCATATTGTTAATAGGCACTGATTTTATCATGACAAATGCCGATGTTCTGTACACAGGCCGTTCTTTAACACGATATCTTGAGGAACATGCAGTTCTCTGGATATGTCCAACGTTCCTTGAGAAGTATCACGACGTGCAAATACGCTATCGAGTTCCGAGATGCACCCTGACCTCTGTGCCTTTCTGCAGATGGCGACCAGCCGCCCAGGATAATAGAGCACCCCACCGACTCCATCGTGCCGCGACTTGCACCGGTCACTCTCAACTGCCAGGCGACGGGCCGGCCCCAGCCCCAGATCCGGTGGCTGAAGGACGGGCGCAGACTGGAGACGAACCCGGCGGCCAGGGTCCTCCTCCTGCAGGGCTCACTGTTCTTCCTGACGGCCACCCGCTCGGACGGCGGCGTCTACAGATGCCTGGCCGCCAACCGGGCCGGCAGAGCAGCCAGCCGCAACGCTACGCTCAGGGTGGCAGGTGGGACTTCGACTGCGGAAACTTTTTCAACACGCTCCACAAAACTGCTATGTCAGTTCAAAACCTATTATAAAAATGTAATATTCCCTTCAAGAAGTCCCAGATAACCTCTCAGAGGTCAGAAGCCACAGGCCCAAACTTGCAACATAAACCTGGAAAGGGCCAATGATACCACGATTGAAGAATAGGAAGGCATTATAAGCTGAATCTATCGAAAGAGAGCTATTTTTGCCGACTTGCCGTTTTACCCATGCATTTCCAATGGAAAGGTCATGGTCCTTATCTGACCCCATTACATTGATATTAAAAATCCTGGAATACGTTTTGTAGTACTCGGTGAGCCCATTATGTGTTATAAGTTTCAATTGAATAGCTTAAACTTCTTCTTAATTATGCTTTCTGAAACTTTGTCGGAGGTAAGGTCATTTAACCTGCACTGGGAGCCTAAGCTGAGATGATTAAAACTTAACACGCGCATTGACGAGGAAGGGATAACCACCCCCCCTCCTCGTTTTTTTGCAGAAAAATAAAAATGGCGGCGCTTAGCGCCACCGTACTTGGTATACCTTTTCTATGATCATTTTTGCAACTTTAGGAATAATCTTAAGGTTAATTCATCTCGGGTCAGGTCACCAAAGCAGGTCAAGTGACCTCACCTAAAAAGTTAGAGATAGCATGAGTAAGAAAAATGTGAACCAATTGGATTGAAACTCATATCACATAGTGGGCATGTATTCTGGTATTTTGCATATCTATGACCGAAAGTCAGGGACGAGCCATGACCTCTCCATTGGAAATACATGATAAAATTGTTTAAACTGAATAACTTAGTAATTGGTATTGTTAGAGCATTTACTTAAAGCACTTATATTGGTTTGTATCATCCTTCCAGTTCTAATGATATGTATTCTGGCTTATTTGACCTTGAAATGACCTGAGGTCAGGTCAAATCCTATAGTTCACCTGATTTGCTCTAGCAAGGTCGTATTAAATATCATTCAATTGGGTTTGCGGCGGGGATTCCAATGGTTTAGATTGTTTTGCTCTTTATTTACTAGTTCAGATGTAATAACTGAAACCTTCATCTACGTTATTCCTATGGTGGCGTGCCTTGACCTCTAGTGACCTTAAATGTGAGCTTACAAAAAATGGTACAAATGTTTTCTATATAGAATTGGATGGGCTATCCAACACAGTTTACCTTTTTTTTGCTATCTAGCGTGGTTCTTGAGATCTTAGAGGGGCGGCTGGTACCCGCCCCCCGTCAAAGCGAAGGTGGCTCAGACCCCCGTGAATACGCGTGTTAAAACCTTGGAAAAAATTGCGGAATTGATCAAGGATAAGTCTTGCTAAGTAAGGCAGTGCTTCGTGCCGCCGTTTTTTTTTTTTTTGGAGCCGCCGAAAATCGATTTGGAGTTAAACCACCGGCGCGAGGGTTAACAGAGCTTAAAACAATATCACGAGCTCAGAAGAAAATCATTTCTTTCTGGCAGTTTTAGCAGCCCAAGGCAAATGAGGAAATTATCTCGCTAACCGTGCTCTCTCGAGGAATAATTTATTATCAAATGCAGTAAAATGATTTTCCCGTTCTTCACGCGGCAGAGATTCTTGCCCTGGTGTTGGGAACACATTGGAAAGAATCGCAGGCAATGCGAGTCTGACCCCTCCGCGGTCTGGGAAAATTCGCTCAGCAGACAGGCGTTGCCATTTCCCCAATCCAGCAACACATTCAAGCCAAACGATCCTTGACTCCCACAGAGGATGTTTACAGCCCCGATTCGAAACTTAAGCCTGGATTTGGTAGAGACAAACGTCAAAACAAATGGAAAAAATTAATCGAGCTGCGCGATGATTTCTTTCATGCTTCAAGTTCATAATACGAAACATTTGCTTACAAACAAAATTTAAATGTTTTGGCTAATGACTGTAATGCAGTTTTTCAGTCTAAGAATTATCGTAGCTTTGTAAATAAAAGGCAGAACTCATATTTTAGAAGAAGGTAGGCCCATGTAGACTATTTGTTTACTTTCTTAAGTCAAAGGGTTTAAAGATAATTTTGATTAAAGAGGCAAGAAGCTTTTCGAAAAACATTGTTTTTTCATGCATTCCTAGGCATAATTTCTGGCTGGTTACAATCACTCATAGCGCCCACGTTCACTGCTCCAGGTCCAGCTCAAGTTTTATTCTCCACTGATTATCGGCCTTGTGGTTTTTCTCACCTCTGGGGACTGCACCTGCCCATAGTGCCATGCATGGGCTGACGGAGGGTTTTATAAGCATGCAGAATCAAACCATCAAAGGCCACAGACAGTCGTCGGCACACGTCAGCGCGAATCGCATCAGCTCGGCCGCTCGGGGCGCCGAGCACCGTTGACATAGCTACCATGCACAGCGTGAGCTGTTCCCGGAACAAAGCTTATTACAGCTTTTGAGTAAGCTCCACATGTAAGCTGCTTTATTCGCTTCAGCTCTACTTTAAGTTTCACTCTCAACAGATCCTCGGTCTTTCTTTCCTTAAAAGTCACAGCTAAGACTGCCGGAGCCCGGACAGCCGCTGGCATCCAGCAATCTGCCGAGCCCTGATCGGCTTACTCTTTCTTTGTCGATGGAACTTTCTGCAGAAAAAGGCCCGGCTGCCGCAGTGTTGCAACGTGGCGAGGTCCGCCGGAGTGAGCCCATTCAGCCGGCTGCCGGCAGCCACGGTTGTTAAGTGCAGCTGTTAGAGACCACGGCTGTCACACCGCTGCTCTGTAACAACACCTGGCGGTCAGAAAAACCACGCACCTTCTGCTGCGGTGCCCGGTAGCATAAGTGGATTCTAATTGGCTGAAACACGCCGACAAACAGCGGGGAAGTGGCGTCTGTTTTTAGGGGGAGGGGGTGGGGCGTTTAGCGTTATAGGCCCGGAAGGTGTAGCCTGATCGATATGGGATGATTAAAATGGCAGAATCGAAGGTTTGACTCGTGAAGGTACAAATACGCGATTTACATATCTGCCGTGTATGCGTATCCGAAGTTGGGCTGGAATTCTACTTTAGCAGCCGACACACGGTGCGATCGCTGATTCATGAATATTTGTTTTGTAATTTCTCATTGCTAAATTCCGATTAATTCTGATAAGAGTTTTGGTGTAGTTAGTGTGCTGGTATATAGTTACAATGCAGGAAATTGATGTTTGTTTTAAATAATTTCCTATTTTGAGCCATTTCTGGTTGTGGAAGTTCTCCACAAACCAGCCCAATAAAGGGCTTTGGACAGCGAAATCTTAAAGGACGCAATATAAACAGAAAAGTCACTCTATCTTTCAGTTTCAGTGCTCCTAATTAGATCGATTTTTGTAAAGTTTCCTGTAATTTCCACCAGTGGAGATTCCACTAAAGATACGTGACATACGTGCTTTTCGCCAACAATTATTCCAGTTTAGGAAGACTCAGCAACAATATCTGATCCAAAAGAGCCCGTTGCCCGTTTTTCCTTTATCCATCTTACTTAACACCCGGTGGGCCTCCTCAGTGGCGGATCTAGCCGGTCGGTTTGGGAGGGGCAAACCAAAGTCAAAAGTCGAGAAGAAAAAAACGTCACCGTGAAAGCTGCGCTACAATAGCCCTGTTCCAGCTGTCAGCACAGTTTTGTCAGCACCAATCAGCGGGCCGCGTTGCGCCTACGTCACAGGACTGTAGCCTCTTCCCGGGAACTAGTTCTAGAGGTTTTATGGGCTGACGGCCTGCTGTTTGTGCTGATGAAAAATAGTAAGTGCACGAAGAGGCAGCCTAATATTTTTTAATGGTATAAAGGTTTAATTTCGTTTTGCTTAGCACACACTAGGGGTGATTGCGATAGAGGCAATAGAGGTTAGAGGTCCTGCTGACAAAACTGTGCTGACAGATGGAACAGGGCTAATATCACTTGCCGGTAGAATTTTGGGTATTTGAGGCGAAAAGCACAAAAAACGTCACGGGGTGAAAAAGATGGGCTCGAGATACTTTTTTCCAGTCAAAGGCCTAATATTTACATTGAACTTAACTGGTTCTGTTTGGAGTTGAGAGTTGAAACACCAAAATCTTGCTTATAAACTAAAAAGGATTCAGGGGAAAAGAGGTCGATCACTTGGGGGGGCAAAAACATAGTTTTGCCCCGAGCTTTTCCGTTTGGGGGGCAAATTCCTTTTTGCCCCCCTTGGATCCGCCACTGGGCCTCCTAGGCAACTTCGTGCAGGTGGGGAGGAGTTCAAACACCTCCCTCGAACTCGTCTCCTATACGGGATAGCAAAAACGCGAACGCTGGTAAATAGCTCATACAAATTCGTGAAGAAACCACATCAGCAACTTTTTGGCCCAGGGCAATATTGAGGTTATGACAGGTAAAATGTAACAGGCTAGAGAAGAGTTCTAACGGCTGACAGAGTTGAGTTAGAATCATTTTTAGGCACCATTCGCCTCCTCTCGTTACGGCAAATCGAATTATGCATAGACTATGATAGGTCAAAGCATAACAATGATCTGACCTAAGGTCAGGAATTTGTGGACATCATGGAAATGGTGTAGGTTGTAAGCGATTGAGGTACACACATTGAGCTTTTTGAGAGGTTTCTGAATCTTAGTTACCGTGCAGTGATTTGCCAACAACATGCTTGGCCTTGCTTAATTCCTGGAAAATGCCTGACGAGATATCTTGCATTTGCAGGATTATCTCTCAGACCAGAATTCTTGGTCAGGACCTTTAGATCGGAAATTCAACTTCTCGTGGTTGCTGGCGTATACAAGGTGAAAATAAGCCGGTTGCACACCAGCGAAAGAAATATGAACATTAATCACAGCGGATTTAAAACAGAAGTATATACCTCTCTCTCTCCCCTCCCCCCCACTCTCTCTCTCTCTCTCTCTCTCTCCCTCGAAGTTTTCATCGAAGAAATAGAGGCCTTTCAAAATAAGCAGTCTTCTGATTCCAGTTGAAGTTGTGCAAAACAAACAGTAGCATTGGTGGCATTAGTTTAGCAGTTGGACAATGTGGGTGTCTGGGTGGTGTAGTTGTTTACCGTGGGTGTCTGGGTGGTGTAGTTGTTTAACGTGGGTGTCTGGGTGGTGTAGTTGGTTACCGTGGGTGTCTGGGTGGTGTAGTTGTTTACCTTGGGTGTCTGGGTGGTGTAGTTGGTTACCGTGGGTGTCTGGGTGGTGTAGTTGTTTATCGTAGGTGTCTGGGTGGTGTAGTTGTTTATCGTAGGTGTCTGGGTGTTGTAGTTGTTTACCGTGGGTGTCTGGGTGGTGTAGTTGTTTACCGTGGGTGTCTGGGTGGTGTAGTTGTTTAACGTGGGTGTCTGGGTGGTGTAGTTGTTTACCGTGGGTGTCTGGGTGGTGTAGTTGTTTAACGTGGGTGTCTGGGTGGTGTAGTTGTTTACCGTGGGTGTCTGGGTGGTGTAGTTGTTTAACGTGGGTGTCTGGGTGGTGTAGTTGGTTACCGTGGGTGTCTGGGTGGTGTAGTTGTTTACCTTGGGTGTCTGGGTGGTGTAGTTGGTTACCGTGGGTGTCTGGGTGGTGTAGCTGTTTACCGTGGGTGTCTGGGTGGTGTAGTTGTTTACCGTGGGTGTCTGGGTGGTGTAGTTGTTTACCGTGGGTGTCTGGGTGGTGTAGTTGTTTACCGTGGGTGTCTGGGTGGTGTAGTTGTTAACCGTGGGTGTCTGGGTGGTGTAGTTGATTACCGTGGGTGTCTGGGTGGTGTAGTTGTTTACCGTGGGCGTCTGAGTGGTGTAGTTGTTTACCGTGGGTGTCTGGGTGGTGTAGTTGTTTACCGTGGGTGTCTGGGTGGTGTAGTTGATTACCGTGGGTGTCTGGGTGGTGTAGTTGTTTACCGTGGGTGTCTGGGTGGTGCATTTGTTTACCGTGGGTGTCTGGGTGGTGTAGTTATTTACCTTGGGTGTCTGGGTGGTGTAGTTGATTACCGTGGGTGTCTGGGTGGTGTATTTGTTACCGTGGGTGTCTGGGTGGTGTAGTTGTTTATCGTGGGTGTCTGGGTGGTGTATTTGTTTACCGTGGGTGTCTGGGTGGTGTAGTTGTTTACCGTGGGTGTCTGGGTGGTGTAGTTGGTTACCGTGGGTGTCTGGGTGGTGTAGTTGTTTATCGTGGGTGTCTGGGTGGTGTATTTGTTTACCGTGGGTGTCTGGGTGGTGTAGTTGTTTACCGTGGGTGTCTGGGTGGTGTAGTTGGTTACCGTGGGTGTCTGGGTGGTGTAGTTGTCTACCGTGGGTATCTGGGTGGTGTAGTTGTTTACCGTGGGTGTCTGGGTGGTGTAGTTGTTTACCGTGGGTGTCTGGGTGGTGTAGTTGTTTACCGTGGGCGTCTGGGTGGTGTAGTTGTTTACCGTGGGTGTCTGGGTGGTGTAGTTGTTTACCGGGGGTGTCTGGGTGGTGTAGTTGTTTAACGTGGGTGTCTGGGTGGTGTAGTTGTTTACCGTGGGTGTCTGGGTGGTGTAGTTGTTTACCGTGGGTGTCTGGGTGGTGTAGTTGTTTACCGTGGGTGTCTGGGTGGTGTAGTTGTTTACCGTGGGTGTCTGGGTGGTGTAGTTGGTTACCGTGGGTGTCTGGGTGGTGTAGTTGGTTACCGTGGGTGTCTGGGTGGTGTAGTTGTTTACCGTGGGTGTCTGGGTGGTGTAGTTGTTTATCGTGGGTGTCTGGGTGTGTATTTGTTTACCGTGGGTGTCTGGGTGGTGTAGTTGTTTACCTGGGTGTCTGGGTGGTGTAGTTGTTTAACGTGGGTGTCTGGGTGTTGTAGTTGGTTACCGTAGGTGTCTGGGTGGTGTAGTTGGTTACCGTGGGTGTCTGGGTGGTGTAGTTGTTTAGAGTAGGTGTTCGGGTGGAGTAGTTGTTTAGGACTAGCAACACTTTCGTAGACTGTACATAAAGAATAACCTAGTGCGAACCCAGTTAATTCCTATCTTAAAAGTATAGAAAATGAGTTTAGTGTCATGGAGAATGTGCTCAGGAGACCGGCAGGGTGGTATGGGCGCTTAATTTTTCGTTGGCCGGCAGTTCTGCGTGACGAGTTTCGGGTCAGCCCCGAGGACACGGTGGCCAGCGTGGGCGGACGCGCGGTGCTGCGGTGTTCGCCGCCGAAGGGCGACCCCCGCCCACCGTGCGTTGGCTCCGGGACGGACACAGGATCGACACGGTGACCAGCGACCGGTGAGGCATGGCCGAATCGTGACCCCAACACAACTCTCTACTGCACTGAGCGGCAACTGCCTCAAGGCGATGTCTTAGTTTCTTTTAATGTTTTACTTTGTGCAAAATTAATATACTGTTCAAACCCATTCTGTTTTTTGTACGGCCCATGTGTTTGTCGTTCAATTTAAACAAATTATAATACCCAGAAGCACATGAATCAGCAACACTCCCGGTGCATACAATGCAACTATCACAGCTTGTCGCCTTAGCCCACCCTCAGTTTTGTTATTTTATTAGTTTTGGAAATTCTAGTTTGGTTATTCTATTCTCAGTGGCAGACCCAGGGGGCGAAATAGAAACTCCCCCAAACGAAAAAGTCCGGGGCAAAACTGTGTTTTCCCCTTCTCCTAAGCTGTCTACCTCCTTTTGCCTCAGCCCCTTTGTAGTTTGTGAGCAAGGTTTTGGTGCTTCAACTGGACCAGCCAACTTCCAACAGAACCAGTCAAATTCAGTGCAAACATTCGGCTCTGGTCTTTTTGATATCCAAAATCACTTTTGAGTGAATGGTCCGTGGATAGCAAAAGCAAGCATCTTGTGACGACATCTTCCACTCCGTCGTGTTTTTTTGTTCCGACTTAGTTTTACCCCCAAACCTACCGTCTAGTTAAATTGTAGCCAACTCTTTCACTACGTGGCACTTGTTTTGTTTTTCGACTTTGGTTGGCTCCTCCCACCTACCGGCTAGATCCGGCACTAGTTATTCGCAATAGGTAACAGTCACCACGCCTATTCCGACCGTATTTGCCGGCTCAGGCCTGTACCTACCTATCTTCTTCTAATGTTTTCAGCCGTTATAATATCAGGTGTCGTTTTATTACGTACATACCTGCAATTGAAATAGTTCACACTAGGCTCGTTAGTTCTTGCCTGATTCATGACATTCTGTTTCTCCCTCGGTCATAATGAGAAACACAACATCTGTATAAAAAACTTGCCCTCAGCTTTAGACTAGTAACGCAAAAATAGCTGCCAGCTTCATATTCTGAACATTATTTGCAGAAATCGTTTTTTATATTTCTATGTTATGTGATGTTATTGATGATATGTTTTGTGTTTTATTAAGTTTTATGTGGACTCACGACTACGGAAGTAAAAGTACGCTAGAAAAAGAACAAACACTTCCGAGCTAAGTGTGCACAGACTCCATTGCAGGTACCTAAAACAGGTGGTGTCAGCCGTGTTTGACCTTAACCTGGTGACACCCTCAGGCTCCGGATAGCCGGGGAAGGTGACCTGGAGATTGAGCGAGTCTCACTGCAGGACGCAGGGGTCTACACTTGCGAGGCGCACAACTACGCCGATGTGTTCCGCCGCGCTCCCTCCGTCCAACTCATGGTCCAAGGTAACCGCCTCCGGTACAGAGTCCTAACCCCGCAGCGACCTCGCGCCCTCCGACTGACACTGGCGGGGATGTTGGAACACGCACAAAATATAGGGTTTGTATGTACTATCGACATTTTACTTTCACAAAGCTAAATAAGAATGGCCCAAGTCAGAGGAGGCCTCATATTAGCAAATGATTACCATCAGGCACAGGAAATGGTCTCAAGTTAGCGAGAAAACGGGAACTGACGGAAATAAATGGCCTATCTCTGTACAGACGGCTGATAATAATTGTTTATGGTCAGTATCGTGGTATCTTAGTATCTTAGGACTCTCTAGGGTAATGTTGCAAGCTTGTAGATGTGACCTCTGAGAGCTCATCTGGGACTACTTAAGCAGGCTTGCATACTTGTGTCAATAACTTCCCAGGAAATGAGGATAGAACCTTTAATTTGATGTTATTATGTTCGAATTTATCAATGCGGGTCGATTGATATGTAAATTGACGGTTAGGTCAGATGACGACCTTGAACTGACCTTAGGTGAGGTCATTTTGACCTAGTACGGTTATACAATACATCATTTTATTTATCGTAACGAGAAAAAGCAGATGACGCCTAAAAATGTACGCGAAGTCAACGCAGTCAGACGCCAAAGCCAAGAAACCCTTCTCTAACGTCATATTTAACCTGTCATGGCATCTTTTTTACCTGAGCCAAGAAGTGAACCATATAGTTTCATTATTTCTTCAGGGCTATCCAGTAGGCCTTACGTTCTTTCTCTATCCTGCAATGGAGCCGAGATCAAGAGAGAGGGCGTTTGAACCCCCTCCTTCAACCCCACTGGGAGCTACCCTCCCCCAACCCCACTGGGGCGAAGGTAGTTCGAGGGCCACTGGAGTGGGAGTTAATGTACACTTTTCAGTCGGGAAACGTTTATTCCTCTGATGTAGCATTCCATGAGAAATATTATGATCGATTCCATCGCTCAAAGCAAAGTTAACACGCGCCCCGCTGGGGTCCCTGGCATGACGCGCCCTGCTGGGGGGGCGTTTTTCACCGCCTTCTTCGTATATCATTTCCCAGAAAAGCTAAAGGAAAACTACGGACGGTGTTCGAAAGCTCTTGACGAGACAAAGAGAAATTATAACAAACATTTTTAAGTCAGGTCAATATTGAGGTCAGCAAAGGTCAAAGAAGGTTCCATAGGCTTTCAACAGGGCGGTGTACGTTTACCCCTCTAGATTTTTACTCAGCAAAGCTACAGAAAACATTTATGTATCATTGGATTCCTCTCATTGTGGCAAATCGAATGACGTATAATATGACCTTGCTAGGTTAAATGGTAACAATGACCTCACATCGAGCTAGGTCAAGGTCACATGGTGACCTGGTATGGTCATGTTGCATATCAATCGACTCCCCGTAACAATATAAGCACAATGCAAGCAATGCAAGCAAAATGGGAGCTTTATCTCAATTCAGTGAGAAGTTATTGACAAAACAATCACTGTATGTTCCTGTGACCTGACATGACCTTTGAGAGGTCAGGTGGTCAAAAACTCAACTTTAAGGTCAATATTGAGGCAGCAATACACGTTTTGGGATTTTCAGGTTTATCTATCCAGTTTTTACCGAAAACGAGCCCTTTCTATTTTTCACCATAAACGTATAATGGGGTGACCAAAAAAATTGACCCCACCTTAGGTCAACAGTATCAAAATTCCGAGGTAGCGGATTTGTAGACCCTAATAACCTCATCATATGGTGAAAGTTTGAAACTGATCGGTTGATAGATGTAGCCTAGGCACTACTTCAACCTCGTGATTTTGGGTTTTGACGTCGGGTCACTTAACCTTAAATAGCTCCTTGACCTGAAATGACCTAACCTAAAAAATTTGTTCAAATGCGTAAAACTAATCAGGGATAAGGTACTGTAAGTTTCGTTGTTCTGCGACTCTTCATTTTTGCGTTATCTGGGGAAAACCAGGAGGGGGCGAATTTCGCCTCCCGCGGGGCGCGTGTTAATGAAGGAAGTCCCTTGTTGAGCATTTTTGGACCAATGCTCTAGTGGTGCTAATTTGTGTTGTGCCTCGCTTGACGTTCAGCTTTCTTCTGCACTTCATTGTCGATTATTTGTCGGCTTGCAACCAAACGGGATAAATGAGGCTGGCCTTAAGACATTGTTGAGTAAAAAATTAATGACAGTTCTACTTTGGTTAACTTTCGTGAACCTACATATAAAGCCTTATTACCGGTACTTGTCCGAAAGTAAAAACACATACCTACAATCGATATATATATATATATATATATATATATATATGTTGTGTTCATAGTGACAAATATAAGTTACAATGATGTTTAGGGAATTTCAAAAACTAAATTTATAAAAACATTATATTGCACCATATAAACGCGTTTCGTATCAACTTCATCAGTATGTAGCACAATACAAGTATAAATCGAAACAGGATATTCAAACATCAACTTGGAATTTCGGCAATCATGTCATGGAACAATTATTCAGAGTCCTTCAGAAACATTTTCTGAATCTTAAGATTCGACAATTTTTGTGCTCTGTGCTAATTGACGGGGCCACAGTGTGACACATTCATACCATAAAAACGCGCCTTCAGAATAAAATAGTACCATAATCCTAAATATTTCAAAACAGTTAACTCTGATATACGCTTGTAATGAATTTAGTTGTCGAGTGCTTAAGTTAATGAACCCAGACGTTGTCTGATACAGCTGTTTGATAAAATGAAGAAGCTTCTACGATTTTCCTAGCTCTTTGCTGATATTTTTGGCTACAATTTTTGCCCTCCCGTCCGGTAAATGTTTACACTCCATGCTGTGTACTACTAATGCGATACTCTCCCGATTATGTATAAAATCTCTCCTATGTTCTGCTAATCTTATTTTCAAACCCCTATGTTTTCACCATAATATGACTTCGGGCAACCTGTATGGAACATTGTAGACTACACTTTTTCTGGTATTTTTCGACTTGCGTAACTGCTGAACATATCCCCATTTTTTCCTGACCTTTGGATTATAACTACTTTCTCCTCTAGTTTTTTATTCAAATCTTCCGTTTGTGAAGATTGAGGAACAGTGATTACTCTCTGATATTCCTTTTATTTTTAGTATTTGACTTCTTTCTTATCTGTTTGCTTTTTTTGCATGTAATGAGCGAGCCTTCGGATTCCTAACCTTTAAAATTTCAAATATATGGCCTATTTCTTCGTTAGGAACTCTATGCTGCAAATTCTAAGGCTCTCAAAGAATCCTTGACTATACCTGTTTTTGTTTTTTGGCTATGTGCAGATAAGTAGTGAACGTAATCCTCCTTGTTAGTTGTTTTTCTGTTGACTTTAAATTTAACCTCCTCATCGTTCCTAACTATTAATACGTCCAAAATGGCAACTTTCTTTCATTCTCCTCTTCTAGTGTGGCTGAATTTTACTTTCTACGTTATTTAGATCGTTGAGCTTAGATATTAAATTTAGGTCTTGAGGTGCTATGATCAAACATCATCACAATATCGTGCCAGCTACATCAGGGCCTATGATAGCATAAAAATGTTCCACTCCAAAACTCCATATATAAACATGCGGCTACGGGACTTAATGGTGAGCCCATGGCTAACCATTCACACTGAGAATATTCCTCATTGCTAAAAATAAAGGGGTCAAATCTAAGACATAGTTCGATTGCCTTTGCATATGCTGCCTTCGTGAGAGGTAAATTATCATCCTGCATCATGTCTATACACGCTTGATAGCACACATCGCTCCCTCAACTGTTACATTTGTAAATAATGCTTTGACATCAAAACTTGCTAGTTTCTTAGACTGAAAACTTATATCTTCCAACGATTTAATAAGTCCCCCGAATTCTTCAAGTGAGATATGCTAATAGATCCTAATTTTGACAGAGGCTTGCCAATACCTTGAGCTGGTGAGGCGCTACCAATTCCAGTTTGGGTCGCTTGGGATTCCTGGTTTGTGTGTCTTGGGGCCCCTCAACGTGGTGCTCGGGTCTTCTTGTCGGTGTTTTCCTTTTGGGCTCCCATATTTTGATTAAAACTTTCTTTGTTTATTAGCATATCCTTTTGTTTGCTTGTGTGTAGTTATCTTGTATATATATATATATATATATATATATATATATATATATATATATATTCCTGTTCCATACTTGGAAACCTGTTGCTATATGTAAAATGTGGCAAAATAGCAGCGATCATCGTCTAATGACAATTTTTATAAGTTGCAACAGTTCAAACTGAAATAAAAGTTTTCCGGTGTAAACTCCAAGGTTTTCGCTTGAGTTCCTGATAGGCATCTCACTCGGGATTACTACGCACTGAAAAGCGATACGTTTACATTTTTTATATTTCTTTCAGTGCCAGCTGTCTATTGGGGAGTACACATTTTATACACAAAATTCTATGTACAGGACCCAAATACTACTGTGCAAGCGCTCGAATGCCGTCTGCCGTGCAAACACTGTCATGAATTCACCATCCCCATGAGTCATCTGGTCAAAGTGACGCCACACGCACGCTTCCTGACAGACTTGCCGCCTCCGCCGGAGGGTATCTCGGCACGTGCCCTGAACACCACGTCAGCGGTGGTGTCCTGGCTGCCGGTGGCCGCCGGCCGTGACGTCAGAGCTGGTGGCTACCGGGTGTACGTGCAGTCGGAGAGCGGCGGCTGGACCAGACGACACGTCGAGGCCGGCAGGACCCAGGTGGGCACCCTCCAGCTGGAACGGGCAGCTCCGGGCTCCAGTGTATTCTGGTAATAGGGAGAAGCGGCTGCTACTGTCAAGTTTTTTTTCATTGTATATTTGTTATTTCAACATTGCCAGTGCATATCTTCCGTTAGTCTTCACATTTCTCAACCACCACTTGCACTGGGCTTCTCAGTAACCACCGCGATCATCATCTCAAATGGCGAACACATTCACACATGTACTGTACAAATCCACACAATATATGGGCATGTCAGCATTCTACGAATATGCGTTCAGTTCAAAAAGGCCGGCTATGAAGTTCCTGGCGTTCCACGATTCCACTAAGCCTGCCCCATTTTTCATCCAATGCATCCAAGGTGTTTCTCATTCTACTGATATTTCGTTCCTTTTTTTGCCTCCATTCTCAGAGCATGAGTAAAATGGGTCACTTCAGGTTTAATTCCGATGTTACGAGCTTTATATATGATAGATTTTGCTATTGTTACTATTAGTTTTTTTAATCGGATCTAGTTGTTGTAGGAAGAACCAAGATTGTTCAGTTATTTGAAGTGTCATATAAAAACTGTATTCCAGCTTGATTTGAATAACTTTAATACATTTTGAACGATTCGACAATTCCAAAACAAGTGAGTTATTGTCTCAATGCTTTCAGAACAGAGGGTTCAAGAGTATGTCGTGGATAAACCTATCGTGTGCAAAAAACGGTTAGTTGTGATTATTCTATTTGTTATACGGTAGTGGAAATATAACAGATACGGTTCTTTTGTCGCCTGTTTTAGACCTAACAATGTTCCAGGTTTATAGAACCCAATATCCCTTTGCTATTTTCGATGAATTGAATTATTATTACTTTTTGTACCTTTGGGGATGGCAAACTGTCTATAGCAAAAACGGTTCAAATTACGTTGCTGAGTGCAAAATTGTTAGCCGCCGCGGAATATTTGGTCTTTCGAATGCAACTTGCATGCCAGAGTGGCGCACTTCATTTGGTAGACTTCTAGTTAATGCCTCTTAGCACAAAAATGTCATAGAGATTCGGTAATGGCGTTTAATTTCTGTTTGAGTGAGCAGATTGCCATTTTCTGGATTTATCAAATCTCCTATAAATGTCAGCCCCTTTTCGTCCTATTCTTTGACGCTTGATCTTTTTTATATCTAGTTAAATCAGAGTACCATATTGTTTCGGTAAGCATTTCTTTGGGCACCGGTTGGTATGTATTATTAAAATGAATTAACGACTGAAGCACATCTACCCAAAATTGGTTTTGAACTTGATTCTTAATTTGCATTAATTTTATTTTACCTTAGGTTAACAATTTTGATGGGTCTGGAAATTGAATTTTTGCAACTCTGACCCAGTCTGCAAATGGTTCTATGGCTCTCCGTAGACAACACAGTTTGAGACTGCATATAAACGCGCTTATATCCACCATCTGAAGACCGTCAGCTGAATATTGCTGGATGATTTTCGAACGTTTAACTTGGTCCGGCTTACCACTCCAAAGGAACTTAAACAAAAGGTGCTCAATCTTTTTCACATACATCATAGATGGATTTGGTAACGCTGTTAGAAGATGGACAAGCTTTGAAAGGAGCAATGCTTTAATCACAGTGATTTTCCCAATAGGTGTTAAATGACGTGTTTTCCATTGGTTGATTTCTTTCTCTAAAGCTGGCAACTTGTTGTCTAGATTGAGTTCACTAATGTTACAGTTAGTACGAGAGTAAGTAATGCCAAGAATCTGTATCTGGTCCACCCATCTGTAATTGTACTGCTGTTTAAGCTCTTTGTGGTCCATGGATCCAATTGGCATACAACTTGTTTTTTCCCAATTTAACTTTAAACCAGAATACTTAGAGAATTCAGAAAGCTCGCCAATAGCCCCTCCAATAGACTGATCCGAGCCTTCTAGGAAGAGAATTGTATCATTCGCATATTGGCTGATTCGTATTTCCAGGTCGGGGGGCTAGCTTGATACCTGTCAAATTTTGTGATTGTTCTATTTGATTCCCTAACACGAGGACGGACAAGATAAATAAGTGCCCAGAGGTAGGGTATCCCTGACGGATTACACGGTGCAAAAATATTTTCTCTCCCAAAAAACCGTTCATTAAAATGCAAGCATAGTTATGGGAATTCAAATATTGTGTTGTGATCAGTTTTATAAATTCTGGCCCGAAGTTCAATTCTTTCAAAACAGCTGTCAAAAAAGGCCAAGACACGGTCTCGAATGCAGCCTCAAAGTCCGCAGCCATCAGTATGCCCTTTAAATTTCGCTTCTTTACAATGTCTAACACATCATAAAGTAGACGGCTGTTTTCACCTATAAATCTGCCACTCATGTACGCAGATTGAGATGGTGTTATGAGTCTGTCCAATACTTTCTTCAGCCTATAAGTAATTACTGTCGATACAATTTTGAAGTCGACGTTGAGCAAGGAGATTGGACGCCAGCCCTTTAAATAATTTTACGATTTTCCTGTTTTAGGAATCATTGTAATTATGCCTTCCTTATGAGTCATCAGATTTGTTTCATTTAAAATACAAGTCTTGAAAGCACGGTACAAAAACACTCCTAATTCTTTCCAAAAGCATCAGAAAAATTCGACAGAGAACCCATTACTGCCGGGAGTTTTTCCCTTCTTCATTGATTTCAGGGCTGATGTTAACTCTTCAATACTTATTGGTTTATCTTAATTTAGTTTTTCAGTTTCATTCAGCTTTGTTATCAAGTTCTTACGAATGAAGCTAATGTCCACATCGTTTTCGTTGTGTTCTGCGTATTTATCCTCAAGCCCTTGTGTAAAGAGCGATAATATTTCGTTCGATTTAGTTATTTTGCTGTCCCCTTCTTGAATATATTTCACAGACTTTCGAATCATATTACGTTTTTCTAGAGAAAGAAAATATTTGGAGTTTTTCTCTCCTTCTTCATGTCATCGCGCACGGGAACGCACAATTAGCCCATCTATATAAGGTTTTCTGTGCTCTTCGAAGTCACATTCGGCCGTTCTCAGTAGCTCGATGTTTTCAGGGGAATGCTTTTCATAATATTTTCATGAACAAGGTCCACTTCTTTCATGCTACTGTAAAGCTTGCTTCATTTATTGTATCCTATTCTCCATCCAGAACTTTTGGTTTCCAGTGTAATATTACCTAGTTCTTAGGTAATAGGTACAAACGTCTACGTGTGCTCGACATGAGCGGATCCAGGGGAAATAAAGGGGAGGCACTCCTTGTCTTAATCAAGCATGTCCTGTGGTCACATTGGGTCGCAGTGCCCTCTGGAACCGCCCTGGTTCCCCTAAAAGGTGCAACTTCCACGCACAAGATGACCAGTATGTGTACCCACAATATGCGATTTGGGGCCCCCTGATAAGCCTGACCCACGTGGCGCCCCTTGACCCAAATCGGGATACCTGACCGAAGTGTACCGCCCCAAATTGGATATCCTGAATTTATAGATGATGCTCAGATCATTGATTGTAAACAGGTGCAGCGAAAAATACTGACTGGTCTCATTATGCGAACTAGAAGCCAAAAATCTCGAATAGAGAAATTAAGATTACCCTTCCAAGTGTTCATACGTGTCCTTTGGGCCATTATAGCGCCCAACCCCTCTTTTGAACTCAGTAAAAATGGGATAAATATGCACAGACTCAGCTACAACAAGAATCTGGCCGTGTATTGTGCGGCTTAATTCTAACCGAAATAATTTCCAGGAACTAGAAGGACAAAATCAAGATACTTGCCTCTAAAACCACTTATTCGATTAAACGGTGTTTAAATATGAAGCATGTTTGTTGGAAGAAGGCTACTTCAGGCCGATGCAGAAAATTCTATAAAAATTCGGTTATCGATATTGATTTCGAAGTGATATTGATTTCGAAGTGATTGATTAAAGTGAAGCCTTGCTAATAAATCCCTTTCAAATCTGTTTTCCAATCTGGAGATCGGTCTTTTTGGAAATATTATCGATTTCGTGATTTGTTTCTGCATCTAAGGAAAGAGGCATACACAAACACTCAAGATGATGCATTGAGGATAAGAAGTCCGAAGCGGGGTTGAACAGCCATAATGATTACGCATTTTCTAAGTGTTTCGCCGTTTTGAGAAGGCGACTGCTGTCGCAACATCATAAGACCGTCCAGCCATTGCGTTTCTCCCAGCCAAAGCACGTCATAAAAGGCAGGTTTTGCAACTGATAGGTAAGCTGCACCTGCACGGCCATAAGACATCCGCCAGTGATGAGGTGATAATGGTGGCATGATACCAGCTCGTCTGGCTTCATCGAGCAGTTACACTGCTGTTTTTATGCTGGTGATAAATTCGTTTCTTTTTGGGCTTAAAGTGGCTTCATAAATAATGCAGTGCGGCACCTATCAGAAGAGTGGAAAATGTATCTAATGCCACTAGTTAATTGTGGTGATGCATGTATCTACCTAAATACATACGACATCGAGTGGCATTGCTTTAGGTGTGTTGGCCAAATTCCTGAGTTTAAGATCAATTGTTCCTGGTGGCTGCACAAAGTGAATGCGGATAATTCGAGGCTGCTTGACAGTAAGAATAAAGCCAGGCAAATCATGCAGGATTAGAAAACAGTAATCTAGGTTTTAGTGCTGCGATGGGATCGAAGACATTCGGAGAAGCTCTCCCAGTACCTACACATATTAATGCGACTGACTTCCATCGTAGCCCATATTTTGCATGAGGTTTTTCTGTATTTAGTAAAAAGTTTCTTATAGAGGTTAAAAATTTTCAAATGCGTTGAGTGAACAGCCTTCGCTTTGACCTTGCTGATCGGTAGACAGTAAAGTAAGACTTACGCAGCATGCAATACAACGTGAAGGAAAGCGCGGAGAGAAATAACAAATGGCCAGTACTCAAATGGAAAAATGACTGACGCCCACGAAAATATCACCCAGGGAGAGCCATGCACACCATTGACCTGCAAAAAAACTTTTTGTTTTGTTTTGAGTGTACACATGTTATTAATGACCTTACCTATTAGATGTAAATAACTTGTGATACGGGATTAAGATAGTTGAGTAAGAAGATGTTTAAACATGTTTTAAGTTCAAAGTCACACACTTGTCACGCTCCACATTCATTCAGACAATACGATTCACCAATTTAATCGTGACCATGTCTGAAAGTGCGTGCAACGGTGAAATGAGTTGGCACCTAATGGAGAAGCATAAGTAATATTCGTCTTCACAAAACAACTAGCACTCAGTGAAAACCAGTACCCGTGACTGCCTCATTTCTAAATTCGAAGCACGACTGTCCGTGACAGCTACAGATTAAGGTCATGTTTTAGCGAGCGCCGACTTCTGCGGTCATTTTTCCTTCTGTAGATTTGAGTGAAGACGGGTGCGATCGAGCATTTAAGCACTGGGAGTCGGATTTTTGTCCGTTTCGCTGTCAAAAACTTCGCTTAGGTAGCTGTCTTTGACGATTATATAGGTAAGATGATGATACCGGTTGTCGAGCATCAATGTTAGCAAGCAATGACAATTTAACGACTCCGGAGAGATCTGACGTTGTGCCGTCCTGATGGTCAGCGCTGTCAAAGTGAGCATTGATCCCATCAGTCCAGTACGGAAGCTGGTCGTATTTAGCGGTTGGGTCCGTGAGCCGCGGCCTGGATGTCAGCCTTGTGCAGATTAGCAGGCAGTCACGCTGGCGTATTACAAGCGCCAGGTTTGTTCTTGCTGCCTGGCAAACACCTGGCTGAAGAGGATCATGGCGAGCTCATGAAGCTAGAATGGGAGCATAATGTAAAGTTTACAAGTTACATATACTGTCGAATGACAGTGACGATCACATTCATTATATTGGTCTATAAATGATAGCCGTGGATGTTATTAGGCATGACATAAATTTTTTTATATCTGACCCCAGGGGCCGTGATTTTTCATATAAATTTTGTCCAGGTTGTTCCCAGTTCGGTTTTTGGAGTTGGAGTCTTACTAAAGTCATCAAGGGACTTGTCACCAAGACCCCAACCCCACAACCCGAACGAGCAACTCCCACAATGAACGCTTAATTTAGATGCCAAAGTTTAACGTCCCACAAAGCACAGGGACGGCTGCCCCGCTCAGGTCACCCTCTCACCAGTCAGTTGCCAGTCGACCTACGTCGGGTAAACTATTGATCACCGGAGCGTCTCAGGGGAACCGATCCCAAGCCTGGACACGCCCTGCCACTGCATGTTTCTGAGCAGCGGGCCGGAGCCCAAAGCTCTACTGACTGTGCTACCTGGGCGGCGGAAAAAAATTACAAAACTCATTGAGAAAGTCTTCAAAATGAAAAACAACTAAAGTTAGAGGTTAACACTTGCTATACTTTTTGTTTGGGATGCCCAAGCACGCTAAAGAGCGATAAATCCACACTTTTGTCGGACCAAGATCAGCAGAGAGCTAGCCAGCCCCCTGCTCAGCCAGGGTGGATTCAGACTAAAACATATTTTAATAAGGGATTAAGACTTAAGGGGTTAGTGAATTTCCAGATATATATTTCCGGTATACCCATCGTAAGTGCGCGGATTGACGTTTTTGAGTCGTGCCGTCCATACAATTTTAACTTTTTTCACTCAGTTTGATTGTGGATGGAATATTTAAGTAGCCAATACGCGACGAGGGCTGGGCTGCCAGAAGTAGTAGTCAGTGAAGTAATTTTGGTGTGTTATTGACGTCGCTAGCCTCGACAGAAAAATATACATGCCAATGGAATATTCACATAGCTACCTAAAGTAGGGATGTGACTTAAAAGGTAAAGTCAGAGGTTTCCAAATTCACCCTGCTCCAAAATATGTTATATTGTATGCATTTTTCAAATCTGGCCTTAATTTGGATAAATTTCTTCGATAGACACCCCTGTACATGGTGTATGAAGTTTTCAAGAATTGACCCTGAAATTAGCAAGTGGCTTTACAGCAGGACGAGTATTTACTGCCCCGAGACAAGTTCTGGGGACCTCTTCTTGCGTAATATTCGCTTGGAAAACTTATGACTACATGCAAAAATAGTAAACATCAATCGAAGGGTGGGCCTGAATAAAACGAGTCGGGAGATTCCAGCCTGGATTAAATAGTAAAAACGGTGTTTTTGAAGAAATTTGGTCGAAATCGTTCAAAAGTGGGTAAAACGTGCCTGTTTTGAGGACCATGGTCAGACTGGCCATCCCTGTATCCGCAAATGCATCAATAAGCGTTACCAATATGCACCCTGAGAAGCAGTGGCGTATACAAGGGGGCTTGGGGGCTCAAGCCCTCCCCTTACCCTCAGTTGCAGACTACCCATAGAAACTGCATAGCCGAAGACTGATCCGAAGCAATGTCGGGGTAGGCCCGAGCACCCCAGCACCCCCTCCCCAAATGAAGAATCCGCCACTGCTGAGAAGGTTAAGCACTTACTGCAAGAAGGTACAATATGCCAGGATAAAGTTGCGTGTGTTGAACTACTGAATTGTCACAAACAAGTGCCAGGTGGACCATTCACCAAAGCAGAATGCAGCGTTTTCTGGATGCTCATTCCTTATTCTAATTATCCAGCACCTGCTGGAAATCTCCCATGGTCATTTCAGCTTTGAAAGAGGTATTGTCTAACAACACGCAGAGGTTCATGGCGTTAACATCAGTTGGGATATTCTTGAAGCCTTTTTAGGCAGAACATCTCTGAGCTCTTTTGGTAAGCGATGCTGCTGTTCTTGGTGTGTCGGACTTCGATACGCAGCCTCTGGTATTTCGCCATCTCATCATTCGTTGATTTTTCTAGGTATCACTTCAGCTGATGTGTTTTCGTGAGGGTCCACTGGCTTCAGTCAGCTTGTGAGGACCACTGTTGTCCAATCTGCACTCAATGTCTCGCTGCATTTTTTTTAACTTTTGTTGTAATTTTCATCTCCGTGTCTTTTGACTTCTTTCTTCCCCTTCTTTGACATTCCTTTTTCATCGTCTGACCTCACTTCGCCCTCATCTCCGCCTCGGCCGTCCATCTTTTGTCCGCGAAGCTTCTGCAGCACATCTTCCTTTCCGAGTAATGGTCCTCCAGAAAATACCATTCTACCTGCGACGTCTTGGCGTCGTAGAAGTATTCCTGTTTCTTCAGAAATTATGGATTTTGAGAGGAAATGTCAAGCATAGTGGTGCTGATCCTTTCCATGTATGGTTCCATCTTTTCTTGTTTCCACTACTCTTGCCCCTCTCCTGCCCGGTCCAGACCATCGTGTTGAAATCGGTGTAAAGATTGAGAAAATCCTTGACAGTACATTTCTCCTGTTTTGCATACACTGTACAGTGTGCAGTGAACCAAGTGCTCCAGGAGATGTGAGGTGACACGGATGGCGAACTCCTGAGCGCTCGGCTGGATGTTGCCCCCCCCGTATCAGCTGGAAAATGAATACTTTAATCAAGTATTGCTGGAGGCAAAAAGACCGGCATTAAAGTCAGTCCTCTCGAGAAGAAGTGGCCAGCCAAAGTCTTCTGGGACTTGGATCTCAGGTTGCGGAGCAGGACTGCAAAGTGGTTTGACCGACCAGAGAAGCTAGTGGAAGTCGGCTTAGGACAGAAAACATTAGGCATCTATCCGAAAATGAAATAAACTCTCTTACGCTATGTTGAAGATTCACATTTATCCCGTTATGATTTACTGCAATTGCTGCTGCAACTGGCAATGCTACGTTTGGAAATATTTTTTTCAGATTGCTTTGATGGTATGAAGTACTTGGCTACTTTTCTGTGGTACTGAACAGTCAAAGTATGCTCCTATCGCAATGCGAGGCGGCTGTTAAACTGATGATTGTTCAATAGGTTGCCATACAGTGTGATGTCTTAGAATCACGAACATAAGAAACCAGGCCTCTATAACTGGTATTCAGTCAGTAATGGTTTGACCGCAGCGGGCCCAGTGGGTGGTTTTGTGACAAAAACATGAAAACTTCAGACCCCATGTACAGGGGGTCTATCGGCGTTATTTTGAGAAACTAAAAACGCAGAGCGTCTTGAAATGAACTATAACATCTTTTTGAACCGGGTGATCAAAGAGTTGGTCCTAAGTCACACCCCTACCTAAAGCATATTTAAACATGGATTCTGGATCGTAGGTGCACTTCGGTAGGGGCCGCCAAGGGCAGGCGTTGAGATGTAGGAATTGTCTTCTCTGGTGGAGAGGGTGCCAGGTGACGCTCCAGGGGTGCCTGGGCGTAGTGCGGGGACATCGATGCTCGCGCAGGGAAAGGGGATGGGCATGCGTCCTCTTCCCTTTGATTCGCATTTTCTTGCCCACAGTTTCAAACATCTAAAAAAGCGGCAGTTTTAATGAAAGGGATGGGGAGAAAAAATCCTTTCACTTCTAGCCCATTCAGAATTCCCGGCACTCATCAAAGTGTGGTCCTCTCTTCAGGTCCTGCTGGGTGACCTCGCCGCCGGCGGCAACTACACAGTTCGGGTAACCACCCTGGCAGCAGGCGGAGAGGGCGCCTCATCGCTGCCTGTTCACCTCCATCTCCCCGAGTCCGCCCGTGAGCTCCCTCCTCTGCTGACCCCGGCCGGAGGGGACGGGGCCACCCTGCCGCCGGGTGTACCCCCGACCCCACCCAGGACATCACCTCGTCGCTGCCGGAGCTGACGGGCCACATCTGGCTGGCGGTGCTGGTGGCGGTGCTGGTTCTGCTCACTCTGTTTGCCCTGGCCGTCACCACCTACGTCCGAAGACGACAGGACAAACGCACCGCTGGTAATTACTGCGTCGAAATTCGACATCGCTTTTGACAGTCACTTAAGCGACATACTGCGCTGTTCGATTTTAGTGTTGCATATTTTCTTAGTTGGTTTCGTATCGTTTTGCATTCTTGAGCTGCGAGCTGTTGACGTAATAGGCGCAATACATCTATACATTTCAACCTGATATGCTCTTGAAACACAAGACACGGATTAATATGCGCAACGTAAGGTAAACATTTACGTTAATTGTTGAACTTAATGTAACAATAAGATCGAGGATTAGCTGGCCCATGTGGAAATGTTATGCTATTCTTCAGAATAAAACCTAGACTTACCTGGTTGTCACTGGTAAGACACTATTTTTTGAAGTAAGTTTCACAGGCAAAAGACGTGCGTTTTGATACCTGAAACAAGTTTCTTTACAGATATTCTCACTATATTTATTTTCCAGTTTGCTTCACTCCTGCAGAACCTCGTAACCAAATCAAAACACTCAATTATTTTTGTATGCGCACCACATACCACAGACGAGGCAGAATCACCGATATCTCCAAAGACTTAGGCATTCTGCTCCCAGGCTGCGCAGAAAAGCGCCATCAGGGCCTGTCGCTGCTGCCTCCTGCCGGACTGTGGACGCCTAGCGCCGGCTGGGAAGATGGCAGCACCTGCTCGTGCCCCCGTATAAGTAGCAGCACGGGCCCACACGCTGTTCCTCCCGCTGGAGAGTACGCGGAGCTGAGCTGTCGAAGTCTGCAAAACATGCCCCACGGGCCGTCGCCGTATGCCACAACTGCTCTCCTCGCACCAGTAGATGCACAGTGTGGTAAGCCTCAGGTCGGCTGGAGTCGATGCAGGCGACGTTTGCTATATTTGATTTAATCTATGCCGATGTCTAATTAATTAATTAATCTATGTCGTATCCTTATCCAAGTACTGAGTAGAGGGGTGATGATAAATTTATTCAAATGTCAGCCTATGCTCATTGTAAGAAGAATACGCTGCACTTGTTCTTAGCATGGCATTTTCACCTTGCAGAAGAAGCAGACTCCTGGAACAGCACCTGTTACAAGCCACGCTTTGTGTCGCCCTACATGCGAAAGGTCAAATCCCTCAACCGGGCCCATCGGAGCAGTATCGGGCTCAACGAGTCCGAGGCTTTGTACTGCCGCCCACATCGCATCTCAACTCACCGTGCATCTTCCATCAGCACCAACTTAGACCAGCACGCCATAGATTTCACAGTGGACGAGTATGCTGTAATAGACAGAATTGACCCGTGCCACAGCGACCCCGAGTCGTCGGTGTGTTACAAATCGCAGGAGAGAGAAGAATCCGACGAGGAGATACAGCGGTGCCGCTGTGTGGAGCGGAGCAGCGGGGAAACGCTCGGACTCGAATCCACCAAGAGGCCTCTATCATTCGTTGGCAGTGGTTTGCCGCCGTGTCCTGAGTCCCAGCAGACTGAGTTCAGGGACGAATCCCCGTTTTTGACCGCAGATGATGCCAGCATGATTAACTGCCCCGCAGAGACACATATCTAGCGTAAAAAACATGAGCTAAATCCTGGCACGTGTGGTGGTCAGGAGAACGCCGCGGATATATTTTACCGTGGTGACACCAGTGATACGGCATGGACGGCAATATTTGATGTGCGATTGGTCCCGAACCGTCTTTGTGATGTCACGTTACACATAGAAGCAGTGCTCCCGATGTTGTTGGAAAAGCTGGAGTCATTGTAGATCATGGGACACAGTAAGAGTGGAGCTAGGACGGGTCCAATGTACTGGCTTGAAACTAATGTGATGCAGCTTCAGTGGCGGATCCAGGGGGGGGGCAAAAAAGGCAATTGCCCACCAAACGGAAAAGCTTGGGGCAAAATTATGTTTTGCCCCTCCAAAGCGATCGACCTCCTTTTTCCCCCGACTCCTTTTTAGCTTGTAAACAAGATTTTGGTGCTTCAACTCTTTTCAAACAGAATTAGTGAAGTTCAGTGTAAATATTGGGGCTTAGATAGGAAAAAAGTATGTTGAGCCCATATTTTTCACCCCGTGGTGTTTTTTTCTTTGCTTTTTGTCTCCAGTTCCGAAAATCCTATCGAAAAGGCATATTGTAGCGCAATTTTTCACTGCGTGACGTCTTTTTTGCTTTTCGACTTTGGTTTGTCCCTCCCAAACCAGCCAGCTAGATCCGCCACTGTGCAGCTTTTAGATTTGTGTATGCTAACTTGCAATCCTGTGGGTTTGCGTGAGGCACTGCCAGTGCTTTTATTGTTCTTAGGTTTGTAGACGGATTGTTGTTGCTTTTAGAGCGACATCTTGATTCACGGTTGAGTTGTGAGTATATACCTACAGCCCAGTGTGCTTGGTTTTCATAAAAAGTCGAAAGACCAAACACAGTCTGTATGCAGGTCCAGGACTATATAAGCTGTTCTGAGTTGTTAAAAAGAAAAACAATATAAATCTTTGATAATTATAAAAAAACTGGGCACTCCCTGTCCCTTTAAAGACAATGATCGGGTAATGGTTGGCTATAAGTTGTAGAGTGCGTTTTGTAATAACTTGAAATCAAGACCCATAGTCGTATCCAGGGTTCAAGGGTGCCCCATCGACCCCCAGCACCACCGAAATGTCGATGGCGCCTCCATGAAATAACGCTTTCCGTCCCCCCAACCCCCAGGATACGAGCATCGGCGCTCACAATAGGATTTTGCGCCCACCTGATAGATTTTTCCGACCAAAAATGGTGCGCCTGATCCGGATGGTGCCCCCGACCATATGCCCCCCCGATCGACATTCCAGGATCCGCATATGTTCAGACAGGGGCGTAGCCGAGGGGGAGCGGCAGGTACGGCTGCCCCCCTGAGGGCCCGAAGGACCCCCTGAGGACACAGGCCGCGTGAAGCGCGGCTCGCCCGCACTATGCTCTGTGGCCAAATTTGAAATTTCATACCAGACAGGGCCCTCTTAAGCCCTCTACATCACTCTATTCTGTAACAAGCAGGGCCCTTTTTACCCATCTTGGCCCTTTTGGCGCTGCCGCAGGGGCCCTTTTCGGGGCGCCCCCCTGAGCGAAGTTCTGGCTACGCCCCTGTGTTCAGAGCTACAATCACCAGTCATTTCATGAATTCAAGCCCAATTGCTGTTCGATGGCAACGTGACACATCCGTTGGAAAAGAAACATCATATCCAGCATTAAGTCGTGGGAGTTCAGCCCATTAAGAATTTACACTGCCTTCGAAAAAGGTTATGACGTACATTTGCATGGTTCCCACGACCTCCGGCGTAATGCCACCGCTGAAAGTGAGTACCCACCAATTTCCCGCTCACAGCACAGTCATTAGCGATTTCTTCAAACCCTGTCTTATGAACGTCTTGCAATAACGCGTCACATGTGTTCCATTTACCGAAAATATCAATCAATATCACTGTCACTTCCGTTTGTCATATATAAGATGAATGCGATCTTATCATAGAAACTGGCTGGGGTTGTTTAGTCGGTTGTCTTCAGTCTTGCTCGCCCAGTTGCATGATGAACCGCAGGTCAGTTCCCCGTAGCTTCTCAGCTAGCCACTTGTCAAACTTCTCATTCATCTCAACAGTGAAGTAGTTCTTCCAGTCTCCAGTTTTCCCCTTTCTCACAAAGTCACCACGGTCAGAAAAAGCCGCACCCTTTTCTTTGAGCTCAGCTCTGTTGGTGTTTGGGTTTTTCTTGAAGTTGTCAATGTGTAGATGATGAGCCAAGACAGAGAGCTGGTCTTCCGTGACTGACGTACCCAGAAAGCTGGCGACTTTGCGGATTTGTGACTTCAAATCACGCTTCATGTCCTCGTAGAAGAGGAAGCACATGTTTGGGTGGTGACGCAAGCTCCAAGCCTCCACCATGTGTTGAACAATGGGAGTCTCCGGAAGCGTCTCCGCCATGAAATGTTCCACGAACGTCTGTAACAAGGATGCATTATCCTTCATTATTTGTAGACCTCGGATACACGAACACCTAGATCACAGGTAAACTTAGTGGAAAATACATGTGACCAAAAACCAAAGGACTAGTCAGGTAGATTTTTTAATGATAAAATCAAACAAACCTGCTAAAAATTGCTGCGTTTTATGCAAATTTATCTAGCCTGGGACCGGATTTTTTCTAAAACATGTATGTGTCTGCCAGTGAGACGCATTTATTGGCGATAAACGAGCACAATTTTCTGTTTCAAAATAGAAGATGAAGGTTGGCTTAGACTTTGTTGGATGGCTCATGACTATTTTCTAGCATAAACGTGACGAAATCTCACATAAGTTCAGGCATAGTGAATGAAAGTTTTAATTGAAACCAACTAGCATGAAACACGATAGAACAAAATCAACGGGAACATAATCCAATCAGAATTCGTTTGGTTGGACTCATGGATCTCTGAATAAACCAATTATTCAAATTAATCGTTCGGAACTGCAACAAAAACAGAATTCACACTTAAACAATTTGGACCTCTCTAAGCTCACGAGCTTTCATGCCGCAACTATTTCGTTTTTCAAGCGATGAAGCTCTCTAAAGCCTTTGTTCCAGAGAGTATCGCAAGCAGTGGAGGATCCAGAACTTCATTTCGAGGGAGATCCTAAGGGGCTTGAGGACATTCCGGGTATGGGGGCTTGAGCCCCCTGCCCCATTGTGTCCGCAAGTGGTTGCAAGATATCGGGTAAACGCACACCTTTGGTATGCAGAGTGATGGTCCTACTTGAAAATATGATACGTTGAATTGGTTCGATGCAGCTACCTAATGGTTCAATTTTAATTTCTTCCGGGAGTCAATCGCAGTGTAAAAAGCTCGCCAAAAGCGTTAGTACGGTTGGGTCGAGTGAAGTCGTACCGGGCCATGGGTAGATTTTTCTACGATGTTAGAGGTAGGCCTCGTGGATGCTTTGCGTCCGCTCGGTGACGGGTAGATTTTTGAAGTGCACAAAATCTCGCCGGAGTCTTACGGTGAATAAAATAAGGCCAAATCATTTACAAATGATATAACTAAAGGTCTGACATCGGGGGACTCGATAGCCTGCATATATGCGATAGCATGCACTTTGACCTATCAGGCTTTATGTCTAAAGCCAATAGGGGAAACCCGAACTGCAATACATTACAATAGATCCGTTTCTTTTGCTCACCCAAGCGAGTGTTTTGTTTTTACCCAGAGTAAGCACGAGACAACAATAACAACACGCTTCTTTGTACTTCATCCACACCGCTCAGGTAAGCGCAGACCCCCGGATCTCCTCAATCTGGCAACGGCTCCTCCCGCTTTTCTTTTCTGCTCGCGTTGCACTCTCACCTCAAAGTCGCCTCGGTAGTCGTGACACTTGAACAGTCGAGTGTGGTGATAGAAGGACACGCAGATGTCCTTGGGGTTCCTGGCTACGTAGACGACCTTGCAGGTATCTAGCAGTCGCGGGTTGTTCATCGACATCGGCAGGTGGCATTTGATGAAGCGGGGTGACGGTCGGGTGGGGTCTCCTGTTATGTCGGTGATAGGCTTGTAGTCAGGAGCCCCAGGGGGAGACATTGTCGCTTCTAGCTGCCGCTTGTCCATGAGCGCCAGCCAATCAATGTAGCTCCATCTGTCGGGCATCAGCGGCGTCTTCGCTGCCTCATAGTCCAGGTTGTTGGCCAGCAGCCACACCATCTCTTGTGCCCATGTGGTGCCGCACTTGGGCGGTGTCGACACCCAGATGTCTCTCGGATCTAGAGGGAAGTTGTAGAGATCCTCTAGCTCCTTCTCTGTCACCGTGGCGGATATTTTGTGACCCCAGTGGTTGCAGAGAGCGAGGCCGTTAGGAAAGCCTCCAAACAGCTCGCCGTAGTTTGGGTAGCCATCGACTTGCAGAGGTCGAATTTTGAACGGAAACGGCAGTTTTCCAGCGTCCGTCATCTGCAAAGTGAGCTGGTCATGACAGTTACACACATCCTTCTGAATTCAGTACCACCGATCAACTTTGAATTCGGCATGTTTGAGCTAAAATTCCTTTAAACAATTTAACCAGTATAGCTCAACAGCTGAACTAAGAGGTACAGTTCAAGGGCGAAGAATCATGACATGTAAGAATAGGTGAAATTCGGCCCAGTGAAACTATTCGGGGCCCATCGAGATCAAAGTGACTGGTGGGGTGAAGTTTCAACCTGTTCTCTATAAATCCTAGACAAAAGTTCGTGATCAATAAACATAGGAAAACTACTCCAAATTACATTGCGGGTCTATAGGCTTATATCAGTTCGAGCCGAATGGGCTTTGATGCAGTGTTTAGAGAAATAAATGACCTACAAATTTGAAAAGCTTACTTGCACCAAGCCCTCGTGTTCGTTAAGATCAGATGCACGGTAAGCAGCTGAATTTTTACGGGCCGCAAAGCACCAGCAGCGGTACATTAACATACATCGCCACAGATTTTCACGCTCTCAGACCGTGCCATTGCCGCCGTCATCAATTTGAGATAGTTAAGTTTCATAGGTGGATCCAGGATTGCCGATCGGAGGGGGCACCTTCCGGGGGGCGCCATCCGGACCAGGGGGGCGCCACTTATGACCGGCAAAACCTACCAGGTGGGCGCCAAATCCTATCGGTGGGCGCCGACTTTCGTATCCTGGGGGGGGGAATGGGAAGCGACATTTCAGGGGGGCGCCATCGACCTTTCAGGGGGCGCCGAGGGTCGATTGGGGGGCACGTGCTCCCCCCTTGCCCCCTGGATCCGCCTATGTCAAGTTTGGCAGAGATAATAACTCCTTTGCTCTGCAAAAGTGCAACTTGCAGCGAAGCTAACTTAACTGTGTAAAAACGATTAAATCCAGGCACTTTCGGAATGTACTTACGGTGAGTATAGAAAATCCCGCAGCCACATGTATCTTCAAGCACCATGGACGACTCACTTCACTCTCTGCGCGTATTTATCGAGGGGCGACCGAGAGTGACGTCAACATCTTCCGATAACGGTGAGGCAGCAGGGATCACTGGGCCGTGGCTTGCTCGACGACATCGCATAAAAGGTGGCTAGATAAATGGCAGGCTTGCGGCCTGGATGGAAAGTAATGAAGCCGAACTGATCACATTCAAGCACAACACAGATAATTCCTGAAGTTAACGCTGCACCGTGAGACCTGGGAGCCGAATCTGCCTCTGCGATGGGGAATGTGAATAAACACATGCATAGGCGAGACTATAGATTTACTGACCCAGACAGAGCAGGACAAGCACTGCGAGAACAGGATAATGCTATTAATTTCTATAAAGCATGCATAACAGTCCGCAAAGATTTGCTACATTCAATTAATCGAGAGGCCTCGTACCTGTTGCTGCGCAAATATGGTTACTAATACCACGTAACGATTTATAGTTATCCGAAATAGCAGCCGAGGGTACAGCGGCAGTTCGCCGATGCCCTGTCTTCGCCGCTGCGGCGGCGACACTTGTTTTGCTTCGGAGCGGCGCTGTGAAACAGCCACCAGAAACTGTCGGGTCGGTCCATCACACAACTGACCCACGCGAGCCACACGGGCCATCCCAGAACCACCCGCATCAGATTTCCATATTTTAGATGGTTATTAGAAAAACGAGCTGATTGAACCCTTCTGTAATTGGCAGGCTTCGCCAAACAGGAATTAGAAAGCAAAGGTTTATATATTTTGGTTTAGAGTAGGCGGGGGGGAGATATGAAATGGTCTCCTCGAGCTGCGTATCCCCGTATTGATACTCATGATTGGATCTTCTAGCATGCTTGGATGACGTCTATTGTTTCTTCACACGAATGAATAAATATTCAAACAACATATTTGGACTTTGGGTATATGTGCAAACGCATATACATTGTACATACCGGAATAATTCTAAGTCGTAGAAGAGGGCATGAGCCGCATTGTGAATTCGGTCATTCCGAAAGATTTTTTTTAGCTATGTTTCAAACGGAATTTAGCGATGCCGGCCCCGGCCGGATTAGAAGCTACTGCAGGTTGGGTGATGATTTGAGTTTTAGGGCAGAGCAGCTACTGAGGCTATATAGTTTCCAGGGTATACATAATGTTTCTGGTGCTGAAAAATTTTCCAAAATTGGTTGCGCAGCTCTGAGATTTGGCTTACATTCATATGTTTCCTATTGGTCTGCATATTATCATTTACTGCTACATAATTTTCATAATGATATCACCACCGCGTAGTATTCATGGGGAGTTTGTCAACAGGTTGCCTCACGGCCTTGTCCTGTTTGACCTGTGCTGTGTTTCCCACAAAATAAGCTTGATTGTATCAAATTTTGTTGGGCACAAAACCAGTGCTGAATGCAAGGGGGCTTGAGAGGCTCAACTCCCGCCCCAAATTATCAGAGTGCCTATAGAAAATCTATAACCGGAATCTATCACGCTGCCGTTTTTGTACCGCCGGAAAAAACCCGAGGTGGGTGTTCAAACATCCCCCCACTGGGGCGAGTATTAACTTGAAGCTGAAGTAGCATTTTATAATGTTTTCCACTAGGCGAATCAATATCTTTAGCTAAATCGAGGAAAATTGCATTACATGCTGACTTTCTCCATGCTAAGACAAAAAAAGATCTGGGAGAAAGCGAAAGAGAAGAAAAGTTTCGATTCACGCTATATGTTCCTTATTTTCTTTACATTGCTCCACCCAGATGCTTGGAAAAGTGTTTGCTGCTTTGAAACATTGGTATACACAGCATGGAAAAACGCCCATATTGGGAAATGAGTAAGTGAAGTTAAAATCACAGTAAAATTATTATCTTACTTTAACAATTCGATTACTAAGAAAGAAATTGAGCTGTAACTTTTTAAGTCATCTAACAATTCTAAGAGTATTTGGTCTCCACTTACGCCTTTCCCGATCTGCTCCAACCTAAACTAAACACCACGCAGATTATCAATGTATTTCATGTCTTTCTACAGCTACCGGCACTTCCTTTGATCAGTCGCATCCCAGTACGTCCGTACATCACCAACTTTTCTACCCACATGGCTGGTTATGGAGGGTTATAAATGCACGCTTATGTAAACGCTCTACATTGAGCCAAAACAAGGATAGTGAGCAGCCTACTGGAGAGTTCCAACTGAGTCAGTAGCGTGCTCTCGCAATCATACTACCTACTGTTATAAACCGCTTCGCTCGTTAGCACCCGACGTCTACAGCTCGTTCCTCTGTAAGCCGTAATCAAGAAGGTGCTCCTGGAGAGTTGAGGATGCGCGGCGCAACAGCACATAACTTTCCCACCCTAATTCAACACATCTTGCGAGGCAAATTCAATTTGAAATACGATGTGCAATGCCCGCTTTAAGTGAACCCTGTTCATCGTAATTGATGGCGTTATGGAAAAAATTACCCATTTTATTGTAAATCAAAAGAAATATCAATACACGGGGAATTGTGCAAGTTGAGAAGGCAATTACTTTTAGCATTCCCATCACTGAGATTGGGACTTCGTCTTACAAACATTTATACCAGCTGGTTCACTTAACGTCAAGGTATCCCCCAGTCTGAAATATGAACGACATGCATATGGGTTCCCTGTTTTAATGCCCTAACCCTACCTCTGTCTGCCCAAATTGTTTTAAGAAAGGTTAGGTTTCAAAAGCCTATCCATAACCATTCCGGAAATACTCCAGAAAAAACATGAGGGTTGAGCACAATACGTCCCCCGTGAGAGGAGTAGGGTTAAACAAGACGGTCCGGGGATAAGGTGGCTTAGTGGATAGCACCCTTGTCTTCTAAGCCACCGGTCCCGGGTTCAAGCCCCGGCGGAGCCTCTGAATAAGTCGATCTGATCCCCAAAATCCCTTCCAACAGGGTGAGAGTTGGCGACGCCGTATGACCCTGGCAGTTGGTGCGTCGTTAAACCCCAACAATTATTAAACAAGACGGTCGTTTCAAGCTATTCGCTTGAAATATAGAACAGAAAATGATGGAAGGGATGATTATTGACACATCCAATATCGCACGACATTGCAAAAATGGGTTAAATCTGTATCAAAATTTTGCCTCAAACGATCCGTAGGTCAGAGCCAGACCTTGGGACCTAACCGCCCAGTTCCATGGTGAAACAAAGATCTGATCCCTTGAGCTTGTCCACAAGCCAGCGGTCAAACGTGGCGTTCATCTCAGGCGTGAAGTAGTTCTTCCAGTCTCCGGTTTCACCTTTGCGCACAAAGGCTCCACGCGCGCGGTCTACAACCTGTTCATGTTTGTTGCACCACTGGTTGCGCCTGAAGTTATCGATGTGTAAGTGGTCTGACAACTTTTCGACGTCGGAGTCCTTCAGTGTTTTCCCAAGGAAGTCTGCAACCTTACCGATCTGCGATTTCAGATTGCGTTTCATGTCCTCGAAGAAAAGGAAGCACATGTTGGGATGGTGGCGCAGGTTCCAGGCTTCCAGCATGTGCTCGAGAACGGGGCCGTTCTGCTGGAGACCTTTCATGAAGTCCTCCACAAACATCTGAAGCAGAGCGTGAGACGAACATCTAAAGCAAGTCATCATTGTATCTGTTGTAGGAAAACGTAGCTCTCAATGTAAAATGTTGTTTCAACCCGTATTAGTCACAATGGGTACAATTATTGGCTTGATTCAAACGTACCTACTGACATCAATTTTTGTAGTCTTAATTGTCAACGTTGTGAATGACAATACCAAAAACCCAAAACGGGCGAAAGTATGTCGTGAAAGTACACATGTGGACACCTGGACGTTAGCTCTCGAAGGTGGAATACTCGTTCCCCTTGCCCCCTGGGCTATGCTGCGAAACAGTCTCCCACAGCAAACGGTTCATGCCAACAGTATCACAGCACGATTTTCTTTAGGACGGGGGTATTAACAACATAATTAGGAAAATGTCTGGTGAGCACGCCTCAGAATAGGCGTCGGCATATCATGTACCAAATTCAAAATTGCATGTCGTCTATGCCTGGGAAGAACGGGTGCATCGACCATCCCTGTAGTCAACGTATTCATTTGTAGTGATCCATGACGGCGTGGCAGCTGGTAAGGAAGTCCGAGAGATGAAGCGACGATCAATGTGCAAATAGGCCCGTATCTGCCCACCGGTATGAACTTAAACAAGGAAATCGAAATCGAATTCGGTGCGTGCCTAGCTAGCAATGATGTGCTTGATTGAGTTTGAGTTCCAAATTTGTGCAAATTCTAACATCGGTATCCCGTAGCAGGCATTGGATCTGAACCAAAGCTATTCGTAGCACGGTATGCTAATTGTTTTCCCGGTCCTCTTTTCGTCATAGCCGTTTTGATCTGAGCAGAGTCATGACCAAAACGGTTTTCTGATCTTCCCACTCTTATTTGGACATACCGCCGTCAAATTTTTTACGAGGTAATACCATGGCCAAAAACAGCTTTTGAGAGCTGCCACCTACTGTTTTGGAAACCCCGCTACCCAAGTGTTGATCCAAACTTACCTCGGAGGTCAGAAAAAGTGTTACAGTGCCACCACCGGAATTTCAAACTAAACTTGTGTAACCAAGAATATTGAGCTTCGGCACGAAAAAGGCGATCATTTTCCAGACCCTCTGAGTCCTTTTAAAATCTTACATAGCCTACTGACAGACTGAACGTCACCTTTTCACGCTGAGGTATGCACAATCGTGCCTATTTTGTTACCAACTTGCTTTACTTTGTCACCAACATTGTCGGCGATTGACGCATTTTTCTACCTCTGACTCACCTCCAGATCACCAACGAAGTCGTGTGTCTTGGGAAACAGACGCTGGTGGTGAAAGTAGGAGATGCAGACATCCTTCGGGTTCCTAGCCACGTATATCACTTTGCATGTATCCAAGAGGCGAGGATTGATCATTGAGATAGGCGTGTGGCACTTCACGAACCGCGGTGGTTCTCGATACGCTGCCTCCTGCTTCCTCAGGTCTTCCTCGGCCGAAGAGGAATCGCCTTGCGCCAACATCAAGCCTCCAGCCCATGCTTGCTTATCAGTGACGAGAGGAAAGTCCGGAAATGTCCACCTGATACACAAAGTAAAAAAGTATCACTTTCTGTGCATAAAGACTAGACACTTTGCATACGACATAATAGCAGGGGCGCCGCCACGGAATTTTCGCCGGGGGAACGGACCCGGGCTGGTGCTGACCGGGGAGGCGAATTTTGAGCATATTCGGTGCCTGACAGCATTAATGACGATTGACCCAAAAATTTTGGGGGAGGTCCCCCTGGTTAGCCAACAGGGGGGACACGTCCCCCCGTCCCCCCGCTTTCGGCGCCCATGCATAATAGTAATACGTGCACCCATTTTGTATCACATCTGGCCGAATGGAGAGGATCCTAAAACACATACGCTAATACTCCCTATAATTGGACAAGTGTGCCTATTAGGCGTGGCCCTATAGAAAGCAATTCCCAAAGGATCATGACCACATTGAGAAAGTCCGACAAAAGCAGTATGTGCTTTAAACTTACTCATACGACACAATTCCACGCGTATACGTTTAGTTCTCAACCAAATGGGTTCTGCACTAGAGTGGTTCAGCATCATAAATCATTGAAGCTATCGATATAACTTCAGCCTGCCAAGGTGCCAAGTCAAGCTTCTATATCCTTGACAGTCTAGGCAGAGATCCTTCAAGGTCCGCCACCATATCAATGGTCAAACAAGGTCACTGACATTAGATTGCCTGGACAAATGCAATATAAAATCTGCTTGCGTTCGCCTCTAGCATCCGTTCCCGAGCACATGGTTGACATAGCTACTGGCAGTTTAACCTTTGGCATTCCAAGGTCGTTCAAGGTCATTAAACTCAAATGACCTCATTTGACTTGCAACGGTACCTATATGTAGAAACTATACAGCGCATTGGATACCGTTTTACTGTTGCAGCAGTCGGCCGCGTGCCCGGGGCAGCGAAAAGCCATTATAGGTCAAGTCGAGTTAAAAAGGTCATGAGCTGTCATATTCAGATTTTCCCCGTGGTATTGCATATGCAAAATATTGAAAATATCCCAAAATATGTTTCTGTCATGCTCGTTCCTTAAAGTTAGCGCAAACGTGCGTCATGACAGTGTCTGCTGCGATTTCGAGATGATCGAGTCATATACCTAAGTGACCTCTCAAGGTCACACACCCTGTGGGACGAGGGTGTAAAACACCTCCGATAGGGCTAGAGTTAATGGGCTGGGGATTGCGAAAAGTATTAGATACCACAGGTTTAATGAGCTAGTGTTTGCTAATTTTCTTGAGGTCACGATAGTAGGGATGGGGACCAACACAGCCGATGAACACCGAAGCTGAAACCGGTCCAGTCTGTCGCGACCGAATACTTTCAGAATATGCTCACTGCTGCCAATCACGAGAATCCGACTTACCTGCCAGGGCTCAGAGGGTTTTTAGCTCCTTCGTAGTCGAGATCGTTAGCAATGAGCCAGACCATCTCTTGTGTCCACGTTACACCGCACTTGGGTGGCGAGACAAGCCAAATATCACGAACGTCCAGCGGATGGTTGTAAAATTCCTCCAGCTCGCCCGCAGTCACCGTAGCCGACAACTTATAACCCCAGTGGTTGCAGCTGGCCAGGCCGTTCGGAATTGCACGATAATTATCTGCAATATGTTGTTGTACCTCGTCTGCAAGGGGAACGATCTTGAAAGGGAATGCGTGCCTCTCTGATGAGCTCATGCTGATACCTGGAAATAATGGGGATGTTGTTAATGTTGTGGTATTTGAACATTGCAACGGCAGTGTTTGTTTTGTCGTGAGTCGCAAAGCAAACAGAGAAGCATGTTGGCAGTTGTAGCCAACAACTAACAGGTGCGCTGTGAAGCGATTGATGCTGTGTTTTAAAGATCGGTACACGTGTTTCGACGGTGGGGCGCTAGTGTCATTTGGCTGCCGAACAAGAGCGCTCACTGTAGAGGGAGGAGGGGGGGGCTTTTAGAAACTTTTATATTCTAGAAAAAGCTGTTCCTCGAAAAAAATGATCTTTGATTGGAAAAAGACTCTGTGGATTAAGCCCAAATGAACTTTATCCGAGCCTTTTCTATGATTTTTAAGGACCAGTCAGTTTCTGTAGATCTCGGACACGCTGATTTTAAGTTTGTCGTTTTACTCACTTATTACCGCGTATGCGGACTATATGGCGTCGAGTATCTGTTGCTTCAAATTGTACCTATTGTTTTTTCAGAAGCGGTGATATTCTGTGGAAAATTAAAGCGTGCATCCTTAAGCGTAGATCACAAATACTCGGAAACAAGGCCGTCTCTGTTTGTAAGAGGTTTCCTACAATCTCTGAATATTTACCAATGTGTGGCTATCAACGCCATAACTTCACCTTATATCCCAGAATGATAACACGAAAGTCTAAAAAATCATTGGTTCTCAAAGAGAGCACTGCTTGAATTTTCTTCCTAATCAAATATGAGGAAATATTTTAAACACTTAAGATGCTTGGAGGTCTCAACTCTGGTTCACCGATAAGAAACTGACTCTGACTCTTACTCAACTACCCTGATCGAGCAATTGAGACGAGTCTAGCTCAAACCAAATACAGAAGTGAGTCGACTCAACTTCGGCTAAAGCAAAAATTGAGTCGACTCAAAGCCGACTCTGATCTTGGATTGCAACTCAATACGTCGGATAACACACACAGTGGAGGGGTCCTAAAGTCCCCTGCCACTTATTTTCCGAGATGGCCAGAAATCATTTCGCAGCCGGAAAACGCTTCTTGGCTATATTTTAGAGAATTTGTGAGTGCGTCGATGGGTGAAAGAACTTTGAAGATGGGGGAAATCGTTAGGCCTATCAACCACACTGGAGAGGGGTCTGACACTAACGCGCACTGAAGCGTCGCCTGGTAGATCTCATAATCTAAGAAACGTAGAAGAAAATTCGCATTAGGAGATGTGTGTGGGCTATGGTAGTTTACATCGCAGTCAACTTTCATTGACCTAGGTCAATGTTTTCGAGGTCAAACGAAGTCATAAAGGACAAATACCGAACGTGCTGGGAACCTAATGGGAAATGCCGTAATTATGTGGGAAAAGTCTAGAATATTCTAAAAGAAGCAAAGCTCATAGAGGAAGGGTCCCAAGAAATTCTGAAATATCGGTTTCAAGAACATTCAAGATCATTGATCTATGAGGTCACATCATGGTATATTCAATATAATGTACAGTATAACTGATATTATAGCAACCGTTGGGTAGGCCATGCAGGTCGACCTTGACCCATGACCTTTGACCTTTAGTATTAAGATATATTGTTACTATAGTACTATAGTTACTATAAATAAAATGTTACATTGACTATGACGTCATAGCATAATGTATGTACATCACACTGGTTAACGCCAGTGCACCGGAAGCACTGGAGCCAGTGACCTTGAAAATGCTGGTATGACATTGACCCGTGAATTTTGACCTTTGCCTTCAAGTGAGGAGACCTTGACATATCATCTCGTTTGTATGACGTTATGACGTCACCACTTGGTCTCCAATCCAAGCGAAGTGGTGCCACAACCCTTTTGTACGCCTGCCACGTGCCGAACACTCTTGTCTCTTGCCTTCCCCCTGTCTCACAAACACTCCTCCTGTCTCACAAACACTCCCCTGTCTCACAAACACTCCCCTGTCTCACAAACACTCCCTGTCTCACAAAAACACTCCCCCTGTCTCACAAACACTCCCCTGTCTCACAAACACTCCCCCTGTCTCACAAAAAAACACTCCCTTTGTCTCACAAACACTTCCCCTGTCTCACAAACACTCCCCTGTCTCACAAACACTCTCGCTGTCTCACAAACACTCCCCTGTCTCACAAACACTCCCCTGTCTCACAAACAAACACTCCCCTGTCTCACAAACACTCCCCTGTCTCACAAACGCTCTCCCTGTCTCACAAACACTCTCCCTGTCTCACAAACACTCCCCCTGTCTCACAAACACTCCCCCTGTCTCACAAACACTCCCCCTGTCTCACAAACACTATCGCTGAGGCGGTGCAGTGGGAGGGCTCAGTTAACGACCACAAAATTCGTTATGGTGCGAAAGCTTTGGATGGGTATGATGTGGTGTGACAAACTTAATGATGAAAAACTAATGACAATTTTTATGTGCCGAGTCTTGTGTTCATCAGTGAGACTTTTTGGCAAGTCAAGCGGATATTCTTATCAAGATTTCTTCCTCTGTACCACTTCTACAAAGAACGATATAATACACTAGTTAACATTTTGTATTTTTGAAAGTGGGTATAACCAATAAAAATAAATTATGTTCCTAGGTGTATTGTCAAAATGCAATTCGGATTTAAGAACTGTTTGAATTTTACTCTAGATTCTAACACTCCGCACATACCTACACACACAAACACTCACTCATACCGCCACGCGCGCGTCGCGCGACCCACCGCTGGAGAGCGTCGTGGCAGAAGGAGAGCCTGCAGCTCACTGAAGGACATTTTGTAAGGCATTCTGTGCAAGGCACCTTCGAGCGCTTCCCGCGCACTGTTTATATAACCTATGCGGGTCTTCCTCCCGCCGCCACCTTCCACCGCTAGCCTGCCACTCTCTTGCCTACGCCCACCGAGCCAGAGCTAGCACACAGTTCCTACCAAATATATTATTTATCCACACAATATCCAGAACATCACTTTACATCATATCATCACTTGTTTAAATAATAGTACAAATTTCACTTTATTCGTTTCTTAACCTTCGCCCGGGTGGGGGTCTTTTTAGACCGCCCCTCAGGTTTTTCCGAAGCGACCAAAAAACGGCGGCGCGCAGCGCCGCCAAACTTGGTCTACCTGTTCCTTCTTCATTTTTACATCTTTCCTGAAAATTTCAGCTCAAGGTCATATCAGGTCAGGTCACCAGGCCAGGTGAAATGACCTCACCTAAAAATGCTTAGGATCGCATAACTAAAAGAAGGGTTAATCGATCAAGTTCAAACTCATACCACATATTGGGCTCACCAGGAGCTACAACATATGTTCCGGGATTTTTGATATTGGTGACCTAAGGTCATGTGCAGAGCATGACCTCCCCATTGTAAATACATGGTGACAATCACGAAATGGGTTTTCTCAGTAAGTATGGATGGAATCAACTTCAAACTTTGGTTACGACCTGTTCTTAGTCCATTTCTGAAGTTCATGCTAAAAATTTTGACTTTTGAGCTTTAAAAGGTCACCTGAGGTCAAGAAAGCATTTTTTGGTGTTTTACTCTATAAATTTTAAATAGACTAAGACCGAACTTTTATTTTGTCACCAAAGTGTTTGTATAGTCACTGCAAGTCAAATGATATACATCATGACTATACCAGGTCAAGTTGGGTCAGACCGTTGACCTGGGTCAGGTCAAATTCTTAGATTTGACCTGGCATAGCAATATCATATATCATTCGATGATTCGTATTGACGAGAGGATTACAATGGTGCATAAACTATGGCTGTATTTTGTTTGGTTTGGAAGCTATTAGCGAAAAAGTAAACGCCCTTATACATGGGGTGGCTATGGACATTCCCAAGAATATGCCCAATATTTAGTGACCTGTAGCTCCCTAGGCTTTGACCTGACACGAAAATGATTGGCACTGCAATGAAAGAGCATCTCAAGAGCTTTCGAATGGTGTTAGAAAAATGTTTCTAGCTATCATAGTTTCTGAGATATATGAGGTTTTCTTAGTCAACCTCATATTAGCGATTTTAACCTATTATGACCTCTGGTGACCTTGATATTGACCTGACAGGAAAAATGACCGAATTATTTTCGATATCATTTTTGAAGAGCTTTCAATTGCCGTTTTGCGTTTTTTTCTAGCTCTCTTAGTTTTTTGAGATCGGTGGGGTCTTTTTAGCCCCCCCTTACCAGGGCGAAGGTGGCTCGTACCCGCCACCGGGGCAAGCGTTAATATCTGCGCTCTAGAAATGCTATTTTACGAGCACTATTAAAAAAGAACACCACATACCGTCTCCTACTCTTCAATCAAGTTTGCACCGTAACTGTTTGCCTGTGACCTCAGAGCGAGCCAAAAAGGGTCAAAATTAGACAGTTTTAGGACAATCATTATCAGTTCTTTTATTATCGCTCTATAACCATTACAGTTAAGCCAATGCGAGCGCAAGCAGGAGTTAGTTCATCGTGATCAAAATGTTCAAATTATATGCAGCATGACCTTGTTAAGTCACATAGTGACCAGTTAAGGTCATGTTGCACATCATTCGAGTCATAGGGTGTTTTTTTACCGGCGCCAGACGGTCACTTATTAACCCTCGCCCCGGTGGGGGGGGTGTTTGAACACCTCCCTCGGGTTTTTCCGGCTGCACGAAAAACGGCGGCGCGACGCGCCGCCGTACTTGGCACACCTTATCCTGATAAATTCCGCAACTTGCCCCAAAATTTTTAAAGTTGGGTCGTCTCAGGTCAGGTTACCAGTGCAGGTCAAGTGACCTCAGCTCCAAAAATGTTTAATGTGGCATCAGTAAGAAATGGGTGACTATCGGATTGAAACTGTTATCACATAATGAGCCCAACGAGTGCTGCAACATATATTCCGGCATTTTTCATATCGATGACCTAAGGTCAAGTACGGACCATGACCTCTCCATTGGAAATACATGGGAAACATAAATTGGGCTGTATTTGTGTAGATATAGCTGAGAATACCTTCATATTTTTAAAATCGTAGTACCCTGGCCCTCTTTCCAGGTTCATGTTGCAATTTTTGACCTGTACCCTCTGAGCGGTCATCTGGGGCTATTTAGGCAGTTTCCAGACTGATGTATATCAATAACTTTGCATGAAATGATGACACAGCTTTTATTTTGATATAATTACGTTTGGATTGCTATTGCGAGTCAATTGATATGCATATTGGCTATGCTAGGTCGGAAAGTGACCTCGACCTGGCCTGAGGTCAGGGCATTTTTTGTGTTTTGACCCAGCATTGTTACATTATACATCACTCGTTTCGCCGTGACGAGAGGAAGCGAAAGGTGCCTAAAAAGGATTATAAATCAACTCTGTCACAGGGGCGGACGCAGGCCCGAGTTTTGGGGGGGACCCACGTCTGCCTTCTCTCCTGGGGAGGGGGGATGGGACGTGCGATTCGGGTGCTCAACAGACCTATTATAAGCAGCTTCTACAAGTACTCAAGTACATGATCGCTCTCCTGGGAGGGGGGCGGGGTGGGAGCAAATATTTTTTTTGCTTGACAGACCTAGGGTAAACACATTTTTTTCAAACATTTCTCCGGCCTTTGGGGGGCAAAAGATAGTTTGTCCCCCTCCAGCGCTTTGGGGGCATGGCCGGAATGCCCCCCCCTGCGTCCGCCAATGCCCTGTCAGACGCTAGAGCCCAAAACACTACTCTAACATGCAACCTTCTTTGAGCTGTCATGACCTCAATATTGACCTGACCCAAAAAGAGACTAATACGGTTTCTTCATGAACTTGTATGAGCTAACCACCAGCCTTCAAGTTTTTTTGCTATCCCACCGAGTTCAAAAGGGGGGATGTTCAAACACCAACCAGGGCGAAGGTGAGTCGGAGGCCCACCGGGGCGCGGATTAATCTGGAAAAGGGCCTGGAATACCAGCGGCGGCGCTGCCATAGAGGCACATTAGGCACTGCCTAGCCACTTTTGAATATCGAAGCAGTCATGTACTTTATGTGCAATAAATATATTTTGACTCGATGTTTAAGTTCCAGAGAATATTCCCTTTTCGAATCACTGGGTCAAAGAGCCAATGATTTGCATCCCTGACAATCCCGTTGGCGGTGGGGGGGTGCCCGTTCGCGCCCCTGAAGGTCGTGGCGCCCCCTGATGGCTCCCGGTGAAGTCGGGCCCCCGTGTTTGGGCTGTGTTTGGGTTGGGCCCCTGGTGTGGCCCCGGTCGGTGGCCCGGGTCCACGTTCACAGCTCTTACCGTCAACAAATGTGAGATTAGGCACTTGGCGATTTCGCTAAATCTGCCTAACCCCGTGGCAAACCTAACGTGTGCTTTTTGATTGACATCTCTAATACCTCATTCATTCGGACGCGAGTACTGGCAAGTTAAATCAGCAAACTAGGCATGAATTAGCAGCTAGCACGTGCGATGCCCCGTCTTAGGACCTTGATTACAGCGGATTCGTTTATTGATATTCTTGTAATCGCGGATTTCTAACCTTAGTTCTTCTGTGGAACAGTTGTATGGCAATTATTAGCAAGATATCTAATTTGTGAAAACCTTACAAAGAAAGTGAGTTTTAAAAAATCCGTTCACAAATCGATCGTACAACAAGAAATTGGACGTCATAAAAACTAAAGAATCGAAACTGTCCTTGAAGTGGGAAGCTCCCGTGAGTACCTTATCCTTCCCGGCTTACTTACCTACCTACCTTTCCTTCTTGAATTTCGACTTGTACCTTCATATAATACCGCACAACCGTTTCCACAATCCACCGACAAATGTTTTTTATATTCTTAAATTTTTATGATATTAAATTTATTTTTTTAATTTTTATAAATAGTGTTCAAGTTGTTCCTAGTACGGTTGTTGGAGTCGGAGTTTCACTAAAGTCATCAAGGGACCTGTCATGGAGACCCCGACCCCACCACCCGAACGAGCAACTCCTTCCGCAATGGAGGATTAATTTAGAAGCCAAAGTTTAACGTCCCACAAAGCACAGAGACGGCCGCCCCGCTCAGGTCACCCTCTCACCAGTCAGTTGCCCGCCGACCTATGTCGGCCAAACAATTGAGCGCCGGAGCATCTCAGGGGAACCGATCCCAAGCCTGGACATGCACTGCCACTGCATGCTTCTGAGCAGCGGGCCCGAGCCCAACGCTCTACCAACTGAGCTACCGGGGCGGCTCATCGACTTGAGCTTGCCCCCTTCTCCAGCCGAACGTTTTGCTGGATCCGCCCCTGTCCAATATAAGGTAAAAAGCCTGGGCGACGTCCTTACCTCTAAGCCAATCGTGCCTAGGCTGTCATAATGTTCAAGCGCCACCACTGTGGAATACTACGGTTTAAATAATAGGAAGACATTCTAAGCTGTATCCGGAAAAAAATCAAACCATTTTCGCCCAAGTCTCGTTTTCCCTATGCATTTCCAATGGAGAAGCCATGATCCGTACCTGACCCTAGGTCATCGATACGAAAAATCCCCGGGATACGAACAAATCACCGGATATATTTTGCAGCACTCATTGGGCCAATTATGTGTAATGAGGTTAAACTCAATAAATGTTTTTCTTTTATGCTATTATTTTGAGGTCAGACACTTTGACCTGCACAGGTGATACTCGACCTGAGATGACCCAACATAAAATTTAGAAGAAAAGTTGCAGAATTGAGCAAGGATAGTACCTAAAGCTATCTTGAGCAAGGATAAGGCGTGACAAGTGTCGGTGGCGCCAAGCGCCGCCGTATTTCGGTACCACCGCAACCCAGAGATTTTCAACCTCATCCTCCCACCGGCGCGAGGGTTAAAGGGAATGTGGCACCTTCACAACGTGATTTTAACTGAGATAGCCAAGTTGTAAAGCAAGTCGGAAAACCCAGTAATCCATATTTCATTTGTCTTGGAACTCGATATTTCCGTAGAAAAAAGGCTAAAACCTACCTGGCACCAGCCCCCATCAGCCCGTCGCCGGGCGGCCGTTTTTGTGAGCTACTGGTGTGACGACATATGCTGACGTCACGATGAACATCAGCCAATCAAAGCCCTTGAAGAGTTTCAAGTATGGTAGTGGTTGCCAGATCGTGACATCATCCACAGGCTGATATTTATTTATTTTTCTAGAGGAGTATTTTTAAAAACAAAATATTGAGCTTATTGTACATTTTTCAGAGAAATCATGAGTGGTTTCATTATTTTTGGCTAAAAGTACGCCTAATTTCACTAAATTCCAAGATTCCACCAAGGTGCCACATTCCCTTTAGATTCAAATTAATAGTTTAAAGGGAATGTGGCACCTTGGTCGAATCCTGGAATTTAGTGAAATTAGGCGTACTTCTAGTCAAAAATAATGAAACCACTCACGATTTCTCTGAAAAATGTACAATAAGCTCAATATTTGGTTTTTAAAATACTCCTCTAGAAAAAGAAATAAATATCAGCCTGTAAATGATGTCTGTCACGATCTGGCAACCACTACCATACTTGAAACGCTTCAATGGCTTCAATTGGCTGATGCTCATCGTGACGTCAGCATATGTCGTCACACCAGTAGCTCACAACAATGGCCGCCGGCGACGGGGGGCTGAGGGGGGCTGGTGTCAGGTAGATTTTAGCTTTTTTCTACGGAAAAATAGAGTTCCAAGACAAATGAAATATGGGGTACCGGGTTTTCCGACCTGCTTTACAACTTGGCTAACAGTTAAAATCACCTTGTCAAGGTGCCACATTCCCTTGAAATTGTGGCCTAATCTTTAACTGCGTGGGTTTTTTCTTTTCGACTCTCGTTTTCCCCAAGCCTACCGCACAGAGAGAGAGAGAGAGAGAGAGAGAGAGAGAGAGAGAGAGAGAGAGAGAGAGAGAGAGAGAGAGAGAGAGAGAGAGAGAGAGAGAGAGAGAGAGAGAGAGAGAGAGAGAGAGAGAGAGAGAGAGAGAGAGAGAGAGAGAGAGAGAGAGAGAGAGAGAGAGAGAGAGAGAGAGAGAGAGAGAGAGAGAGAGAGAGAGAGAGAGAGAGAGAGAGAGAGAGAGAGAGAGAGAGAGAGAGAGAGAGAGAGAGAGAGAGAGAGAGAGAGAGAGAGAGAGAGAGAGAGAGAGAGAGAGAGAGAGAGAGAGAGAGAGAGAGAGAGAGAGAGAGAGAGAGAGAGAGAGAGAGAGAGAGAGAGAGAGAGAGAGAGAGAGAGAGAGAGAGAGAGAGAGAGAGAGAGAGAGAGAGAGAGAGAGAGAGAGAGAGAGAGAGAGAGAGAGAGAGAGAGAGAGAGAGAGAGAGAGAGAGAGGAGAGAGAGAGAGAGAGAGAGAGAGAGAGAGAGAGAGAGAAAGAAAGAAAAAAGAGAGAGAGAGAAGAAAGAGATCGACAGTCCCCTATTAAGAGACCGACAGTCCCCTATTAGAGATCGACAGTCCCCTATTAGAGATCGACAGTCCTCTATTAGAGATCGACAGTCCTCTATTAGACATCGACAGTTCTCTAAAATAGTTTCCATCGACAGCTATTTTCCAGCACCAGGGGCGGACGAAGGAGCGTCAATGGTGGGCAGCGTAACAGGAATCGTTTCTAAGCAACTCGGCCAAAATTTTGCCAAAGTGGATGGGGCCATGACCAAGGCCTTTAAATGTAAGGCCATGACCCCTTGACCCCAAGGCCCATTTGGCCCAAGATACCACTCGGCCCCCCTCAGCGTCCGCCAGTGCCCCGCGCTGCGACACGGATCAGGGTGTAGTGCTGGAGAAATAGCAATATATGGAGTCGGTGACTCGACCAGACTTCAGGCCATACATACCGACTTGATGAAGTGTTCTGATCCAGGCTAGGTACCATTGGTCTTGACCGCACGTTGACGCTGGAAACTAAGCCCATATTATTTTTGATCCATCATTATTGTTTCCACTGAATCACCTCAGTTTTTCAGCTGACGGCTTTGTTAGCAAGTTTAATGGACTTGTTTTGATGTTCTATTTTCCCCATTTCAAGAGTTTGTGTTCCTTAGCTGTTGGAAGTGGGATTCTTATGTTTCTTATTATGGACATTTTCAACGGCCTTTATCGAGTTTTGGAAAATGAATGCTTAGGCTTTTTGTAGGTGTTATCCAAAGACACGGTTTACAAGCGAAGGCTTGTTGGATTTACCCTACTCTACAACTGTAAAAACTGTATACAATAGATTAAAATTTTGCTTTTTTAGCTTAATTTTGTACTGAAATTCTAGGTCAACTTCTTCTTTGGCGAAATAATATTTTGTCTTTTTTTTCTCAGCCGAATAGTGGTGGGCAGAATTCGCCATTTTGCTAAATATGATGCAGTATCCGTCAGACATGTTGTGGTGGGGGTAGTGGTTGTCCGTTTTTCTAGATTGGGGCGTTTACGCTTATCAGAATTGTAGTCACTCGAGCTAACTTCAATTTAATAGTTGATTACGATATCGGCCACCTAAATTAGAAGTAAGGAGTTGATAGCGGGAGGTGAGCGTGCGTGTAGTCCAGATGCGGTGGTGATTTCGGCGCTTCTGGGAGCCTAAAGGTACAGTCGGCTTCTTTTTTGTATTTTCGTGTTGATGGCTACCATGGTATCTTGATCTAAAAATTGTTTGAGGTTAACATTTTATGATTGGTTATTCGGTTCTCCCCCAGATACACGGCCCTCATTGTGTCCAAGAATCTCTGGGTGGACTCCTTCCTTCCAGAAATTCAACAAAGAGTCAGATAAATGGTGGCCATGAGTACCATTTACGACAGCACAGGTGAGTGATCAATTCAGTGTTCTCAATTTGCTTGTTATATAAGAAATGTGCCCTGAGATCTGTTATAAGTCAATGGGCCTGTTCCAGCACCTCCTTAAACCTGGGGCCTGTTCCAGTGCCTCCTCAAACCTGCTCCAACTTCCTCAAAGCTTCTCCAACTTCCTCTCGCCCAGTCCAGTGCCTCCTTAAACTCCCTCCAAGTTCGCCAAAGCTCATCTCAAATCTAATTCAACCTTCTCTCAAACAAAAGGTGGTTTTTCAGAGGAGGTTGGAGGAGCTCAATTGTGGCACACAAATTTCAATTGAGAAACTAAAATAGGTTGTTTTACGGTGAGAAACGACGTTTGTGGTTAGTTAAAGGTTTTGATTATGTTGTTTTTCTGTATTCCACTTTCACTAAAATACATTAAATGAGTATCAGAGGCCTTAATCAAATTTGATTAGTTTCTTAGCTGCGCCACGCCCACCATATTGGCGCTGACCAGGCGCAATCAGCTGATACCTCATCCAATCTCATCCTAAATCGGTCCAGCGGACACCTGTTTTTGTGCGTGTTCGACTTACTCCAAGCTACTCTCATTTTTTTTCTAAGGAGGCGCTGGAACAAGCCCCTGATCTAACCTGGCTTACACCTGGGGCCTGTTCCAGTGCCTTCTCAAACCTGCTCCAACTTCCTCAAAGCTTCTCCAACTTCCTCTCGCCCTGTCCAGCTCCCTTAAACTTCCTCCAAGCTCGCCAAAGCTCATTCAAATCTAATCCAACCTCTCAAATGAAAGGTGGTTTTTTCAGAGGAGGTTGGAGGAGCTCAATTGAGGCACATGAATTTCAATTGAGAAACTAAAATAAGTTGTTTTACAGTGAGATACTATGTTTGTGGGCAGCTAAAGGTTTTGATTCCATTGTTTTTGTGGATTCCACTCTCACTAAAATACATTAACCCGTGCCTCACCGGGGTCCGGCGCCACCTTCGCCCCATCGGGGGCCATCGATGGCCCCCTCTAACTCCGAAAATATGGGCGTTAGCGCAAATCTGCAAAGTGCAATAGAAAGCTCGTGTGAATTCAGTAAGAAATTACTTCACATGTTTTAGTGCTCAGGTCAATGGTTTGACCTCCAGAGGTCAAATTAGGTCAAGATTGGCTATTTTCACTCAAATATGCAATGATTAAGCAAACTAGGCATAACTCTTACGTCATTAGAGCTATTGAGGCCTGGTAAAATACATTTGATAGCAAATTGCCAGTACTTTTTCCGCTATGTGGAACGTAAAGACCTCCCGCCAGTGGTTTGACCTCCAGAGGTCACCTCGTGACCTAATATGACCTGAGGTCACGAAAGGTCAAAAAGTGACCTTGCCATATATCAAATGAAAGCCAGTGACAAGACAAACATGATGGTGTTTGTTTCACCGCTCTAGCTTAATTAGGTCAAAAGTTATTGTCATAATACTGTTTTTGACCTCTGGTGACCTTGGATGACCTTGGAAAAGTCAAAGGGCAAATATGACCCCTGGGATCCATGAAAGGGTGTCCAAAAACGCTGTTCTGAGCAGTTGAGTATTTGCAATCATTTTTGTGGCTTTTATATCATGAAACAGCTTTTCCCCATGCTTTTCCATTGGGAGAGGTCGCCTCGTGACCTGACCTCAGGGCACGAAATCGAAAAATCCCGGATATACACCTTGTAGACCCTGGAGGGGTCATGAAGTGTAGGAAGTTTCAAATCGATCGACTTTGAAATGTAGGTCTTACAGAGCTCTAAAGTTGAAGTGAGGTGACCTTGGTTGACCTCGTCTGGTGACCTGACCTTGGGTGACCCGGGGTGAAAAATTTCAGGGATGATGGGAAAATGATGCAGTGAGAGGTAGAGTCCTCAATCGCGGTGCTGCGCCTCGTCATTTTTCTGCTATCCCGGAAAAACCTTAGGGGCCATCAATTTTCCCCCGGTGGGGCGAGGGTTAAATGAGTATCAGAGGCCTTAAATGGAATGTGGCACCTTGGTCGAATCCTGAAATTTAGTGTAATTAGGCGAACTTTTAGTCAAAACTAATGAAACCACCCATGATTTGTCTGAAAAATGTACAATAAGCTCAATATTTGGTTTTTAAAAATGCTCCTCTGGAAAAAGAAATAAATATCAGGCTTTGGATGATGTCACGATCTGGCAACCACTACCATACTTGAAACGCTTCAAGGGCTTTGACTGGCTGATGCTCATCGTAACGTCAGCATATGTCGTTACACCAGTAGCTCACAACAATGACAGCCGGCGACGGGGGGCTGAGGGGGGCTGGTGTCAGGTAGGTTTTAGCTTTTTCTACGGAAATATCGAGTTTCAAGTCAAATGAAATATGGAGTACCGGGTTTTCCGACCTGCGTTACAACTTGGCTATCTCAGTTAAAATCACGTTGTGAAGGTGCCACATTCCCTTTAAGCAAATTCAATTAGTTTCATAGCTGCGCCACGCCCCGCCATATTGGCGCTAATCAGGCGAAGTCAGCTGATATTTCATCCAATCTCAGCCGAAATCGGTCCAGCGGACACCGGTTTTTGCGCCTGCTCAGACTTACTCCAAGCTACTCTCATCTTTTTCTAAGGAGGCGCTGGAACAAGCCCAATATGTAATTTGTGAAATAGGTTAAATTGACTTCACCTGCCTTCCCATTAATGGGTTGTGGACTCATTATACAGAGGCCAATGTGCAAAATATGGCACTTTCAACAAAATCTTGGTGGTAGTGCCCTGGAAAATAGGTGAGTGGTGTGAACTTGATTAACCTGGTGTGAATTTGTGAGATTAGAATAAGGGAGGTGGTACTGTAAATAAAAAGGTTATAAAGTCACAGGAGGGGGCCTTATAAAACTAACTTAATAAGAAGATGGTTAGCATTGTATTGTGTGTGTAGGGATGGGTGCATTTTTCTCCAAGGTATATTGCCCATTGGTGCACATTTTAGGTGGCTGGCAGTGGCAATTTGTGCGAGAATCTGAGGTGGTTGGTGGACTCGTCCTGCCTGCTGCCATGCTTGGCGCCCAGTTTGCAAAGTATGGCATTTTCGACGAGATCTCGTCGATGTGAGTGCCATTGGAGACAGTAGCGAGTGGTGCAAATTTAATCAAACTGGTGCGAATTTTTGAGACTGGTATGAGGAAGATGATGCGGAAAACCAAATAAATGATGGCTGAATGGTTATAAAGACACAGGAGGGCCTTAAAGGGAATGTGGTACCTTCATAATGTGATTTGAACTGAGATGCCAAGTTGTAAAGCAAGTCGGAAAACCTGGTACTCCATATGTCATTTGTCTTGGAACTCGATATTTCTGTAGAAAAAAGCTAAAACCTACCTGACACCAGCCCCCTCATCAGCCCGTCGCCGGGCGGCCATTGTTGTGAGCTGCTGGTGTGACAACATATGCTGACGTCACAATGAGCATAAGCCAATCAAAGCTCTTGAAGCGTTTCAAGTATGGTAGTGGTTGGCAGATTGTGGCATCATTCACAAGCTGATATTTATTTCTTTTTCTAAAGGAGTATTTTAAAAATCAAAATATTGAGCTTATTGTACATTTTTCAGAAATCATGAGCGGTTTCATTGTTTTCGGCTAAAAGTACGCCTAATTGCACTAAATTCCAGGATTCAACCAAGGTGCCATAATCCCTTTAACACGCGCACTGCTGGGGGCCTCGGAGGCCCCCCCACCTGTTTTTCCGAGGTGGCCGGAGAACTGCCCGGAGCCGAAAAACGATACTTGGTCGCATTTAACAGAATTTAATAGCTCGTCGATTGGTGAAGACTTTTTGAAAATAGGTCGAAAAATTTTTGACTTATAGGCTTTCAAAGTCAGACCTGCATTTTGAGATCGCCGTAAACGTGCGGTCGGACCAGTTAGCTTGCATTGGAGACTGAGTGGTGACTTCATAACGTCATAGAAGCGGGATTATATGTCAAGGTCACTTCACATGAAAGTCAAGATCAAGGTCTTCAAGTAATGTCATATCTGCATTTTCAAGATCACTGACCACTGTGCGTCCGGCCAAATGACGTTACCCGGTCTGACATATTATGCTATGACGTCATCGGTAGGGTACCCCAATAAAAGTTCAAGGTCAAAGGTCAAGGTCAAAAGTCATTGGGAAAGGGCAATCCTGATTTCCCGCCAAACAGTGGCTACAGTGTTAGTCAAAGTGTAAATTATAAGTAGTATACAATATGGTGACCTTAAAGGTCAATGACCTTGAATGACCTTGACCCAAAAGTTGTGGGGAATCCTCTTTGAGAACTCTTCTCTATGAACCTTGTCCGCCTTTAACTTATTCCTACCATTTCCCGCATAATAACAGCATTTACCAATCGATCCCCAGCATGGCCAATATTTGACCTTTCCGACCTCATTTGACCTTGAAGATATTGACCTAGGTCAATGAAAATTGTTCATCATGTAGATCACCATAGCCCTCACCCATCTACCAAGTGGCATTTTCTAACCCTCTTAGTTTCCGAGATCTTAGGGGGCCTACCAGGCCACCCTCCAGTGCGCGTTAGTGCCAGACCCCTCCAGTGCGGGTGGAGGTAGCATTGATAAGAGAGGTAGCATTGCATCGTTTGGGTAGGAATTGGGTGGGTTTTTCCCCTTGGGTATGGCGGATTGGTGCGAATTTTTGGTGGCTGGCGGTGCGAAAATTTTAGATGGCTGGTGCGACTCGTCTGGCCTGCTGCCATACTTTGCAGACTGGCTTAGCCCCATACTTTGCAGACTGGTACAGAGGAAAATGGATCGGTTGCCCCTTCCTAAGGGGGAATTGCTCACCCAGTCTGTGAAGTATAGCAGTAGTCCAGATGACACCAGCCATCTACAATTATTGCGCAAGTTTGTACTGCGGGGGGCCGAAAATGTGCGCTAATCTAGAACAAATCTAGGAGAAAAGATAGAACCATCCCTACCTACACGGTGCAATGCCATCACTCTTATCCCCCTCCTAGTTCCTAGTAGAAGACAGAGATTGGAGGCCACTTAAAGGGAGATACGCGAAAAAATTATTATTGTGGTTTCTAGCTATTAGAAAAATCCTGATAACGCAACTATCACTTATTTTTGTATCTTCGCTAAAATTTTGGAAGGCCTCTCACTTATTATTGAAATAGGTTAACAGTTTCGATAAAATGCCCATCACTTACCCATGCCCATACCCATGACTTACTTTTCGAAAACTATTTAAAGTTGAAAAGTAAAGTTTTTTTATAATACAAATGTCTGTTCTCCTGTATTTGTATTTGAATTGATTTTAAAAAGCTTTTAAAAACTACAAAATGAATTAGTTTGCCCCAGAAACGGAAAAACATCATTACTCAAGTCTTCAGTGGTTTCCTACCTCGGGTCTTGAGTCATTTTCTGCTTCAGCCCCAGGATGACAAAACTTTTGCGTCAGATAGGTCACGTGACTCCGGTTTGAGAATTCCTAGTCTTGTGATTGGTTAATTGTGATTTCTTTTAAGCCCTATATTTCTGTTTCAAAAGAGTTTTGGAATGCTGTTTTTCTAAACTAATCTTTTCTCTATTATTCCAAAGTTCTACATCGCTGTTTAGGATAGATATGACCTAATTCTTAGAGAAATTGATAGCCTTAGCCATGTGTACATCATATACACCGATATGAGGTGTACCGGTAAAGTCGTCTAGAAATGTTGACTTTGAGAGCAATTTTAAGGCATTTGCAGGCCGAATTCGCAAAAGTGAGATTAGGACTTCTGAAACAACTTTTTGTAACCATTTGATATAGCCAATAAATTTTTTTAGCGTATCTCCCTTTAAGGCTTATGAAGTCCGGTCTCAACGAGCTCTCGTGTGGTGTTTCGGTCTTATCTTTGTCAGGGATGTGGTATTTGTTGTCGAGCCAGAAAGCATCTAACCTCGATTTGAACGCAATAGTTGTAGGGGCGCAGTCAACCTCAGTGGGAAGGCTGTTCCGGTCGTTTGTGTCACGAACTCAAAACGCGTTACGCCGGGAGCGAGAATGAGCTCTCGGTTTCATAAGTTTCAGCTGGTGGCCTCTTGTTCAAGCGGATCTGTCGACCGAGAAGAATCTGGCGGGGTCACCCTGAGCATGTCACCACGTCTTCTCCTATAGTAGAGCGATGGAAGATCTAGTTCCTGTAGACATTGTAAGGTTTATGCCGAATGCTTCGGACCATCCTCGTGGCTCTCCTCTGGACCCGTTCAATTATCTTCTGGTCGCATCTATTGAATGGTCCCTTTGTCAGGTTGCCGTATTCCAAATGTGGGAGCACCGGGGTCTTGTAAAAAATCGGTAGTGTCGTCAGATCAATTTTGCGAAAATATATTTTAATCAAACCAAGTATCTGGTTGCCTTTTTTGTTGCTGACGCTGATTGGTTGCGGAACTTCAATTCAGAGTCAACTCGAACACCGAAGTCCTTCTCAACCGTGGAGACCAGAAGGTTTGTGGTGCCCATGTGGTATCGGTGGTGGTTGTTGTTGGGTCCTGAAGTGGAGTACTGTGCATTTGGTTTGGTTGAATGGAAGTTGCCAGGGCCCCATTTCATAAAATGCGCAACTTAGGCTTATAGTGTAGAAGTAGCATAATGCAGCGTAGAAAGTTAATAATACACCACAATCTTGTTTCACAAAAATGTAGCGTAAAATACAACTACTTGCAAAGTTACGCTGCTCTAAACTACGCTGTACTGGAATGCAGCTTAAAATATTGTCAATATTGTTTCATATAGCAGACAACATGTACGTTAAATTTGTAAAACACTCCTGAAAAGCTATGCAAGATATAGCAGTGTAACATTTATCAGACAATGAAGCAAAACATGAAGAATATATAATTTCTTATGAAATTCTGAATCTGAGGCAAAATTCGGTAGTGCGGTGAAGGACAAAAAGAGTCATGAATATAAAATAAACTTAAATAAAAAAGGTGTGCAAGTTCTTCCTTGCACAGGTATGAAGTGCAAATTGCACATGCCAAATTGAGCTGATATGTAAAGTTCTATGGCCATTTCTTATGCCAAAAATGATGATAGCTATTGATGCAAATATACAGGAAAGCTGACATAGATTTTTACTTTGACTTTCTGCCGTTACTGTTATTTTACAGTCTAGTGAGGACAGAACCCTAGATAGGCTGACACTGACAAAGTGTTATATGGAGTCTATGGAGTGTAAAAATTCAATTTAAGGTGTCTGTCACCAACAAAATACAAGTATATCTACTGAGTCCTCTGGCGAAAATGATGATATGCCTAGGTACCTAAGTACTGGCACCTTGATCTAGTTATTCTTCAAAGATGTTTACTCAATATTCCTTTCACAGTTTCACAAAATTATAAGGTTCACAGACCTTTCACAGTTCACTCATGCTTAGTAAACATAATTCACCTCGAAATCCACTGAACTACACTTGCACAGCAATGAATACAATAACCTTTTTAGGGCCTTCTTGACAGTAACTACCTAAAAAATGGGGTACTGGCAAAAACAAATACATCGTATTTTTATTGCGTCAGCTGTTAGTGCATCTTCCCTCCGCAGTATTTGTAAAAGTGCATTAGCAACTTAAAAATCGAATAAGAGCCAATAAGTACCATAATTTTCATTCAACTTATTGCAAAATATAAATGCCCTTTTAATGTTAATAGAACAGTTATATTCCATATTTGAAAAGGGTAATTTCATTCTGGAATTGGGCGTAATTCACGCTGCATTTGATATCTACGCCGCTTTCGCGTGAATGTCACCGCTCTTTGTGAAACGTGATTCTGAGTACGGCGTAACTTTGCAGGTGAATGTGGTGTAAAACACGCCGCATTTCTACAACTTTTATGAAATGGGGCCCAGGTTTCAGACCATTTCATTACCTGATCAATGTCTGCCTGGAGTACTTCAGATGGGGCTGGTCCATTACTTGGTGCATATATTTTTGTGTCATTAGCAAAGATCTTGGTCTGAGCTTGGACTACGTTTGGAAGTTCGTTGATATATATTATATAAAAGAAATAATAATGGGCCCAGCACAGACCCCCGCGGGACGCCACTGGCAACTGGAGCCCATCCAAATGTGTCTCCACCCACTACAACCCTCAGCTCACGGTCCGTCAGGAAACTACGGATCCAGGCCAGAAGCTTCCCCTGCACACTGTACCCTCGCAGCTTGCAGATGAGTCTTGTGTGTGGCACAGTGTCAAACGCCTTGCGAAAGTCTAGGTACACAATGTCCACGGGCTGACCACCTTCCAAGTACCAGGTCCAATCGTCCATAACTTCGAGAAGCTGGTTGTCACAAGACCTGCTTGGGCGGAAGCCATGTTGGGATGTTGAGAAGAGGTTGTTAGAGGACATATGGAGCACCAGTTGGTCACGAATCACAGACTCTAGCACTCAGCAAGCTACAGATGTCAAACTAATAGGTCTGTAGTTTCCCGGTGACTCTCTGCCCCTTTCTTAAAGATGGGCACCACAGATCCCCGCTTCCACACTTTGGGAAATATTCCTGTGTCCAGGGATCGACGGAATAGAGCTGCCAGAGGAGCTGACAGCTGGAAAGCTGCCTCTCTCATAACCTGGGGGTGTAGGTAGTCGGGTCCCGGGGAGCCAGTTGGTTTCAGGCAGATGAGTTTCTAACAGACCAGTTCGGATGTTATAGCAATGTTCTGCAGAGGCGGGCCACTGTATCTCTGTTCCAATGGTGGGAGGAAAGCAAGATTCTCAATGGTGCACACAGATGAGAAATAGTTGTTGAGGACGTTGGCTTTATCGACGTCGACACTGTGTAGGTGGCCTTGGCTGTCGAGGTCATCCACCCTCGACTTGGTTTTGAGTTTAGAGTGGACATGGCGCCAAAAAGGTTTAACTCTCTGTTTCAGGCAGCCAACCAACTTTTCCTCGTGTTTGTACAGAAGCTTGTGGGTGAGGGAGTTCAAATCATTCTGCAAGACTGAATATCTGGCAAAAAGGAGAGGTTTGTCAAATTCGGATCTGCATTTCCTGTAGTCGTACCAGGCTTTGTTTTTCTTTCTCTTGAGACAAGTGGCTTCTCTAGTAATGTAAACCTTGTTAGGGTTGTTCTTGGGTTTAATGCTAGGAATGCACTCCTTGATAATATCTCCTAACTTCACCAGAAAGAGGTCATATGCCTGATTTATTTCCAATTGATCAAGATCACTCCAATCCATATCATGGAAGAGGTGGCGAAGCCGCGGGAAGTCTGCCCTCCGAAAGTTGAGCTTAGCCTTCAGTGGCGCAATAGGGGCTGTGTAGCAGCGGTATGAGAATTCCAATATAAGGTGGTCGCTAGCACCTAGTGGTGGCAGATACGTCAAGTTGGCTATCATGTCAGGTTCGTCAGTGATAATAAGGTGAAGAACCGAGGTCTTTTTCATGGTTCATCCCCCTCATGTGCTGCCTGTTGTCCCCATTCTTCTGCCCCCTATCGGCTATTCATTTCAATCAATGAACCGCTGGATCAAACTTCAAGGTGTAATACCGTACGAGTTTATGTGGATTATTATCAACAAAAAGCTCTTTCATGCAATGGTTATTCCATACAAAATTTTAACTGTAAGTAATGACAAAATTGTAAAACAGGTGTTAGTTAATTGTAACCATAAACATTCCTAAAGTGGATCCATTAATATTTACAACTTTTGTTAATTAAGAACATACCTATTTGTGGAAAATCTGGTGCACTGGGCCTGATCAGTGCAATGGCTTTTGTAGTAGTTAATCTTTATCCAGTTTCTGCTCCCTTGTCATAACTTTTCCTGAAGTTGATCCATCAGTATTCAAAACCTAGATTAATTAAGAACATACCTATTTGTGGAAAACTGGTGCACTGTGCTTGATCAGTGTAATGGTTTTTGTAGTAGGTGTTTATTTTTATCCAGTTTTTGCCTCCTTTGTCATAAGCTTTTCTGTATTCAGTATCACCTCCCTTACACCAATCTTACAAATTGGCACCAAGGTAGTAAAATTCACACCACTCGTTCCTGTCCTTAGGGCACTCACACCAACAATATCTGGCCAAAAGTGCCATACTTTGCAGACTGGTTGCTTGCCAGAGGAATATCCAAGTTGATGTTCCTGATATAGACATATATTAATTTCATTGGATTTCACTGACAAAATACACTCATCCTTTCACACAAATGCAACACCCCAAAACATGGGTTTATGTTCATACTGGATGAGAGTTTATGGTGAATTATTATTATGAATTATCCTTGTACTGTCTTTATACTCAAAGTATGTTTATTTCCCCTGTATTTGTTCATCTTTTTTCTTATATTGAGCTCCTCTCAAGTTTATCTCGTACTCTGCATAGAGTCTGTGTAAGAACTTTATACATGTTCGTCGGCCTCCTGCGCTCCGTCCGTGGCTCGCTCGTCCGTTGCCCTGCCGCCTCCCCCCTCCGCCGTACAGGTCCGCCACTCGGCGTCAGTCTTCCCAAAGCCCTCTCACGCGGCTACCGTCCCGCTCACCCCGACATACTCTAGTTTTCTCTTCTCGAATCCTCGCGCATTTCTACCTTTCCGGCGTTCCTCATTTTGTTTCAATCCTGTCAAGTGTTTTCCCTTGGGAATGTATTGTGTATGGGATTTTTGTTGTATACCTGAATACATGTATGCAAGGAAGCAAACAATGTATCTTGTCGTTCAAGCCATGCACATGTATTAGCCCTGTTCACGGCACCTGTGTACAGTGCGGACGTAAACGTGCCCCAGGCTACCTAGGCTCCACCCATCTGTGCCGTGACGTCAGGTTCTTGTGTACGCTCCGTGAACACAACGTGCACAAAACGTGTGTTTGAAGTCCAACACAGTCCCTACGCTATACCCTCGGCACGGGAGTGACTGGAGTATGTGTATAATATTTTCATGTGAGCCGCATGACGAAATCCATGGGCGAAGCGCATTGAGATTTCTCAAGCGGCTCTATTCTGGCCGCTCAGACGGGTCTCGTCGTGGTCTGTTGTTGTTGGCGTCTGTCCGTCCTGGAATTGATGTCAGAGCTCTGGAATTTTGTAGGGTGATAGCCCTTCTGCTCCAGACACCCAAACTGAAGCCCCGAGTCGAAATCCAAAGAGTTTTTGAGAAATTTTGGTCAATCTTTTCTGTTTTATATTTTTTAATTTTTATTCTTAACCTACGAACTTGAAACTTATGTCCTTTTCGAAAGATAACAAGGGCCAGCTAGGGAAAACGAATTGAGCTGATCCGACGATATTTATTGCGCGAAAACGCGGCATTTCTCACCCGAGCAAAAACCTGCTAAAGTTGATGGCCGACTTGTGCGCTCGAAATGTCAGAAGACAGGCCTCAGTTAGCTGAAGACAGTTACCTAGGGGTAGCTAGGAAAATTTTGTAGTGCTTAGGCATAGTTTTGAGTGCAAAACGCAAAATTTTGACCTACTTTTACAGTTCTTCCGGAAGACTGAATTTTGGTTAATTTCATTTCAACGTTAATATCTACAATCTAATTGACCGATTTGAATTTTCATTTCAAATAATGAGAGAGCATTGCTTCCGCCTGATAATATTTGGAGATGGAAGTTGTGAATGTGAAATTCTTTGTTTTATAGGCATAAATAGAAATTGAGTCAAAAACTTTTTATTTGCATCTTCCTGGTTCCAAGCTCATGTCACTCACAAACTCAGAACTGACATGGCTGAAGAGGAAAGTTACTTGCGGTCATTTCGCTCCCTTATACTACCACCTATCTCTAATGGCTTTCGAGTAATTAGTCCAAAATGTATTACAAGATGCTAGATTTCTCGGACCACCTTTGCTTCTCACCATGGTTTCAAGTCCTTAAAATGGATGGAAGTGGAAGATATTTGGCATGGAGCTAGCTTAGGATCTAGCTCGACGATACAAATAATTTCCGCCCAAAGAATGTTTGGTTCGTCTTCTAGAAGCACCTTTATATCGTGCCTTTTCGGGACAAGCACAGCACCCGGCGCCAGCGGCCGGCATATTCGGCGGGTTGTACTAGCCAGTGACCTGACGGGTCGCTGTTAGCTAGTGGGGGATGGTAGTGTGTACGGTGGTCTAGTGGTTAGAGGCCCTGTCTCTTGATGGTGGTCCGGTTCGATCCGGTGGTGACCACGTACTCTTTATTGGTTATTTCAAAGAAAGAATGATAAAACTGACTTGCAGGCTTTGAAGAGATACATTAAGAACAATATATGGTTTGTTTGTTGTTGGGCCTCCTGGCCGTGGGGCGGGGGGGTTTATGGTGTGTACGCTCTCCAGTCATGCACACTGTACCCAGGTATGTGGTGTCATTCCCTTTTCGTTTGAGGTTTGGCTACGCGCCATGCCCTTGTTCTGTTCGACGCTGATCGGCTGTACACGGGCCGCACATACTCTCCATACTCTCATCATGCGCCGTGAACACCCCTATTATCGGGTCATGTCAGGTCAACACCAGATAAAGGCCGAGCTTTGCAGGGAAGGCCGGACGCCATTTGCGGGCGGCCCCGACTGGCGCGCCTGAATGACGCCGGGGAAACCCACAGCTGCCGACAAGCAAAATATTTAATAAAAATCACTATACATATACGGGTTGAAAGCCATTGAAAGCCCATGGGTAAATTTTGAAATGTCCTTTCTCAGTTCATACTTCTCACATCCACTTCAAAATTACGGAACTATGGGTTTGTGGCCAATTACTTCGCCCCCAGCCTAAATTGCCAATTTGTGCAAAACATGACCTCACTATAGGATGAATCGCTTGGCTTGTGTGTGTCACCTGTTTGCAAACAATGTACAATTTCAGGTGAATGCGACTGACAACTTTTGTAGTTTTGTAGTGGATAAAAAAGCCTCTTTGATGGTTTGTGTATGTTTCCATGCAATGGGTTAAGGTGGGTTTTAACGTGTCGGTGTGTTAATACATAATACATGAGCGTGGCTTTAATTCCAAGGGTTTGAAATTGACAAATTTCTCCTGGCATGTTTAGAGGTTTGACTCAGGCCAAGTCAGAAATTTTCGATAATTCACCTAATAACTTGAGTAAATGTAGTTTTTTTTAACCAATATTGTGTTTGTTGACAAGGTGTATACTGGTCTGTCTTCTCCAATCCTGGATGATGCTATATAACCGCTAAGGTTGGTGCGCTCTTAAGCCCCAATAATCAATCAATCAATCGGTCGAATCCTGGCTGTAAAATACATTTACCATAGCGTTTGCATTGCCGCTGCGAATCCAGTGATGTACATCGTGACCATACCAGGTCACTTCGGATCAATTTTTTAACCTGGGGTCAGGTAAACCCTTGGTCTAGTGGGGGTGTTTGAACACCCTCCCCGGGTATTTTTTTTGGTGACGCACCGTACTTGGCACACCTTATCGTGAATAGTACTACAACTTTCTCCAACATTTTGACGTTTGGTCATCTCAGGTCAGGTCACCAGTGATAATCAGGTAACCTCACCTCCAAAAAAGCTTATATCATATCAAGATTTGCTCTAGCTCCCCTAAGGGCAGATCTAGAGAGAGAAACGTACACTGCTCTGTTGTAAACCTATGGAGCCTTCTTTGACCTAAGCTGACCTAAATATTTACCTGACATAAAAAGTTCGTATAAAATCTCTTCGTCTTGTCCAAGAGCTTTCGGACGCCGCCCGTAATTTTTCTTTAGCTTTCGTGGGGAATGAGATACGGCGGCGAGGGCGAAAAACGCCCCCAGCGGGGTGCGTCATGCCAGGGACCCCAGCGGGGTGCGTTTTAACCTGGCCTTAGGTTGCATCATTTTTAATTTGACCTAGTATAGTCATATCATACATAATTTGGTTCACCGTGACGAGGGGAAGAGAATGGTGCCTAAGCATTGATTCTTACTCAACTCTGTCAGACACTAGAGCCCAGAAACTGTTCTCTAACATGCCACCGTCTTTGACCTGTCAATACCTCAATATTGACCTGAGCGAAAAAGTGACCGATGTGGTTTCTTATGAATTGTTATCGAGGTATCAATCAGCTTCCCATTTTATCGTTATCCCACATAGAAGCCGAGCTTGAGGGGGGTTATATGAACCCCCCCCCACCAGGTTGAAGGTGGTTCAGAGGCCCATTGAGGCATGTGTTGATATGTGAATTTGACTAAGTCTGGTAACACTGTGTATCATTTGATTTTTTGGCGAGAGGAGTGCAATAGTGCCTTAATAACGGTCGTATCGTGTCTGGTCTTAAAGTGGCAAGCTTGACTTACATGTGGGGTACTGGCCTCAGCGGGCTGGTGTTCAAACCGCTGCGTCACTCCTCCTTCAGAACGTCGTAAGGCCACCTATGAATGCTGGGTTACGCCGTCTCCACAGTGACAGCGCACTGTGGTCGGTAACGGCCTCACGTATGGCCACCGAGGTTTTTGTTCATGTTCATTTTGCTACAGCGCTCAAACGGCCGAACCGATTCTCCCAAAATTTTCAGCAGATCATGCTGAATCAATTGCAGTGGGAGAAATATGCTTGAGTTGATTCACTTAACACCTGCACTGGAAATGGATCTGGCACCAACGCGCACTGGAGAGGGCTTGGTAGGCCCCTTTAACACTGCGGGTACCCGCCCCCTCTCGGGTTTTTCGGAGACAGTAGAAAAACGGCGGCGCGTAGCGCCGCCGTACTTGGCATACCTTTTCCCTCATCATTTTTACAACTTCCGTGAAAATTTTAAGGTTAGGTCATCTCAGGTCAGGTCACCAGTACAGGTCAAGTGACCCGACCTAAAAAAAGTTTAAGATAGCATAAGTCGGATCAGGGTGAACTTATCCGATTGAAACTCATATCACATAATGGCCCCACCGAGTTCTCTAAAATATATTCTGGTATTTTTGATATCGATGACCTAAGGTCAGGTACGAGGCATTACCTCTCCATTGGAAATACATGGGAAAAATGGTTTTTACAGAATAACTCAGTAACGGATGGTGATAGAACATTTATTTTAGCTGCATTGGACTCGCCTGGGCTTTGCTGTTCTAATGATATGCATTTTATATAATTTGACCCTGACCTGACCTCAGGTGAGTTCAAATCCTTGATTTGACCTAGCAAGGTCAAATTATATATCATTCGATTCGGCTTGCTAAGAGGATTCGTATAGTTTAAGTCGTTTTGCTCTATCTTTACTTGTTCAGATGTAATGCCTGAAAAACTGAATTTTACATGTTATCCCTATGACGGGCATGTTTTGACCTCTCGTTACCTTAAATGTGACCTGACAAAAAAATGGTCCAAATGTTTTCGATGGAGAAGTGGATGGGCAGCCCAACGCCGTTTACCGTTTTTCGCTACCTACCGTGGTTCTCGAGATCTTAGGGAGGCGTGTACCCGCCCCCCCGTCAATGCGAAGGTGGCTCAGACCCCCGTCAATGCGCGTGTTAAGATCTCGGAAACTAAGAGGCGCAGAAAAGCTCCGTTGGGAGGGTGGGAGGGGGCTATGGTAATCTACATCATTACCAATTTTCATTGACCTAGGTCAATATTTTCAAGGTCAAACGATGTCATAAACTTAAAATCTTGGCCATGGTGGGGACCTATTGGGAAATACCGTTATTAAGCGGGAATATGACAGGAATAAGCTACAGGCAGACCAAGGTCATAGAGGGAAGGTCACAAAGAAGTTTGGCTGCAATTAGGGGTCAAGGTCACCCAAGGTCATTGACCTATGAGGCCACAACATGGTATACTACCGATAATGTACACTTTGACTAACACTATTGCCACTGTTTGGTGGAAAACGAGGATTGACCTTAAAAAGGACCCTTCACCTTGACCTTTGACCTTGATCTTTACATTGAGGTACTTAAACTATGACGTCATAGCATAATACACGTCCGACCGGGTAACGCTATTTGACCGGAAGCGCTGGGGTCAATGACCTTGAAAATTCTGAAACGACCTTGACCAGTGATCTTTGACCTTAACCTAGACCTTCATTTGAGATGACCTCGACACATTATCCCAGTTCTATGACGTTAGGACGTCACCACTCGGTGTCCAATGCAAGTGAACTGGTCCTACCGCGCGGTTGTGGCAATCTCAAAATGCAGGTCTGACTTTGAAAGCCTATATGTCATAACATTTTCGGCTGATTTTTGAACTTCTTCACCAATCGACGCGCCGTTAAATTCTCTCGAATGTGACCAAATATCGTTTTTCGGCTCTACCAGCTCTTCTTACGCCACATTGGAAACATAGGCGAAGGAGCCTCCGAGGCACCCCTACAATGCGCGTGTTAAGCAAATGGATTGACCTAATCCGACGCCTAACGACCTGGTCAGGTGTGCTGTCTCCGAATGCAAAAGGGCATACCCAGCCTCTTCTCAGACTAATCGTCTAATCGGACTAAAACAAAATACATATTGCTGCTCGGAACCCCTGAGTGAAATGAGTATGTGAACTGCTTACCATTTGCTACCCCCGTTAAAATTGATGTCCCCAGAAGTAAAAAAAGGTCACGTTGAATGATCGCACGATAATATGAGTTTCTTTTATATATTCAGACGGCATGAAGATCAAGACAGTAGTTTGTATCAGTGTACCCCTCTCATCATAGCATGTCGAATCATGTGCAATATGAGAATGGTTTATGCATGGGTGACCTTGGCCAAGGGTGATTCTGGGTACGGTCAAGAAAACCTATGAGCTTACATTGAAGAAAATGCGCATAAAGGCGAGCAATACAACATGAGAAGCACCTCGTAAGCGTCCCCCGCACCTCGCGGGCGGCCGGCGGACCGCGGCGAGCCGCGGAGGCGGCGGGTGGCGGGCGGGCCGACGGCTCCGGGCGGCGGGCGGCCCGGTACAGTTTACACTGTGCACAATTTTGCGCACATTTGCGCACTTAGCTCTCTTTAGCCCATGACGGAGAATTACTTGACCTATGTTTCCACAAAAAGCTAATTGCAGAAACGAAATTTTTTTGTTTGTCTATTCAAAGTTAGAAACTAGTTTGTAAGGTGAATTTATGAAAGTGGTAATCAAAACGCAGATTATATACCTTTATAAAAATTAGAATACACACATAATGCCTATCATCTTAAAGCTGACATTATGGGGAACATTTTGATACTAATTATTTTTAGTCTGACTCAGGTTTGACGTTTTTTATTCGAAGCTAAAAACTCGGATCTAGTAGACGCATCGAGTGGCTTATTTCTGGATTTCATCATCGCCTTACTTTGATGAATAATAAGTGCATCTTTCAACCAAATTAGCTTGATAATAGTGGTCATTCAGAACACTGGACAATTTTCTTCACATCAACAGCCATAAAACCCTAAATTCCAAAATCCGAAAAATGGCGCCGTGGCCACCCACGACAGCGTTTCCGACCACAGTGCAGCGGCGCGGTCCGAATGGCTGACGGCCTCGTGTCACCTGCAGGGCTGGCCGAGCTGGCACACCGCGAGTACCAGGCGGGCGACTACGAGAACGCCGAGCGCCACTGCATGCAGCTGTGGCGCCAGGAGCCGCACAACACCGGCGTGCTGCTCCTGCTCTCCTCCATCCACTTCCAGTGCAGGAGACTAGAGAAGTGAGGCTCCCCGACCTGCCCGCTCTCACTGTGCGCAGCATACTTGCAGCTGTTGAACTCTCGTTCAAGAGAGCGTCCCTCGGATTGGCGGAACGAGCGGGTTTTGCTGAATGTTGCATGATCCGCAAAATGTGTGTGATGTATTGCTCCGTATGAGTGGTTTGGTCATCAGTCAGTCAGTTAACAGCATTCGCCCATTCTGTGTCCAGGTCGGCGCACTTCAGTGCCATGGCGATCAAACACAACCCGATGCTGGCGGAGGCGTACAGCAACCTGGGCAATGTGTACAAGGAGCGGGGTCAGCTTCAGGAGGCGCTGGACAACTACCGGCACGCTGTGCGACTCAAGCCAGACTTTATTGACGGCTACATCAACCTGGCGGCGGCGCTGGTGGCAGCCGGCGACCTGGAAGGTGCCGTCCAGGCCTACGTCTCGGCGCTCCAGTACAACCCCGTGAGTGAAGGCTGCCGGGCATGTCTGTCCTTGCTGCTGGCGTGTCGGTAGAAGGGTGTCCCGAGGAGAGATTGGATAGTGTTGACTTTCGGCCCCGGATGACATATGGTACGGGAATACAATGTCGTACTTAAGATGTAGCCGCTATTTTTCCAGTCGAGTATTGTTTAAACTATGCTTTTTGACTGGCTAGGTCGAACAATTTTATGTGAACACATCAGTGTACAGATAATGGATGCGACTGTTGCCATGCCAGCGTCTCAAGATAAATGTCTACGCTGACTTTGTTTGCCCGCTGCAGGATTTGTACTGCGTGCGGTCCGATCTCGGCAACCTCTTGAAGGCTCTGGGCCGACTCGACGAAGCAAAGGTAGGCCACTGCCCACGGCGGATGAACTTGTCTCCCAGATCCCGCAAAGATCCCAACCTGAGTTAGCCGCTGCTTGCCCAACCCTTCGTCCTTAAACACTGAAAAGGCTGACGCGAATGATTTCTCTATGTGAGGTCAAAGACCTCGCATAGACCAAAGCTCTCGCGGGGCCGAGAGTCTTGGTGAGATCTGAGTCTCGCCGGGACGGGAGTCCTCGGCGAGTCGCGATTCAGCCTGCCCGGAGTTCAGCCGCCCGCCGCCGCGCCGGCGATGCCGCCCGTGCTGTCAGCCGCTCCCCGGGGCCCTCCGTTCGCAACAGCTGCGCGCGCTAAGCGTCCGTCACCAGCTGACGGTGGCAGCGGCAGCGGCGGTGCGGTCGCTGCCCGGCCTCACGCCGCCTCGGGCGGGGGGTCATCGGTCATAGCTGCAGGCCAGCCTGAGCCGGGCAGGCCCGCGCCGCCGCTGTCGACTCACCGCGCCCTGCGATTCACAGGTGTTGCTGAGGCCCGCCCCAGCCGGCGGCGGGCCGACGCGCCACGCGACGCCGGTCACCCGCCGCGCCCGGGCCCTGAGAGCCCGGCTCACTTGCCGGAGGTTCGCCGATGTTCTTTTGCTGGAGGTCCCGGGCATGATGCACCCAGTTTATACGTGGTCCGTGTCGTAATGAAACGATGCTGTTTGGGCATCATTTGTATCGGCTTCGTTTGTTTTATGAACCTCACTTTTGGCTTCCAACCGTCGCGTTTCGCCTTTTCGCGCCGTCGCGTTGTTATTTTGGCAGCTATTTGGTTGCGGTCGGACCGCCCCGGGGGCACTGCCCGTGAACGTTGCTTCAACGGAGGCCTGTTTGTGCCTGCTATGTAACTACGCCCATCAGGGTCGTCAGGCGTGGCGCGGGCATGCCCTCTGTCCGAACCTCTCCAGAGCACGTCCTCGTCTCCTCAGCGAATCCGTATCTGGGATCTTTGCTTCATCCGCGTACCACTGTGTTAGCTATCTTGTGTGAACAGTAGAGTTTTAACTATCGCATTTGACTGAAGCCAAGCTCTCTCAGCTGTTTAACGGGCAGCTTGCTGCCCATTGTGTCGGCTCCACAAGACTGCGCGTGCCTCTCATTGCGACAGGAGCACTGACTCCGAGCGCCCGCGAGCGCGCACGCGGGCGCGAGAAAGAGAGTGAGAGAGCGCAATTGGTGATGCCTGGTACGGACGTAGGTACTGGCCTCGGTTCGTTAACGTAAACTGCCTCTGTCGGTCTTTCGTTGCGGTGGTACCTTGCGCTCCGACTATCGGCCTTTTCTCTCTACTTGCTGTCAATCATATGCTCGGTAGTACTTAGTCATTCGCCCTGTCAAAGCCTGTAGAGACGCTAGCAACCTAGATTATTATTCACGATTTGCCTTTCAGTGTCGCGTCTCGGTTCTGGGCCTTCAGCCCTTTGTATTCACTAGGAATGGTCTGTTTTGTGAATGCCCCTGTATGTCCTGCCACGATCATCAAGAACTAATAGACCCCCACTCTTCTTGTCTCTACACGACTAGATGTGTGGGGAAGGCGCACGCTCCACCGCCACCCTGCACCCGCCCTGGTGCCCGGTACAGCGGTAGGTCGGGCCCGCCTGAGGTCCAGGCACTCAGCCGGTTAGTATCCACGATAAGTATACCGACGTTCTTCACTGTCCATCTATGAATGTGGTTTTCTATGGCCGAGAGCACCCGTGAAAGCATTCACTGTGATTAAAATGGTGTCCAGATGTAGTAGTTTCGTGGTGTTTGTGTTCGGGATGAACGGGAGAGAGTATGGGAGGAGTGAGAGAGTGCGAGTGACTGGAATGAGAGAAGGCCGGTGCGGCTGGCTGGTGCATCGGAGTATGGATACTTTCCCAAAAAACGTTCATGACTTTTGCTAAAACGAAATGACAACTGCTCTTGTTGAGTCCAAATGGCTTTAACCGAAATTTTGCTGCTGTTTGGGCGGTGGGGCATATTTAGCCACGATAACTGACGGGAACATTGTGTGTGGGTAATCTGGCTGAGTCACCGCTCCGATTGTGCCAGCGGCGCCGCGCCGGCCCCCGGTGCCGTTCGGACTGTCTGCTTTCGCAGAGGACTCGGCAAACCAGCGACACCAACGCGCTCCGCCGACCGTGGCGCCGTCGGCCCCATGCAACGCACACTGGCCCCTATTGCCCTCCCCCTCAACCAGGCGCACTCGAAGTGCAGCATTCAAAAGTCCTGACTAACGCCAGTGTTAACACGTGTAACGTACAGCAGTGAACCCACCCACAGTTGAGAGTTGTTTAGTTGTGATGCTGCTGGGCCGTCGGCGCCTCGGTTGCCCCGTTTTGCGCCGCCGCGCACGCGCTTCGCTCCGCGACCCCCGCGCGCCCCCCGTTGCCCTGCGCTGCGCTCCGCCGCCGCCCGCACGGCCGGCACTGGTTGCTGCTGCCGTGGCCTCCCCTGACCGGCCGACGCCTCGGCCCTGCGCAGGGGTGCTACCTGAAGGCTATCGAGACGCGACCCGACTTTGCCGTGGCCTGGAGCAACCTGGGCTGCGTGTTCAACGCTCAGGGCGAGATCTGGCTGGCCATCCACCACTTCGAGAAGGCGGTGGCACTGGATCCTAACTTCCTGGATGCCTACATCAACCTGGGAAACGTTCTGAAGGAGGCCAGGATCTTCGACAGGGCTACGGCCGCCTACCTACGGGCGTTGAACTTGTCGCCGAACCATGCGGTCGTTCACGGCAACCTAGCGTGCGTCTACTATGAACAGGGGTGAGACCGAAGGCGCCTGGTCTGGCTGCTATCTTTGCATACGCGAGTCCTAAAAATGGCTAGTAAAAATATTTGTTTTTATAGAGTTTACTCTTCAAATATTCTTCAGACAAATGTATCATGAAATCATTTGGTTTTATCGAATTTGCGGTGTTTGTTGTCTGTTTTATATAGCTGTCGCGGATGCCGTGGCGTTGAACGTGCCCTACCGTCGGGCGCAGGCTGATCGATCTGGCGATCGACACCTACCGCCACGCCATCGAGCTGCAGCCCAACTTCCCCGACGCCTACTGCAACCTGGCCAACGCGCTGAAGGAGAAGGCGCTGGTCTCGGAGTCGGAGGAGTGCTACAACACGGCGCTGCGGCTGATGCCCACCCACGCCGACAGCCTCAACAACCTCGCCAACATCAAACGCGAGCAGGGCTTCACCGAGGAGGCCATCCGGCTCTACTGCAAGGTGACTGTCGGTGCACAGATCTCCTCGCGTTTCGTTGATTATAGGTCGAATATTTGACATTTTGGTCAGTATTTGTGTGTGTGAGGTTGGAAGTTTTGTTCCGTGTACCCTTTATGTGACGCCCATGGCATGTTATGTTAAATGTACCGGAGAATTAGCTGGACACCTTTATCTATACGTACAGCGAGAGAAGAGGGTATTGTGGCGCCGAGAATCCCCGCACAGTTGTTAATTTCCCCGCAGGCTCTGGAGGTGTTCCCCGAGTTTGCGGCCGCCCACTCAAATCTGGCCTCTGTCCTGCAACAGCAGGGCAAACTCAACGAGGCGCTCATGCACTATAAGGTACGCTCCTTCTCAACGATAAGCGGGGGAACTTGGGAGATATCAGATAGCCCAAACTCGACAAGGCCCAAAATATGGGGTGTCGGGTGCTGAACGACACCCAGGCAAGAACAATTTTCCACTCACTTCAGGTGTCTTTTTCTGCATTTTCCACTCTTACCTCAATTCAATTGCTCCGTTGGCAATTTGCACTTTACTCTTTTATAATACTGTTTTTGTGTGCAGGAATTAGTTGGCAAGTTTTAATTTGGACCAGTTTGCTTGTAACCATTTACTCAATTATAATTAAAAAACATGGTTATGGGTTTGAACATGGATTTATGGGTTTGAGTTTCAAACCCAGGCTCTGTACTGAAGTTTGTATGTAAGAATTGTGCCCATTTTCAAGTTTAAAATTTATTTTGCTTCTAATTTTTTGCAATATTTTTAATTTAAAAATTGAACAAAATTATATTTTAACTTTCATCCACCATATTTATTGAAAAATAAAATTATGCTTCTAAACTGTGACTTTCATCGACCAAAAAAGTTTCCATCCTAAAATGGACGATTCTGATTTTTCACTCACTGACCAGGATTTTTCTGACTATTCTACTTGACACCTAATCGAAAACCAACTTTGGAAAACTGCGCCAATGGGTTGCGCTTTTTTGTGTCAAGCAACTCGCCGCGTCTGTGCGTACCACGGCTCCGGGATGCAGCGGTGTTTGATGCTTTCGTGTCAGGAGCAGGAGTTCCCGGCTGCTGATTGCTTGTGTTCTCTCGCAGGAGGCAATTCGCATTCAGCCCACGTTTGCTGACGCCTACAGCAACATGGGCAACACGCTGAAGGAGATGCAGGATATCCAGGCGGCGCTGCAGTGCTACACCAGGGCCATCCAGATCAACCCGGCGTTCGCGGACGCGCACAGCAACCTCGCCTCCATCCACAAGGTCGGCGGCCCACTGCCAACTCCCAACAAACGTCACACACACACACCGCAACATTACCGCTGTTCTGTTAGCTAGGGCCCTGTAGACAAACTCAGCGTTTGCGGACTAATTGTGGTGGGTATACCGACTGCATAGTCTCCATCACGTCCCACATACCACGTCACTGACCGTGCGCTCCGTGTGTTTCAGGACTCTGGCAACATCCCGGAGGCGATCCAGTCGTACCGGACGGCGCTGCGGCTGAAGCCGGACTTCCCGGACGCCTACTGCAACCTGGCGCACTGCCAGCAGATCGTCTGCGACTGGACAGACTACGACGCACGCATGAAGAAGCTGATCTCGATCGTGGCCGACCAGCTGGAGCGGAACCGGCTGCCGTCTGTGCACCCGCACCACAGCATGCTGTACCCGCTGTCGCACGAGTTCAGGAAGGCCATCGCCAACCGGCACGCCAACCTGTGCCTCGAGAAGATCGCTGTGCTCCACAAGCCGCCGTACAAGTACCCCGCCGAGGTGCGGCAACGGGCCAGAGTGCTGCTCTGATGGGTGTACTCTGCTCGAATATGAAAGTTCAACGTCAACTTCAGTTTCTTGAACAGAAAAATTATGCATCAATGTATGTATTGTGACTTGCTTGCGGATCAAATCTCATTTAATGGTATGCAGGATGTTACCTAATTACGTTGCTGCTTGCACAAAGTGTTGGTGGGTGCCGGTGAAGTGGTTGTCGCGGTCGGCAGCTGGCTCCGGACGGCCGCCTGCGGATCGGCTATGTCAGCTCCGACTTCTGCAACCACCCGACCTCACACCTGATGCAGAGCATCCCGGGCTTCCACCGGCGCGACAAGGTGGAGATCTTCTGCTACAGCCTCAGCCCCGACGACGGCACCACCTTCAGGCAGAAGATCGCCCGCGAGGCCGAACACTTCGTGGACCTCAGCCAGGTGGGGATTACGTGGGTGCCGAGAATGCTGCGCTGTTGGACGGTCTCATGTAAACAAACTCACATGTATAGCTGTTCTGTTCTGCTGTATAGAATCTGGTGGGAGTTGGACCTGAATGTATGTTAAATTACGACCAATACTAACTCGTGTCGGTTCGCACTGACTGAAGAGACTGGGGTTTCAGTCGGGAATGTTACCAGGCCTCAGGGTGTGGTGCGCGCCAAGTTGTGTTGTATCGCGTGTTTGTATGCAGTTGCCGCGTGCGAAACACTGCTGAGGGCTGACTGGCGTGTTGTGATGCCACAGATTCCGTGTAACGGGAAGGCGGCGGACCGCATCAACGCCGACGGCATCCACGTGCTGCTCAACATGAACGGCTACACCAAGGGCGCACGCAACGAGATCTTCGCCCTGCGGCCCGCCCCCGTCCAGGTAACGGAGTGGCCCTGCGCTGCCGTCACACCGCGCCGTGATGTGGTGCATGTTGCCCGATGTGAGGGTTCCAGTGGCATCTAATTGTTTTGTTTTTGTTTGAGTTTGCCGGCCGTCTTGAATAAGAGTCGACACTCAGTTATTTTGTTTTAGTGTAATGGGATCAGGACTATGTATGTTGTACGACACTCTTTGGAGTCAGTATTGACCCCGCGGACCCTGCCCCGTTCCCTCTGACGTTCTCGCGCGTGCAGGTGATGTGGCTGGGTTACCCGGGCACCAGCGGCGCCTCCTACATGGACTACATCGTCACAGATTCTGTGACGTCACCGCTCCACCTGGCGCACCAGTACAGCGAGAAGCTCGCCTACATGCCCGACACATTCTTCATCGGAGACCACATGCAGATGTTCCCCCACCTGAAGGAACGCGTCGTCATCGACAACCAAAAGGTGGGGCTGGGTATGGATCGTGCTAAAGTGAAAAGAAGGATTGCGCGGATATTTGAGAGTGGGTGATGAACTTTGCGAAGATCGGTGGTAAGAGCGATGGGGGCATGTATTTGCCCGAAAAATAGTCTATTAAAAAATAAATAAGTCTTTATTTAAAAAATAGTATTTATTATGCCGTTTTGTTAGTTTTCAAAACGGTGCATTTGCAGCAAAGCGTGGCCGACAACGTGGCCATCATCAACGCCACGGACCTGTCGCCCGTGCTGGAGAACACGCAGACCAAGACTCACAAGGAACGGGTGCGGACGGGCGGCGACGGCCTTCACACGGAGGTGTCGCTCACCGTGGCCCAGCTGCCCACCACCACCGGCATCGAGACCATGATCCAGACCGGGCAGGTGGGCGGCGCGCCGCGGCTGCACCGGTCCGCGCTGGTGCTCCCGCCACCTCGCCGACTGCTGGTGTCGGCATTTCAACTGCTGTTGAAACATACATTCGGTTGGCTATAATTAGAGGCACAACTATGAACAATGCCATGATAATTCATGTAATAAAAGTACAGGGCATATATTATACAAGAATCAAACGTTTCTGCCGTTTGGTAGCTGACGGCCTCTGTTACCAGGATATACCCCTGCACGGTCTCACGATGGGCGTCTCACCCTGCCCTGCTCTGTGTGCTCCAGTTACAGACCCAGGTCAATGGATTGACGATCCAGAACGGACTGGCCACGCCCCAGACGGAGCCGAAGGCCGCCTCCGGGGAGGAGGTACCCAAGTCGATCCTGGTCACCACCCGGCAACAGTACGGCCTGCCCGAGAAGGCCATCGTCTTCTGCAATTTCAACCAGCTGTACAAGATCGACCCCAGCACGCTCAAGATGTGGATCGCGGTGAGTGGGCGCATCTCGTTTGGAGAGAACGTCCACGTCTCGAAGTGAGACGAGATTAAATGTTTGGTCAGCAGCGCTTGTTATGGGTGTTAAATGCGCTCACGACCCGGATAAGTGAGAGGGAAAACATTTCAGGGTTTACTTCCAGCTGACGAGAGGTAACATTGGTTTAACTCATCTGTTATGAAGAGATAAGGAGTTCAGATAGGAATTCACTCATCCCCCCTGTTTTGTGCCCGATGTACGCAACATAGGTACATGGAGAGGGGAGACGGAGTACATGTTCCCGCTTAGGGAACGTTTATTTCTTCACAACGAATCCGTGATAGGACGATCGAAAGATTAAGCCAGATATTAGTTGTTGTCATATAGATGTCTCACATCTTGAGTTAAAATTCTATAAAGGTGTCTCATACCTTTTCATCGGACTTCAGACATGATATATTGAAAAGTGGTTGGGCGTTCGTTGACATAGAGGCCCCCGGCTGTTTTCTAGCCGAGTGTCCGGTCCGCCCCTCACTACGTCACACATCTCTCATCTGACGGCCCGTTAACATTTGGCTGTCGTCCCGCGTGTCCAGATCCTGAAGGCGGTGCCCAACTCTGTGATGTGGCTGCTGCGGTTCCCGTCGGTGGGCGAGGCGAACCTGGCGGCCACGGCGCAGGCGCACGGCCTGCCGGCCGGCCGGCTGGTGTTCAGTAACGTCGCCGCCAAGGAGGAGCACGTGCGCCGCGGCCAGCTGGCTGACGTGTGTCTGGACACGCCGCTCTGCAACGGTCACACCACCGGCATGGACGTGCTCTGGGCCGGAACCCCGATGGTCACCCTGGTTGGTGAGTGGCGCCCCGGGAGGAGACGGACGCGGTATTCTGCGCCCGGTGCGGATGCAACGTGCAACAACTGGAGTATTCGAGTGTTGCATGATAGGCTTCGGCAATGATGTAAAGGTTGGTTCAGTTGGTCGTAGACATGACTTGCAGATGTGTGTACCTTTTCCATGTGATGCCTGTTTTGTTTGGCATTTGTTGGTTTCTCTCGCTCCGTGTCCATGTGCTGGGTACGGTATCTCAGCGCCGTCCCGATCCCTTTCAGTGAACGGTGCCTGTGTATCTGTATAGCACTGAGCTCAGTATCTGCCGTGCAGGCGAGACGCTGGCGTCTCGGGTAGCGGCGTCGCAGCTGACGGCGCTGGGGGTGCCGGAGCTGGTAGCCACCACACGGGCTCAGTACGAGGCCATCGCGGTCCGGCTGGGCACCGACCCTACCTAGTGAGTCAGAGAGAGAGAGAGAGAGAGAGAGAGAGAGAGAGAGAGAGAGAGAGAGAGAGAGAGAGAGAGAGAGAGAGAGAGAGAGAGAGAGAGAGAGAGAGAGAGAGAGAGAGAGAGAGAGAGAGAGAGAGAGAGAGAGAGAGAGAGAGAGAGAGAGAGAGAGAGAGAGAGAGAGAGAGAGAGAGAGAGAGAGAGAGAGAGAGAGAGAGAGAGAGAGAGAGAGAGAGAGAGAGAGAGAGAGAGAGAGAGAGAGAGAGAGAGAGAGAGAGAGAGAGAGAGAGAGAGAGAGAGAGAGAGAGAGAGAGAGAGAGAGAGAGAGAGAGAGAGAGAGAGAGAGAGAGAGAGAGAGAGAGAGAGAGAGAGAGAGAGAGAGAGAGAGAGAGAGAGAGAGAGAGAGAGAGAGAGAGAGAGAGAGAGAGAGAGAGAGAGAGAGAGAGAGAGAGAGAGAGAGAGAGAGAGAGAGAGAGAGAGAGAGAGAGAGAGAGAGAGAGAGAGAGAGAGAGAGAGAGAGAGAGAGAGAGAGAGAGAGAGAGAGAGAGAGAGAGAGAGAGAGAGAGAGAGAGAGAGAGAGAGAGAGAGAGAGAGAGAGAGAGAGAGAGAGAGAGAGAGAGAGAGAGAGAGAGAGAGAGAGAGAGAGAGAGAGAGAGAGAGAGAGACTAGGACCCCGAAAGAGCGGATGCCTAATAATATCCGTGTATAAGTCGGAATTGGTTGGGTGACACACCCATGTCCTCTGACCATCGCGCCCGGCCCCCGTTCTGTCCGGCGGTTCTGATCCATGCCAAGTCGGTCGCCTGACCACACCCTGTGACGATATCACCGCCAAGCGGGCGTTTGTCGGCGGTGAATCAGTGATGAGTTGGTGGGGGCCGGCCTGGTAATCAATAGGTCGCGCTGACTGCCATTATCGACCGCCGCCCGTCCGCTTAGCCCAGTTGCTGGGCTGCCCAGGTGGATTACGCCTATTGCCCCGTCTTAACCGCTCATTGTGTGACGGTTTGGCGGGAGCCATCCGGTTGTTCTCGTTTTAAGTCTCCTGGTATCACTTTTTGGAATTTAAAGTATGTCCTTCTGTTCCCCACTGGAAGTGCACTGCCATTGCCGCCCGTAACTGTGTATTTAATCACTGATTTCCTCCGCACTGGGTTCTTCCCACTCATACCAGTGGTTGACTTCCTTTTGATGAAAGAGAAGCGGTAGACATCCGCTGTGTCAGTTCATCTTCAACCCCCGCCAAACTAGGTGAAACAGTGAGACCCAGAATGGCCGTAGACATGTTGCTAACTCACCCCCGCCATTTATAATATAAGGAGGTTTTTATTGGGTGAAGTTTACTACAAAATAAGATGTAAATGGGCGTGGTATAGCTATAGCCGCTCACGCACACCCTCCCCCTTTTCGACTGGTCAGGAGGCGATTCCGGTGAATTTAGTGATGCCTTAGTTTCGTGCCGGCATTGGCGTCTCTCGCCGTCGCCTGTGTGATTTCAAGCCTCGGCCAATGTTGTGTTATCTCGTCTCGGTGTGGTTGTTTGAACACCCGTCGGGTTTTTTCCGACGCCGTAAGAAAGTCGCCGCCGTACTTTTTAGTTAGCAAACCTTATCCTGAATTAATTTCGAAACTTCCGAACATTTAAAGTTTGAGTTATCTCAGGTCAGGTTACCAGGCAAGATCAAGTGACCTCACCTCTATAAACGTGTCAAGTGGCACCACGGAACACAGGTTTAGGCTATTGAAGTGATGTTCATATCACCTAATGGTGTGATTGAGTACCACAAGTTGTGGCAGCGGGATTTTTATATTGATGACCTAGGGTCAGGAACGGATGACCTCAAATTAAAATAGATGAGGAGAACGGAAATTAGGAGAAATGGTTATATTTTTGCAGATACGACTTATAATAACTTCTTATTCTCCAAATCGTAGTGCCTTTGCCCAAATTTTTGGGGTCATATTGCAAGTTTGGACCTGTGAACTCTGAGAGGTCATCTGAAACTACTTCAACAGATTTTCAGACTTTGGTTAAGAGCTTCGTGGGAAATGGTGACAGAGCTTCCATTTTGATACAAATACATCGATTATTATCATCAATTATATATGTATTATTTTTATATATTGTTATATATATATATATATATATATATATATATATATATATATATATATATATATATATATATATATATATATATATATATATATATATATATATATATATATATATATATATATATATATTTATAATTACATGTTTTGTTGAAGACCAAGGAATATTTAGTGTTGATTAGCTTTTTCGTTTCTCGCTCCAATTCTCGCATGTTTTTCGCTGTTCTTGAGTTAGTACAAATATTTGGTTAGCAAAGGTATCCATTTAATGCATTTTTACGTTTCGATGTACACTCACCATCTTTAGAAAGTTACATAAAGTACAATATATATATATATATTATATATATATATATATATATATATTATATATATATATATATAATTTTGTATTTAAGATGTATCAACGTAATCATAATTATATATATATATATATATATATATATATATATATATATATATATAAAGAATACATATAACATAATGACACTTTTTGATTCGAGTTTGGAAGGTTAGGTTTAAAAATTCTTCTTTGAATTTTTGACGTCAATCAGGAGGTTGCATGTTGGTTGGTGTTCGCATCCTCCATCTAGGCTGGCTGTTTAGATCTTAGTTTTTTAATAGTTCTAATCTTGTGTAGGACTTGAGTTGTTTGTTTATTTCCGGGCTTATTTGTTTGATGAGCAGCGCTTCGGAAATCTCTAGTCGCTTCGGGTCGTTGTTTCGTAGCAATATTCTAGTGTTGGTCTCCAGGTCGTTTCGGAGTAGTCGGCGGTGGTGTTCTTGTCGCATGTGTTGATGTGGTGCCCAGGGGCGCCGCCACGGAATTTTCGCAGGGGGGACGGACCCGGGCTGGTGCTAACCGGGGGAGGCGAATTTTGAGCACATTCGGTACCTGACAGCATTAATGACGATTGACCCCGACAATTTTGGGGGACGTTCCCCCTGGTTGGCCAACAGAGGGGACGCGACCCCCGTCCCCCCTTCCCCGCTTTCGGCGCCCATGGTGGTGCTCCGTCATTCAGATGGTACGACATTCTCCGGGAGAGAGTGGTGGTCGTCATTCAAACGTTTCTTAACCCGCGCCCCACCGGGGTCGGCGCCACCTTGCCCACGGGGGCCATCGATGGCCCCTCTAACTCCGAAAATATGGGCGTTAGCGCAAATCTGCAAAGTGCAATAGAAAGCTCGCGTGAATTCAGTAAGAAATTACTTCGCATGTTTTAGTGCTCAGGTCAATGGTTTGACCTCCAGAGGTCAAATTAGGTCAAGATCGGCTATTTTCACTCAAATATGCAATGATTAAGCAAACTGGGCATAACTCTTATGTCATTAGAGCTATTGAGGCCTGGTAAAGTAAATTTGATAGCAAATTGCCAGTACTTTTTCCGCTATGTGGAACGTAAAGACCTCCTGCCAGTGGTTTGACTGCCAGAGGTCACCTCGTGACCTAATATGACCTGAGGTCACGAAAGGTAAAAAGTGACCTTGCCGTATATCAAATGAAAGCCAGTGACAAGACAAACACGATGGTGTTTGTTTCACCGCTCTAGCTCAATTAGGTCAAAAGTTATTGTCAAAATACTGTTTTTGACCTCCGGTGACCTTGGATGACCTTGGAAAAGTCAAAGGGCAAATATGACCCCTGGGATCCGTGAAAGGGTGTCCAAAAACGTTGTTCTGAGCAGTCTGAGTATTTGCAATCATTTTTGTGACTTTTATATCATGAAATAGCTTTTCCCATGCTTTTCCAATGGGAGAGGTCGCCTCGTGACCTGACCTCAAGGCACGAAATCGAAAAATCCCGGATATACACCTTGTAGACCCTGGAAGGGCCATGAAGTGTAGGAAGTTTCAAATCGATCGACTTTGAAATGTAGCTCTTACAGAGCTCTAAAGGTGAAGTGAGGTGACCTTGGTTGACCTCGTCTGGTGACCTGACCTTGTGTGACCTTGGGTAAAAATTTCAGGGATGATGGGAAAATGATGCAGTGAGAGGTAGAGCCCTCAACCGCGGTGCTGCGCCTCGTCGTTTTTCTGCTATCCCGGAAAACCTTGGGGGGCCATCGATGCCCCCGGTGGGCGAGGTTAAGAAGCTTGCAGTCTTCTTCAGAACAGAAATATTGATAGACTACGTTGGTCTGCTTGGTGTCCTTTGTAATGGTGGTTGGGTTGTTGCGCATCACTAACTCCCGTGTTTTTCGACTTGTGTAGTACACGATGAGGTTCAGGTTGTTGTCCTTGTCAGTGCAGGCGACGTTGTTGTGCACAATTTGCTTAACAACGCATACATTACTCGGTATGATGACGTCATTTGGTTATTGTAGAACAGCTTGAGTGTTGACTTGTCGGTTTCGGAGGATTGTTGTTTTTCGGAGAATCGTTGTTGTTGCATCGGCTTATTTGCTTTCGGATTTTATATATATATATATATATATATATATATATATATATATATATATATATATATAATATATCAAGCAAATAATGCAACAACATATATCTCAAATAGACATGTCAACACTAAGCTGTATGTATATATATCTTTCAATCAATCATATATATATATATATATATATATATATATATATATATATATATATATATATATATATATATATCTTACATATAAATATATATATATATATATATAAATCCGAAAGCAAATAAGCCGATGCAACAACAACGATTCTCCGAAAAACAACAATCCTCCGAAACCGACAAGTCAACACTCAAGCTTATTCTACATACCAAATGACGTCATCTACCAGTAATATATGCGTTGTTAAGAAATTGTGCACAACACGTCGCCTGCACTGACAAGGACAACAACCTGAACCTCATCGTGTACTCAAAGTCGAAAACACGGGAGTTAGTGATGCAACAACCCACCACCATTCAAGGACCCAAGCAGACCAACGTGTCTATCAATATTTCTGTTCTGAGACTGCAGCTTCTTAAGATAAGCTACGTTTGAATGACGACCACCACTCTCTCCCGGAGAATGTCGTACCATCTGAATGACGGAGCACCACCATGGGCGCCGAAAGCGGGGGGACGGGGGACGCGTCCCCTCTGTTGGCCAACCAGGGGGCGCCCCCAAAATTGTCGGGGTCAATCGTCATTAATGCTGTCAGGTACCGAATGTGTCAAATTCGCCTCCCGGTTAGCACCAGCCCGGGTCCGTCCCCTGCGAAAATTCCGTGTTGCTGGACTGTTTCCATTTTTAGCGTCGTTCGATTCCTTCATCACGGCGAGCAAATGACGCATGGCATAGCATGTTAGGCCAAATGTAAATGATATTATCAAGATAAGTCAAGATCACCGTCTCCCAAAAGTCTACATATATATATATATATATATATATATATATATATATATATATATATATATATATATATATGTATGTATGTATTACTGTTTGGTGAAACGGTGATCTTGACGTTATCTTTGATAATATCATTTTACATTTTGGCCTAACATGCTTATGCCATGCATCATTTGCTTCGCCGTGATGAGAGGAATCGAACGACGCTTAAAAATGGAAAACAGTCCAGTCAGACACTAGAACCGCCCCCCGCCAAAAAATCTAACCTGTCACATACTGGCTTATCATGAGCTCAATATTGAGCTGAGGCAAAAATAGATTGAGGTAAAGTTTTCATGCGTTATCTACTGCCGTTCACCTTTTTTGCTATTCCACGTAGGAACCGAGATCGAGAGGGCTATGCGATCACCCCCTATACCGATAAGACCGATTGGGGCGGGTGGTAGGTCGGGAGCTGTTGAGTGTTGGGTAGTTAGGTGCGGGCGCTATACACACAGCGGATGCGGCTCAAACCTCTGCTTCTGGCTGCGAAAGAGGGCAAATCCTCTCTCCTCAGAACAGCTGTATCCGAGTTCTAAACATATGCGTGAATGCTTATACAGCTGACTGAATATTTGTTCATCTGATCCCACGGGGCTGTAAATATAGTGATAATGTGGGTATTCAGAACGCGTCTAAAATATGAAAAAAGCGTAGCTTGCCGTTGAAAATAAGAGACTCGGAGCTTTTGGAATGCCTTGCAAAACTCGATGTATCGTAATTTGTTTGGTTTAGCATTAGCCTTCTGTCGTGCACTCTGCGTGTTGTGACTGTATGCTGGGTGCTCCCGCAGCCTGAAGTCGGTGCGCAGTAAGGTGTGGTCGGCGCGCATGGAGCGGCCCCTGTTCAGCTGCAGCAAGTACGCCATCAACCTGGAGCGGCTGCTGCTGAGGCTATGGGACCGCTACCGACGGGGAGAGAGCCCCGACCACTGCACCGAGTAGTGCGCCAGCTCGCAACTCTGACTGTGAACCGACCTTGTCGCCGACTGCTGGAACCGGGCTGATGTGGTAGAAAGTAAAACATTCATGGTGAACGTGACGCTTTATAAACGTTCGCCTCTGCAGCTGATGAAACAGTGAAAATATTACTCCCGATCGCGTCACTAAGCTGTGAGGTGTCGCCGACGCTATAAACTATATTATAGACCCGAGTGCATTGCTGTCGAATGAGAACGCCGCAGAAACGTAAGTGGCTTAGCCGTGGGAGTGATACACAGTGGTGAGGTGGGGTGTCGTGAGTGCCGACACGGGGAGGTGACGGCTCGGATAGCGTCGGACGGCGTCGTGAGGTCCCAGACGCTGAGCAGTGGGCATTGTCCCCCGGTGCACCGAGCGGCCAGTGGACTGGCGCTGGCTGCGCCAGTGGGGAACGGCGGACGGACGGCGTCGAGTGTGGGGTAACCGCGGGATGCGGCTCGGGCTGATTGGTGATCGAACTCCGAGCGGGCCCGGCCTGAAGCGCCAACTCCCCATCTCGCCAGCAAGTGTTGGAACTGATTGGAGGCAGGGTGCAGACAACCGTCCGCGAGGACGGGCTGATTAAGTGGTAAATTGTGCTGTGAAATTGCTACCATAAGCGCTAAGGTAGAGTCCCTGTGTGCAAATAGGCTGTTTTCTTCTTTTCTCGGCCCACCTTCCGGACAAGCGTTTAGAAACTGTGTGCTTTGAATGAGCGGAAAGCTGTGTATTCCCAGTGACAGAATGGGGTGGAATGCCGCTACATGTGAATTTGAGAAGCTCTGAAAATATTCGACTGCACTGTTTGTACCACATACATTTACCCACCCAGATATCTCAGCGGCGTGTAGTTGGTGTGCCGGCCGTTTGTCGTGCCCTTCACTGTGGTGTGCCACGTGCCCCGGAGTTTGGTCAGGCTCGCCGGGAGTGAGGTGTGCTTCGCCCGCTAACTTGGCTGCTGCAGTGACGTAGGCTAACTTAGCGCAGCGAGACTGGCGGTCACGATTCCCGTATCGCAGCGCCGCCATGGCGGTAATGGGGCATATTTATGAGAGTGTACGTCTGTGGTAACTGGGGCGTGCGCCGTTTTGTGGTGATTGGTGGGAATCAGAGCGTTCTCCCGCTATTTGGGCGTGTAAATAGTTCTTTACTATGTGCTCGTGCGCCTACTTTGTGTGTGTGTGTATACGTTTCTGTAAGGGTAGACTCATCTACAGAGTCTGGCGTGCTGATGTTCCGTTTGCGATTGTTCTCCGTTTTTCTGTGCCGTGTGCTACCAGGGCACGTGTATATAATTCCCGCCGTAGCTTACTGAGTAACTCCAAAGCCCAATAGCAGTGAAAAGGAGCGTGTATCATCTGTACCAGTTTTGCCGTTGTTTTGAACCCTGTTCGCTTCTATCGTCACTCCAGGGTTCAGAGGGCGGTTGTGGGGTTAATCCCTGTACTGCTGGCGTGGCTTCTTTGTCTCTGGCTGAATACGCCGAAAGATAAGTGGGAGTTGCCCGCTGCGGTCTAGTTTGTCGATGGTAAGATGGTTCGACATTCATGTGATACTTGGCTCCCGTAGCTAATATATACATTGATAACGTGCGCCCTGCCCGTGTGTTGTGTGCAAGTTATGAAACAGTTACGGTCAGAAAGGCCGATCCTCGGTCCATGCAAGCTGGCTGGGGGCTATCCCGCCCACAGTAGGGCTAAAGGGCAGCGCCGGCGCTATGTCCCGATCCTGGGGTCGATAACTAAGTTTTGGATAATGTCAATTATTTTCTGACTCGGTCGTACAACCCTATATGCACCAACAGCTGTGTAGGGTTTTCTTGAGTTGCAGGGGAGGTCCCAAGAGGAGTGGTTTGGGTAGGCGAACTGAAAAATGTTTTGCCAATGTGTTCTGAGCAGGGCTGGAGATCTCTTCTCGTTATATAGGTTTCTGGGTGGGTAACACTGGTACAGCAATACAAGCCTTGTACAAAGTCTATGGGAGGGCCAAAGCCCAGGGGATCCTGTCCCATCAACCCCTCAGGATCTCCGCCCATGGTTCTGAGAAAGGTAAGAATGCCCCGGAGGATGCGTCCTCTTCGACCACTAACGTGAACAGTGGCCTTTTTACAGAAACTTATCCTATTCTCTTTCCTTGTCTCAATATCTTCCTGGGATGATGTGATAAAATCTCGGGAAGTTTTAGGGTTTGGCGAAGCAGACATTTTTAGTCCAAACCGTCCGGGTTTCGTGAGAAAGGTTTGTGCACTAGACGTCGGCCGACGCGGCGCTCTGCGCCAGATGTGGTCGGCGCCCCTTCGTTGGCGCGGAACAAGATGGGAGAAACGGGGGCGAGTGGCGCGGTGTATGGGCGGATCTACAATTTTCCAGAAGGGGGCCGCTGTCGTGAAAGATCCTGTTAATGGGGCCACAGCCTGAATGGGTGGCCCATTTTGTCATCGCTCGATGGGCACCGTATCCGATTTATTTTTTTGGGATAAAGGTACAAATAATATTTATCAACCCGTTTAATGATAGGGAAGCTTCCTTCTCCGAAGAGATTGGGGATGTCCCTGCTGGCGGTCTCGATCCGTCCTTGACTCGGGGACAGCTAAACTTTACCTGATATTAATAAGCACTTAACCCTCGCCCCACCGGGGGCCATCGATGGCCCCCTAGGTTTTCGGGATAGCAGAAAACGACGAGGCGCAGCACCGCGGTTCAGGGCTCTACCTCTCCTGCATATTTTCCATCATCCCTGAAATTTTTGACCCCGGGTCACCCAAGATCAGGTCACAGACGGGTCACCAGGTCACCTACTTCCTTTGGCTCTGTAAGAGCTACATTTCTAAGTCGATCGATTTGAAACTTCCTACACTTCATAACCCCTCCGGGTCTGCAAGGTGTATATCCGGGATTTTTCGATTTCGTGCCTGAGGTCAGGTCACGAGGCGACCTCCCCATTGGAAAAGCATGGGGAAAGTTGTTTCATGATATAAAGCCACAAAATGATTGCAAATACTCAGACTGCTCAGAACAACGTTTTTGGACACCTTTCACGGATCCCAGAGGTCATATTTGCCTTTGACTTTTCAAGGTCATCCAGGTCACCAGGGTCAAAAACAGTATTTTGGCATAACTTTTGACCTAATTAAGCTGAGCGGTGAAACAAACACCATCGTGTTTGTCTTGTCACTGGCTTTCATTTGATATACGGCAAGGTCACTTTCTGACCTTTCGTGACCTAGGTCATATTGGTCACGAGGTGACCTCTGGAGGTCAAACCACTGGCGGGAGGTCTTTCGTTCCACATAGCGGAAAAGTACTGGCAATTTGCTATCAAATGTCTTTCAGGCCTCAATAGCTCTAAGGACATAAGAATTATGCCCAGTTTGCTCAATCATTGCATATTTGAGTGAAAATAGCCGATCTTGACCTAATTTGACCTCTGGGGTCAACCATTGCCTGAGCACTAAAACATGCGAAGTATTTCTTCTGAATTCCGCAAGCTTTCTATTGCACTTGCGTTTGCGCTAACGCCCTATTTTGGAGTTGAGGGGGGCCATGTGGCCCGTGGGCGAAGGTGGCGCCGGCCCGGTGGGGCGGGTTAATTTGCTAGTGTGTAGGGGGAGGGGGTGGGCAGCGGCATTTCAGGGAGTATTATCGATATTTCCGGGGGCGCCGTAAGTATTTCAAAGGACGCCGAAAGTCGATGGGGGGCACGTTCCCCTATGACCCCCTGTGTATTCAGTTATTTAGTTAAGGGCTTTTTATAACGCGTTTTGTGCAAGGAAATGGTACTCATTATTTTACATTCCATTTTACAACCTCCATCTAGAGCCTTTTTGTCCTTGCATCGTCGGAAAAAAATGAACCCACCGAAAGGAGATTCAGCCATGCATTGCTACCACTCATCACCAATTGCGTTTGCAAGCAGCAAGTATTGATCCCAAGGAGGGTTGATACGTCCAGCGCACGGGGTCGCGGCGCGCGCATGTCGGGGCGGTTCCGTTGTCTGCTTTAGCTCTCAGCGCCATCTAGTTTGTTCTTGCATTACCTCTGGCGATAAACAATGAAAACTGCGGCAAAAATGGCGGAGCTCCGGGCGCAGGCACCACTTGCAAAATCCGAAGAAAACGAAGATGAATTTGGTGAATTTAGTGATTTCCAGAGCTCTCAAGATTTTCAAAATTCCAACATTAACACTGAAAGAACCAAACAAGCTCCAAACGACAATGACGTTGAGGGATTCACGGACAATTTCAACGAGACGTGTTCAGGCTCCCTAGAGGATTTGGTCAACTCTTTTGATGAGAAAATCACAAACTGTTTCAGTAATTTTCAAGAGGATGTGGAAGAAATGGCACCTGTTCAAGTCCGGACACAGGAAGAGGTCATGAATGACTGCCAGTAAGTTCTTTGTGTTTTATTCTTGCCTACTTACAACTGGGTCACTCAATTAACCAGAGGCAATGGAAATGTAATTTGCTGGTAGTTCATAAACTGGAGATCTAACTTTTGGCTTATTTCTATTTGCAATCTCGTTCTGTGACTCATGTATCAATCAGATGGGTGGCTCCTGCTGTCTGTAAAATGTCAGGTTTCAACCAGATATCTGTGGCCTATTGTCTGTGCATAAGTTCTATCCCAATTAGAAAGTGTATCTGGATTTTATCTGGATATAACTTTTGCTCATGCAAATGTCACTAAACTGTGAATAAAATTGAGGTTGAAAATGTTGCATCTTGATATACCTGATTCTCAAAGGTGGTAAAATGGTATGGAAACTGGACTCAATGTATCATGATCCGTCGTGTAATCCCGATGAAACCTTTGCCATAGGAATATAGCTATTAAGGCAGCCTGTCAGGAGGCCTGGTTTGGGAAGGCTTTTTCAGTATTTCAGGCATGGTAGGAAGATGGAGGCAGGAACATGAACTAAGGCTTGTGAAAGTGAATTAATATACCTATTGTTGTTGCATGTAGTCTGCTAGATTTTTAGATTTTGTGTGAACAATGATAATGGATAATAACTGTGTACTGACTATCTGGCAGACAGGGTTTGAGCTGTTCTAAACTGATCGGTGACCTTACAGCAAGTACCTAGGTGTTTCTTATGCTTTGGATCCATTGGACTGTAGGTGCAGATTGTAGGAGTGGTGCAAGTGTGTGCCTCTCTGTGAAATAAAGTACTTTAAAGGGAATGTGACACCTTTATAACATAATTTTAACTGAGATAGCCAAGTTGTAAAGCATTCCAGAAAAGCTGGTGCTCAATATATCATTTGTCTTGGAACTCGAGATTTCTGTAGGAAAAGATAAAACCTACCTGAAATGTACCCCTCATGTACCCTTAGCAGCAGACCACAGTTGTCATGGCTGTTGGTTTGACAACATATGCTGATGTCATGGTTAGTATCAGCCAATCAAAGCCCTTGAAGCATATTGAATATGGTAGTGGTTGCCAGATCATGACATCGTCCACAGGCAGATATTTATTTCTTTCCCTAGAGGAGCATTTTAAAAATCAAAATTTTGAGCTTTTTGTACATTTTTCAGAGAAATAATGGACTCCTCCCTGATTTTCGGCTAAAAGTACCCCTAATTACACTAAATTCCAGGATTCGACCATGGTGCCACATTTCCTTTAATGGTGACATATTGCCAAAAATTGGAGCTTGGAGCTATGTTAATAGTCATCCAGCTTATCCAGTCTCCAAATATGGCTGGTTAAATGAAGGCCAGGCTACACTGCTCATTTTGCATTTTTCACTTTTCACTTTTTAATGATGCTTTTTGCTTAATAGCTACATTTTTGCTTTTGAACTACCTTTTTGTTGTTTCCTTCACTTTTTGCCTCTTTGTTTCTTTGTTTTGTTAATTGTTTACTGTCTTATCACATCAGTTTCTGGCCCCGCTTGACTAATATCAATGCCAGACTAATATTTTTATTGGGGAATTGAGCTAAATGAATTGCAAAAGTGGCCTGGCAGCAACAGGATAAGACTGCCCATGGACCATGGGCGGGTTCAGGGAATGTGCAACTGGTCATCCCACCATAGGCGGATTCAAGGGGCAACAAAGGGGGGGCAAGTGCTCCCTGATCGACCCTGGAGGCACCCCCTGAAATTGGACACAGCATTCCCTGAAAGGTCAATGGTGCCCCCTGAAATATTGCTTGCCACCTCGCCCCCCAAAGGATGCCAAGATCGGCGCGCATCGATAGGATTTGGCGCCCACCTGATGGTTTGCTGGCCAAAACTGGCGCCCCCTGGTCCGGATGGCGCCCCCATCCGGGAAGGTGCCCCTTAGCCCATTGGAAATCCTGGATATGCCTATACATCCCACATTCTCCCTGAACCGACTTGGTACCCTACCGAACTGTGTCGGCTGTACATTTGGATTTATCAATTCCTGCTCTCCAGTCCTCCTGAGTCAGGGGCTGAATTTTTCTAGAAGAAGATTGTACTGTTTTCATATGCTTCAAAAGAGCCATGACAGACAAACTTCCATTAGAATTGAACGATTCCATGTTTGCCACAATGGCAAGCCCCTCTTTTACCCAAAATGCTGAAAGAATTTCCCCACACCAGATCATCAACATAGCTTTGTCCCAACGAGATCTCAAGTACTGTCTTCACTGCACACTTTTTAATGACGTTTTTGTTTTGTTTTTTAGTCACCACAAACAAGTTAGTTCCATTAAAATGCATTGGACAAGCTACACTGCGCAAAACGAGAACGCGAAAACACGTCATTAAAAACGAAAAAAACGGAGTTAAAAAGCAAGTGAAAAAACAAATACGTTTAAATGTTTGAACTTTATTTCGTGTATTCGCTTTATGATCATTACTCACGAGTGTGGTGAAATTGTTATAATACACAAATTCACACTCCTCCCGCAACGATTGGTGGAGAGTAACGGCAGAAGACGGTGTGTACTGAATGTTTGCACCCTTAGCACTTGTTTGAGATGCGTCTGATTTTTGTTCAATGCGCATTTTCAAGGTGCTTTTAACATGGCATCTTATGAGCGAAAAGGTTCATAAAAAGTTATCAAAAGCTTATTGTTATCGATAAACCAAAAAAAACGACGGCTAATATAACGTCATTTTCATGATCACTTTTCGCATGCAGAGAAAACGTTATCGTCGATGGGGTTATGGCGTGGACTTGGATAATTGTTATCGATGAATGTTGTCAGATAAATAAAACAACTGAAATATGAGGAAGTGAAAACGTTACTGATGATATACTGATGAGTCCGATGGAGGGGGAGGGTAATGACCCAAGAAGAAGTTAATCGTCTTGGAAATCTGCCCACTGAGCTCACCCACGCGTGCGTGGCACATTAGGGTGGCCAATGAGTTGCATGCATGTTTTTCAAGTGGAATGTCAGGGGGTCTTAGACGAGGGCCTTTTCCCGCGTGCAACTGTGAGGTGTTCGCACCTTGTTCAAACATTGCAAGACCCAGTTCGGTTGTGCTGATGGCCATTCCCTTCAAGTATTGTCTATATATTGAAGCCCAAGAGGAGCACGCTTACATCCATGAACTTCGAGATATTAGTGCTGAAAAACTCGTGAATGGAAACTCGTGCCTGCTCCAGCTTGAAATAGCAAAGTGGGGGAAGAAGGGATCTTTGCCTAGAGGTAACGGAGTGAGTGGAGCCAGGGAAAGTTCTTTGTTGTGTCGGCCAGCCTTTTCCAGCTGAGTCCATCGCCACACGCCATGCCGTCCACGGTGGTGTGGCGACGGAGATCGATTCGTGTTTGGCGGGCTGTAGAGCGGCCGGGTACGATTGCTCAGCTCCTCCTGCCTATACCACAGCGACGGATGGATATGATTGCCTGGTTAACGTTGAGTGGTGTTTGTTCTGCACGTATTAAGGCTACCATATGCCAGACACATTTTTTATTGCAAGGGAATGTGGTACAGAGGTGCAATTCCAGACGGTAGTAGGTTTCGGCGTTGAAAATAATGGATTTGGCCTTGTTTGTGCTGAAAGATGGTTTATATGCGTAATATTTCGTTGTGTTCAATTTTCTGTGGCAGAGATAAAATGTTTCCATATCAGCGTGACGCCAAGCTGACGTGTGATCTGGTAATGCCTTATACTTTAACCTCTTTGATTTGCACCGCAAATGAAAATGAAAATAGCGTTTTTAGCTAGTCTGGCCTCCCCTCGTGGAGGTGGGCTGGGTGCCTCCGGGCCCGGCCTAGGCTGGCGGAGAAGAGTAAGGCTCAGGAGAAGCGGTGCCAGCCCATCGTACCGAACACCCCTCCAGCGGCAGTCGCTCAGAAATGACATGCCTACCCACAGGCTCTGCTCCACATCAATTCCGGGTCTTCGATCGGCAGACTAACGGGACGGATCCACCTTTCATGTGTTCCGGCTCCCGTGTCCGAGTACCGCTTTAGAGCAGTTCAAGGTAGCGTGAAAGCAGTGGCGTCAGGAAGTCCACCCGATTTTGACGCCGCTGATCCGGGTTCAGATCCTGCCCGGGTATTCTGCACATGTCTTTCTAACTCCCATAGCACCCTCCCAACAGAGTGAGAGTTGGGGACGTCATAAGATCTCGGCTGTCGGTGCGTCGTAAAACACTGTGATTCGTAAAATAGGATAACAGCATGGGGTGGTAAAGCGATACAATTGTATAGTTATCTGGTTTCTGTATTTGTGGGAAGTATGGTTAGCAGCACCCAGAAAAGCTTTCTGAATGGATTCAGGACTTGCACAAATGGTTTTCGTTGTCTGCCTAAGTTGTGATCTAACTAATTTTGACGACTTTCAGAATGTGGTGGACCATCACAGGAAATTTCGGAAACATCCTCCCCATCGATTGGACAAAATCTCATGCAAGAAAACTCCATATGCCAGCTCTCAACCTGGGTGTGAAACAGGTACGTCACCCAACAACAGAATGTCCTTAGTGGGGGGGGCAAACAGGCATTTCACTCAATCAACAACATACTGCTCTCAACCTGGGGCAAAACAGGTACGTCACGTCACCCAGAAGTCAAATTTTCTTTTTTAGTCTGTGGGTAAAACAGCACGTCACTCAGTTCCATAAATTTGTGTTATTCAATGGACTGCCTCCAATGTTAGTATTTAACTTCTATAATCGGCGAGAAGTTCTTTAGCAAGTGGTTCTCAGGTATCAGTTTCAGTTGTAGGAACCAGCACATCACAAACACATCTGAAAAGGTCGAGACCTGGGAGCGGCCCGTACCCGGATTCTTTGGTGTGGCTCGCTCTGCGTGGGCTTCTCGCAGCCTGGCGCCGCTCCCTGGTAGTGTGTCCACGCAGCCAGATTATTGACCTTGGCGCTGGGAGGAGGTGACGGCCCAGACATGAGGCATCGTCTCCTCCGCTGGCGGGAAGCCATTTAATCTAATCAGGTGGCAGCAGGGGATGTCGTCCGAAGGTCACAATGTGCTGATCCATGGCGTCGGTATACCCCGGGGAAAATATATGGCACACGGAGTAAACGAAACGTAATTATGCGTCATTTGAATTTTTGAAACGTAATTATGTGCCATCAATGCGTCTATTCCATGCGGCTTAGCACGTGACCAGCCCTTTTATATCCGTTATTGTACTCTCTGGCACAGGCGATGTTTCTAGGCAGCTGATTTGTTTTATGATATTTTCGTATTGAAAATGTGGCTTAGTCAGAGAGGGTCAGCATTGCGTTGTGGAAGTAGAATGCTGCCAGAATAGTCCTTGTGAAACACCCTTTTGCGGCTTCATTGCTGTTCTTCGAGAAAAGCAAATCCGAGCGCTATCACATGCTATAACGCATCTTTTGACAAATCCATTATGTCGGAGTCCCATACCAGTTTATGAACGTGTGTGTTTCAAAAGTTTGAGTATCCGGCTTGCAGATGGTCACCCACGGGCTACCGTGACCTAAACGTGTCGCTGAATCAGTTCTCTTGTCCCGCAGCTGAGGAGGAGAGGTTTGTTGTTGTCAGTTCTCTTGTCTCGCAGCCGAGGAGGTGTTTGTTGTTGTCAGTTCTCTTGTGCCGCAGCCGAGGAGGAGGGGTTTGATGTTGTCAGTTCTCTTGTGCCGCAGCCGAGGAGGAGGGGTTTGTTGTTGTCAGTTCTCTTGTCCCGCAGCCGAGGAGGAGGGGTTTGTTGTTGTCAGTTCTCTTGTCTCGCAGCCCGAGGAGGAGGGGTTTGTTATAGTCAGTTCTCTTATCCCGCAGCCGAGAAGGAGGGATTTTTGTTGTTGTCAGTTCTCTTGTCCCGCAGCCGAGGAGGAGGGGTTTGTTTTTTTCATTTCTCTTGTCCCGCAGCCGAGGAGGAGGGGTTTGTTATCAGTTCTGTTGTTCCGCAGCCGACGGCTACAGCCGAGGAGGACGGGCTCTCCGAGGAGGACGAGGCGGTGGCCAACGACCTGGACATCCACTCACTGATCCTGGCCGGGGTGCAGGCCGAGCCCGAGGACCGGGTCAAAACCGCCGACGAGGTCATCAAGGAGATTGACGACATCATGGATGTGAGTGGCCCGGTGTGGGGTGTGGGTTCAGCCTCGCCAGCGTACTAAAACGACCCCGTGTTTAAGTCGGGATAAATGAGACGTTCTGATGGAGTTCATGACCTAATGTTCATTGAGTGGCAGATACAAGGAGGGCTGGGGCTGAAGCCTCGAAATGTCACGAGTCCCTGCTTCCCATATAAAGTCGATGCGCCCCGGCACCGCAGCGCCGCAGACTTCGCATTGGTCGGCGCGTGCAGGGAGGTCCGACTAATGCTGTTCAACCATTGTTGTTTACCGACACTGGCGCCATGGAGCTGTTCATCTTGGCACCGGTCATTTCGAAGACGGTAATGGTGAGGTGGGAGCACAAACAATTCGGTCCCTTCTTACGTCGGCGCTCGTGTTATTTTGCAGTGACATTGACCAAAGCTGCAGGTCATAACTAAATTGTTGTCGTTTCAGTATTGCAATGACGCTGTTTTAATGCTCTGCCTGTATCCTGGCAAGCTTGCGCTCTTTTATTTACGTCATTTTTGTGGCAATGAGCACGCCAAAACTTCAGACAGCAGCAGCCACCGTACGCCGACTAAGCTTCGTGCTCTACTCTCGCTTCGTTACCTGGGTTAGACTTGGATGGCTTTGTTGGCTGGAGAGTCTGCTTCTGGTAAACGATAGCTGGCCCCGCGTTACTGGTAGGCAGACTTACTTTTTTAAATACCTTATTTGGAATATTTATTCCTGACTCAAATCTCGTCTACAGAGCTACGGATTAAAAACAATCAAGACTCGGGCACCGTCTGTCACACTCTTGCCACGTATTGGAAATTATTATTAAAAATTCGCCGGAATTGGGTGTCCGGCTGGATAGCATTAGAGCGGCGGTGCAGTGCGCAGGCCCTGCTGCCGTGTCTGTAAGTGTGCGGTGCCGCCGTGCCGGTGAAAGCCCCCGAGTTACGGCCGGTGCCGGCCGGGTGCGTGTGTCGGCGGCCGCTCGTAACGGCGTCGGCGGCACCGCCACCCGGAAAACCGGCAAATAGGCCGCGACCGACGCAAATTTACGGTAACGCCTCTTTTGCCGCAACGGTAGAACTCGGTACCGCTGTCCGCTACAGTCTTGTGTAGGGTGCACGCTAGAACGGCCAGCACGAAATGGGTGTTCGCTGACGGTGCCTGCTGCTGAGCATTTCGTTGCTTTTACAGGGCATTCACAACTCCGAATATATTTCGGAACTGAAATGAATTAAAATGAACACAAGCAGACCTTGCGAGAGGTTTATGGAATTTATTTGAGGACAATTTGAGCACCTTATCGCACTAGATCACACAGCCACGTGTGGACAGCTGGCTTGAAACGATGTTTGCGAGACTTCTACTCATTTCGTTAGCGATTAATCTTTATTGCCCGTTGTCGCGTGCGTACCTGCTATGGTGTTGTTGACGGCCCCTCAAAGGCTGTCGTGCTGTATGCGGGGACGTACAAGGTGGCTCATGTGGTATCGATTGTCCAGTCCATGCGACCATGTAACCGGAAAGGTCACCCGGGAACAACGTATGTGTTATGTAAGGGAAAATGTCTCACATGAGGGGACGGAATCTTGGATGGAGATCGGAGGGGGGGTGGAGGATCAGGACCTCTAGATTTTGAGTCTCATGGGGTTTGCACAGGCCTGTATCGCAGTGCCAGTGTTGACTCATCCCGGACTCCCTTTCCATACATCGCGAAGAGATATCCTGTTTAGGATGCAATAATTACAGTGTTCTTTTAGTGTAAGTTTCTAAGTTCGTGAAATTCCTGCAAGGAAGTGTTGTCTCTCCCCGCTAGGCTCATTCTGTAACCGTCGTAATTACGAGCGGCCTCCGGCACACGCACCCGGCCCGCACCGGCCGTCACTCAGGAGACACGGCAGCAGGCACTGCGCACTGCACCGCCACTAATGATATCCAGCCCGGCACCCGATGATGTCGAATATTTAAATAAGTATAATTTCCGATGCTCCCCGCTGTAATGCTGTCAAGCAATCCGACCCAACCGGTATTCGATTCGGGCGATGGCATGTGAGGACCATTACCTTGCGAGTGAACATGCTGGAGCGAGGAAGGATGCTATCACAGGCAGACCGCACCGCTAACACAAATAAACCGAATGGCTCGAATTATCACGTGTAGCTGGAGAAACATATAGCCCTTTGCCTCATCATCTTTAAAGGAATGTGTCACATTTACTATGGAGTTTCAGCTGAGACTGACTGTAATGCAGCACACCGGAAGCCTCGGATTGGCATTTCATATCTCCCAGAAATAACCATTTGAGTCGAAATAGTGTGTGTTTCGAGCGGGTACCGCCTCGTCACGTCCGCGCTACCGCTCAGCGGCCACCACCAGCCGCTAGACCCATAGGGGGCGGGGCTTGTGTCGGTGCGCTGTATGGAGGACGCTCCTGAAGCGCTGTTACTATGTAAAGCTGTGATTTCTGAGAAGTTAAATATAAGAGCATGCATTTTTTCGGTAGACTCTACGCGCTCGATAGCTCAGTTCGAAGCCCACGAAGGTGCCATATTTTCTTTAACGTCGCTAGATGACGTCTTTCTACAAAATGAAGATAGCAGCCGTTTCTGAACTGAGGGCCAGTTCGGTACTGTCGCGTGTCCAGGGCTGGAATGTTCGCTGTGGGTAGAGATGGTGCTGGTTCTTTCACCTAGACCTTCGTTACCCGTTGCGGAAATATAATTTGACCATTGGGCCTACGTTGTATGGCCCTGTGAACCGGTGTCGGCATGGTACACGAGAGGAGTGAGACGGTGCATTTTAATCATTTTTTGATGTTGCATGATCATTGTCAGCGGGGGAGGGGGGGTGGCGAAGTGCTCCACCATTGTTGGCTCCATATTGATGCTGTCAGCTGGAGGAGTGAGGTGCTTCGCCGTTGTCTGATTGTGGGTGTGCTGGCAGCTAGGGCGTGAGGTGCTTCGCCGTTGTCTGACTGTGGGTGTGCTGGTAGGAGGGGGCGGGAGGTTTTTCACGGCTGTCTGACTGTGGGTGTGCTGGCAGCTGGGGCGTGAGATGCTTCGCAGTTGTCTGACTGTGGGTGTGCTGTCAGCTGGAGGAGTGAGGTGCTTCGCCTTTGTCTGACTGTGGGTGTGCTGGCAGCTGGGGGTGTGAGGTGGTTCGCCGTTGTCTGACTGTGGGTGTGCTGGCAGCTGGGGGGTGTGAGGTGGTTCGCCGTTGTCTGACTGTGGGTGTGCTGGCAGCTGGGGGTGTGAGGTGGTTCGCCGTTGTCTGACTGTGGGTATGCTGGCAGGAGGGGGGCGGGAGGTGCTTCGCCGTTGTCTGACTGTGGGTGTGCTGGTAGGAGGGGCGGGAGGTGCTTCGCCTTTGTCTGACTGTGGGTGTGCTGGTAGGAGGGGGCGGGAGGTGCTTCGCCGTTGTCTGACTGTGGGTGTACTGGTAGGAGGGGGCGGGAGGTTTTTCACCGCTGTCTGACTGTGGGTGTGCTGGCAGCTGGGGCGTGAGATGCTTTGCAGTTGTCTGACTGTGGGTGTGCTGTCAGCTGGAGGAGTGAGGTGCTTCGCCTTTGTCTGACTGTGGGTGTGCTGGCAGCTGGGGGTGTGAGGTGGTTCGCCGTTGTCTGACTGGGTGTGCTGGCAGGAGGGGGCGGGAGGTGCTTCGCCGTTGTCTGACTGTGGGTGTGCTGGTAGGAGGGGGCGGGAGGTGCTTCGCCTTTGTCTGACTGGGTGTGCTGGCAGCTGGGGGTGTGAGGTGGTTCGCCGTTGTCTGACTGTGGGTGTGCTGTCAGGAGGGGGTGGGAGGTGGTTCGCCGTTGTCTGACTGTGGGTGTGCTGGCAGGAGGGGGCGGGAGGTGCTTCGCCTTTGTCTGACTGTGGGTGTGCTGGCAGCTGGGGGTGTGAGGTGGTTCGCCGTTGTCTGACTGGGTGTGCTGGCAGGAGGGGGCGGGAGGTGGTTCGCCGTTGTCTGACTGTGGGTGTGCTGGCAGGAGGGGGCGGGAGGTGCTTCGCCGTTGTCTGACTGTGGGTGTGCTGGCAGCTGGGGCGTGAGATGCTTCGCAGTTGTCTGACTGTGGGTGTGCTGTCAGCTGGAGGAGTGAGGTGCTTCGCCTTTGTCTGACTGTGGGTGTGCTGGCAGCTGGGGGTGTGAGGTGGTTCGCCGTTGTCTGACTGGGTGTGCTGGCAGGAGGGGGCGGGAGGTGGTTCGCCGTTGTCTGACTGTGGGTGTGCTGGCAGGAGGGGGGGAGGTGCTTCGCCGTTGTCTGACTGTGGGTGTGCTGGCAGGAGGGGGAGTCGGACGGCTCCCCAGAGCTGGAGTCGCCTGATTCGGCCATTGGAGAGACCCGCGAGCGGCCACCTCTCGCCTCACGGGAAAGTCAGTACCTCCCGTTTGTGGGCGTTATAGGTCCTGACTACCGCAGCTCAAAGTCTAACTTATGGTGCCGTGCTTTGGACAGTATCAATGTTTCTGCTGCATTCGTCGGTATTGCTTATGTGATACTCTTTTCGCTGGAATCTGCCATAATCAACGAGATCGCTAGTTATATCAGTTAAGGGCGCTTTCCGGGTCCATGTTTTATTGCCATTGTGTGCCCTTATGCTTATTTACGGCATCTCAGAGATCATGTGATTGCAAGTATTGTCTCCCGGGTGGAATGTGTAAACGTTTTTCTGCAAAATCTTCAGTACCGACTTTTCTAGCCTTTCACATATTGAGCCAGGAGGACAGTAGACGGCCATGTAAATAGTAGATTTGCACTAAGACCAAGTCTGCATCACTGCGCACCACCGAGTCTCCACACAGCGACCTTGCGGTGTACCATCAGAATTGGAGGCGATGTCCTCGGCTGAGCTGAATGAGATGTACCTGGACTTGGAGCTGATGATTAAGGACTACTCGGAGGTGCTCATCAACGAGCTGGCCCTCCGGGACGAACTCGAGTACGAGAAGGAGTTGAAGGCAAGTGCTGGTATAGTTCCGAATCCGTCGCACAGTTGCAGTCGCTTTAACTATCAAACGCAGTAATTGCCACCATCTAACCATGATTGTCTTTCATCACCAACAATTGTTTTTCCGAGCTGTTCGTTTGTTAGTCATCAAATACGGGTTATTATTCGTTGCTATGATTCCAACGCGTGGAAAATGGCATCGGTCTGTTTTACGCTGAATAGTATGGATTTTGTTTCGCAGGTGTGTTTGTTCCCAGAGCTGGTGCCAGCTGGGGGCGTGACAGTGACGTCTGTGTTACAGAACCAGTTCATCTCGCTCCTGCTCACCATCCAGAACAAGCGCCGTCAGTACAACGTTGAGAAGAAGAAGAAAAACAAGAACGGCCTCACGCTGGACGCTAAGGTGAGAGCCATCTGTCGATGTTTATCCATCTGGTGTGGGCAGGGCCGCCTGGCGACGTGTTGCCAGGGGTATCTGGTGACGTGTGGCTAGGACCACCTGGTGACGTGTGGCCAGGGTCTTCTGGTGACGTGTGGCCAGGGTTATCTGGTGACGTGTGGCCAGGGTTATCTGGTGACGTGTGGCCAGGACCGCCGGGTGACGTGTGGCCAGGACCGCCGGGTGACGTGTGGCCAGGGTCTTCTGGTGACGTGTGGCCAGGACAGCCGGGTGACGTGTGGTAAGGGTTATCTGGTGACGTGTGGTAAGGGTTATCTGGTGACGTGTGGTAAGGGTCTTCTAGTGACGTGTGGCCAGGACCGCCGGGTGACGTGTGGCCAGGGTCTTCTGGTGACGTGTGGCCAGGACAGCCGGGTGACGTGTGGTAAGGGTTATCTGGTGACGTGTGGCCAGGACCGCCGGGTGACGTGTGGCCAGGGTCTTCTGGTGACGTGTGGACAGGACTGCCGGGTGACGTGATCAGGGGCATCTGGTGACGTGTGATCAGGGTTATCTGGTGACGTGTGGCCAGGGGTATCTGGTGACGTGTGGCCAGGGGTATCTGGTGACGGTGTCGGCGGTTATCTGGTGACGCGGTGTTAGTATTAATGGTGGCTTTTGGCCAGCATTTCCTGGTCCTAAGCGTAATCAAAGAAACCAACAAACACTCTGGGTATGATTTGGAAAATCCGAGCCTGTGATGTGGAAATTTAAAACTTCAATACCAGTTTCAGGTCTAAGCTGACCGGATATTCAGTGTTTAGTGCCAGTATCATCCTACCAGTAACCACGAAAGATGTTTACTCAGTTTTGTCGCGTAAGCAAACATCTGTACCGAACGCGGAATCGTGTCAAACTTTGACCTGTGTGTATATGTCAGGTAACCGCACCCGTGTGATATGCTGTACAAGTCTTTACGGTTTGTACTATTATTCTGCAGGCGTGATTTTATTCACGATATTTCCGCTGGCGTAATCCGATATATAGTAACTGTACCAGTTTGTTTCGGTAAGTGTTCGAAACTGTATCAAACTTATCAAACAGCTATGTCACTAGTTTGTCTCACTTAGAAGGAAGTTCCAGTACTGTTGATTATGCACCGCCCTTGGGTGGGGCGCTGTCGAGGTCGTCGACCTTTTTATGCAGAGCCAGTGGTAAGTGGTAGACGGTGTTCTGGGAACAGCCTTAACGTTGTCGTGTGTGTTTGCAGTACCTGACGACGGTCATACCGTACAGCGTCGGCACCAGGTGTCCCAATAATGCCACTCTGCAGATCCTCATCAAAAGTGAGCAGTCAACCGCGCTCGCCAACTCATTGGTGCACACAGCTTACCCGGCTGTGTGCAAAATACAAACTCGTATTTTAATGTTTTCTTGTTTGTAATCCTTACGGCTTCGTAAAACTCCACATTGTGTTCGTTGCAAGTAGGGGTTAATTGTGTACAGAATCCTTATATGTCCTTTGTAGCGGTCGGGTTTGTATGTGTAGACAAGTGCACGGGGCGGCTGTGTGTGCGCGGCTGTACCCACCAGGCGTCTCACCGTCCCACTCCGGCCCGGTTTCAGTTCTGCGCGCCATTGACGAGGACAGCCCCACGGTGCCCACCCTGCTTACCGACTACATTCTCAAGGGTAGGTGCCTGCTGGCGGCGCTGGGGCGCCGACTGCGTGCCGCCGTCCGCTCGCCGCGCGCCCCCAAACGTGCCGCTGCCGCCCCGCCCCCACCCCCGCCCGGCGGCAGCTGGGGCCGCCCGTTCTGGGCCGTCCGAGTCCCGCCCCACCCCTCCCCGCTGCAGATCACGCCCCAGGAGAACGAGCAGGGGCAGAATCGGCGCGGCAGTGAGAGAACGGAGGCCGACGGGGCTTCCTCTCCCAGCACCGATTAAAAACCGATATCGTCACACTCGGTCTCTGGCGAGGGAAAACCAAGCTAGCTGAGACGTTCGGGATGACTGGTTATTTAATTATTTAGAATAGTGAGTGAGTGGGTCTTTAAATGTATTTGGAAGCTGCTTGTGGTAGGTGCTGTTTTGTCGGCGGTACTAAAGCATTAGCCTCAGAGATCCCCGGCTCGTCGGAGTTCCCATGGAACTTTGGTCAGAGCTCCTGCAACCGTACTCCGAACTGGCCGTTCGCACAGGCGCGGAGGAAGGGATAGGGGATCAGCGACTACGTTTCCACCAAAGGAAAGTCTCATTTTGCTATTTTACCGCATTTTGTTTAATCCGCTACTAACGAACATCGTCTTCGGAAATCGCAGCTTTCTTTTTGGATCTACAGCGCAAAAACCGCATTGATCTAACATTCAGATTGTTTGGAGCCTTTCAACAGAACCGTGCACATGTATGTAGATGATTTGCCGTTCAAAATTTGAACCTTTTGCACTGGCCGTTTTATTTTCTTGGATAGTAATCTCTGACCATGGAGGATTTAAGGCTGTTTTGCATTCTAAAGCTGAGATGCTCCGGGTTGTCACCGCTCTGCTAGAAGGAACTTGTCAACTCTGGTGAAGCGTGGTAACATGTTGCCCACACATGCCGTAACGCTCACCTTTCTCGGTAGGGTCCCCGTTTCAGTCATTAAAGGTGTGACGATCTTTTTGGTTGGTCTTCAGCCTTTCAGGCCACACCTTTAGGAAGGCAGAAATTTATATATTAGCGCTGGGGTTTTTAATTTGCCTTGCGTGATCACTCCCACTCCTGTAAGATACGACGTCGTGGAGGAGTGATCGAGCATGTTTGTGGCTGTAATGGGCGTTGCACCGTGACTTTTTATGATTTCTTTCACAATGTTTAATCGCCATATTTCTGGTATATTTTGTGAACCGACGAAATGTTTCAGCGGGATCTGGCGGTTTTGTTTTCTTTTGGCATTTCTTTGGTATCGGTTTATTTTAGCTTTATATATTGATCCTTTTAATATATTTCATTTGGAAGGGTTTCTTATATGGGTCCTTCCATTTGTTCTAATTTCTGTTTAGTACTCACATGTTAGACGTTGTGATTTTGATGTTCCAGTTTTTATCTGATTATTTTCGACATTATCAATCTACTGAGTTCATCAGATTTTTTTGACGGTGGTCACATATCCGGCACGATTGGCCAGACACATAGCCAGCCACGCTCTGTCCGTGTTGGGAGTACCACATACGACAACGTGACTCGCTACTGCCGCTTTGTGGGCTTCGCTCTGCGCCTCCGGCCGGTCTGTGGTGATCTCGTCACCACACCCCCAGCCGAGGGTAAGCCGGCCGGCCGGGGACCGCAGGCTTGGGCCCAGGCCTGCCCCTGAGCGCGCCCTGTGCCTCTGCAGTGCTGTGTCCGACGTGAGCCCGTGACGAGACCGGCCGTCGGACGGCTGCTGGGCTGAGACGGTGCCGAGACCGGCGTCACACCGGCGCTCTGGACTCCGCCGGACTCGTCGCTCCGCCGCCGCCGCTGTGGCAACTCTATTTTTGTGTGCTCCAGTGGACATCGGACTGATGGTGTATGTTTGTGTATGACGTCATGAAATGGCGTCACCAAGCGGAGAGAGCGCTGTTTATTTTGCGCTAGGCTTGCTTGGGTCCGTGCAATAGATCGCTTATTAGGGAATACTGACATCACGGCTAGTTAGCGCTTATGTCGCGTGGCGGCGCCACCGGCGAGAGGCGCTAGCTCGCCGGACTGATGCGAGTAGAACGGACGCGAGAACAGCTCCGGCAGGTCACAATGCGGTACCCTGGTAAACTTTCGGTTGCATGCTTCGTCTAGATACCATCCTAGTCTCTGGCTTCGCCGGCAACGTCCGAGAAATCTCTGACCGCTGATTGTATTCTCTTTATTAGGGCTTATTTATTATTGGCTCGTCGCTTTTCGTCGATGCTAACTGTAGGTCAGGAGAGCAGCTTAAATATAGTTCGCTGCATGTTCATTAATGTATTTTAGTCTATTAAAGAAGCTAATCGCTGATGGTTCTGTGGTTTAGATAGGTATCTTGATGGGTTAAAGTGCGTTTAGCTGCGGGTTTCGGAGGGTTTCCGACGGAGTTTCGTTTCTGTGATCTGTTGAGTGTTATGGAGCCACCTGGCACGTGCGCGGGAACGTACCAAAGAACTCCGCTGCGCCAGTCGCCCACGCGCGAGTCCTGGTGTCGCAGAGGCTGCTGCGGTGGGGAATGAGATGATGTTCGGTTCCATGTTTGAAAAGCACTCAGCATGAAGAGATTGTCTCGCTGCGCAGAATACTGAAATCGCTTACGCTGTGACTGGTGAGATTATCGTGTATTGCGTTTGTCAGGTTGGATGTTTCTGCCGCACAATGTCGCTGTGCCAGTGGGCTGGGCTGGAGTCTGTGGAACGTAGTTTGCTGTTTCAGATAGTGTTGGATGTCATAAGTCCATATAACACCACACGTTTAGGTGACAGTTTCAATCGTCAAGCTTGTGATGATGCGCGCAGAAGAGCACAACACGTGGTCGAAGTGAACCACGTGGCGTTGGAGGGCGGCACGTGGCCGTCTGTAGGCAGATAAAATATCAGGCACTGCAGCCCGAATATTTCGCTCGTTTGGATTTATCCAGTGTTCACCCTCTCAAGAATTAGTCCATGGCTTTCAAATCTTTTGGCCTCTCTTTCAAGTGGAGACCGAACCGTTGAAGTGGGTTCTGAGCGTATTTACGTGTCAGCGGATAGTGTAGGCGAGCCCTTTATTGACGCCCCAGTCGCTCTGTAGATGCTAACCTATGTTAATCGTCTTCGGTCACCACTCTTGTCGTCTTTAATCACTAACGTTTCAGGGTGTCTGGTGTGTGCAGGCCCGCTCGTCAGCGTTCGAGTGGCGCAGGCGTGTTTGGTGACGGGTAGGGGCAGACGATCTCAACCCTCAGGACCCGAATCAGGCCCCACATTCGATGGTCGGGCGCGTCGGTGTTTCCAATGTTGTTCGCACTGTCCCAGTACTATGCCTATGTGAGTGGTTGAGACATTGATAGCGCTCTATTGCCGCTGCCCGCTTTTTGACAGGGTTTCGGAATTTAGTGCTGTTTTGCAGGTTTTAGTAGGCAAAGCCAGGATGCGCGACAGGTTGGCGATGAGCCTGCCTCTTGCTTTGTAATGACTCCGCCTTTTCTGTCGTTCATCGCGGATGCTACGGCATCCAGACCACCTTCTCGCGCACTCCCGCCGTTTATTGCTGACCGGCCACGTACCCACTGGTTGTGCTCACGTGACCCCGTCGAAGAAGCGCTTGTTTTGACCCGCCGTGCCAGCCTGAGGTCACTCTCGTCGTCGTGTGGGCGCCGTGACCGCAGCGCCATCTGCTGCGGTGGCCGCCTCCTGCCAATTGAATGTTGCACCGCTGTTCAATACACCATCGCTTCAGACTTCTGTGTGTGTGCATGTCGAGGACGTTGGCGTGGGTCGTCACCCTCAGATGATGGTACAGCAAGCCGAAACGACGCGTAAATAAAGGTGCTGGGGCTAGCAACGTCGCGTCGAGTTCAGACAATTTGTTGCGATTGATATTTTATTCTGGACTGACGCCTAGTTCAAAACAAGCATGATTAATTTGGCGTATTCTGTAGTCATGCATTGTTGAAATGTCAGTGGTTATCTGTGGTGGTTACGGCTACAGCTCTTAGGTTGGTGAGTAAATAAGTCGCCATGCCTGGTTCAGAAGTTGGACAAACCAACAAATGATTAAAACCCGGCTCACTAGAAACGAAACAATGACAGCGGTCTGCCGAGACGAGGGGTGTTCCCTGAGCTGCAACCCTGCGGTTACTAGCTAGGAAGTTCATAGCAACCGATCCGCGAAACCACTAAGACGGTGCTCGCGCGATGTACTTCAGATTCACCTTTTCACTCTATAACAAATGCTTACAATGGTATGAGTATGTTTTAAAGCAATATTATTTGGCTGTAAAGCGTACATTTTCCAGCAGTCTTACCAAAGTCACCTCACGTCACGAAGTGGTCACGTCGGTGTTTTCGCCTCCTGTGCGTGGTTGGAAATCTCCCGAGAGCCCTTCCGACCAGAAGTGAGCTTATCTCGGTACTTCCTGGGGACGGGGCAGTGTCCTCCCCACCCGCCGGGACCTCAGTGTCCCACGAGTTCCCAGTGTGAGAGGTCAGAAACAGTCAGCTTTCGTTTACGCAGTAATGTTTTGTCCTACAAATAACGGCGAATAGTATCAAACTCCCTGCTCTTTACACATAATACCGGCTTTGGCTGGAGAAAATCATTTACCGAAGAGCCTGTCTCTGTATTCTGTTGCTCGAACACCATAAACTGCCATGCTTACGGCGGTGAAGGCGAGAACCAACGTGGCCTACGAGTGGTTGCGGAGCCTGCCGAAACTACGCCAGTACGATGTGGATAAATCGCAGCACGTGTCCGTTAAACACGCTGAGAAAACACCCCGAGAGAATGGCACGTTCGCGGCAGAAGCCGATCAGCCGGATGCTATCCTACCCGCAGGGGAGGAACTCAGCATAGGTCTGGATGATGTGAAGTCGACGGAGAGTCTGTCTAGCCGTATTGCAGGATTTCTGTTCGGAGCCAGTAAAGGTGAAGGTGCCGGCAGCTGGGAGGGCTCTCATCACAAAGTCTGCTGCAGCTCCGAGCAGGGGAGAATCAAGCATCGGGCGACGCTGCTGCTGATGATGGGCTACGTGGTCACCTTGGCAACGGTCATCGTCGTGGCGCTGTGTGGTAAGTAAGCAAGAGCTTAGAGCTTGCGTTGGTATCCGTGATTGCAACGTGTTAACTATTCTTGATCACTATGCAGTCATTTTGGGTTTTTAAGGCTTTGCATCTGGACCAGAAATTGCTCAATGTGTTTGTTAATTGATTTGGTAGATGTAATAGATAACAATAATTTTGGGCGCTTATTGACGCAACAACCGCCAGGGTCATATGGCGTCACCAACACTTTCCCTGTTGGAAGGGTTTCTCGGAGCCAGCTTGCTCCTTGTTAACCCTTGCCCCGGGGCGGGTACGAGCCACCTTCGCCCTGGTGGGGGGGCTAAAAGACCCCCACGATCTCAAAACTGAGAGCTAGAAAAAACCGCAAAACGGCAATCGAAGCTCTTCGAAAATGATATCGAAAATATTAGTATTTTTTTGTAGGTCAATATAGGTACAGAGGTCAAAATAGGTCAAAATCGCTAATAGGAGGTGAACTAAGAAAACCTCATATATCTCAGAAACTATGATAGCTAGAACATTTTTAACACATTGAAGCTCTTGAGATGGCTTTATTGAGTGGATTTTTTCGTGTAGGTAAGCCTAGGGAGCTACAGGTCGTAGATATTGGGATATTTTGGGAATGTCCATAGCCACCTGTAAGGGCGTTTATTTTCGCTAATAGCTTCAAACCAAACAAGATACAGCCATAGTTTATGACATTGAGTCCTCTCGTCAATACAAATCGAATGATATATGATATTCCTATGCCAGGTCAATTTAAGATTTGACCTGACCAGGTAACGGTCTGACCAACTTGACCTGGTATAGTATGATGTATATATTTGACTTCCAGTGACTATACAAACACTTTGGTGACAAAATAAAGCTTATTTATTTTATTCAAATTTATAGAGAAAACACCAAAAATGTTATTTGACCTAAGGTGACCTTTTAAAGGTAAGTAACAATTTTGGCATCAGCTCCAGAATGGGCTAAGAGCAAGTCGCAACCGATGTTTGAGTTGATTCATCTCTTTGAAAGCTTTTGTTTTTTTGATGGAGGTCGTGCTGCTTGGTCTTAAACCCGGGTTGTGTCGGTGGGTTGTGGTTGGTTTTTGTTTTTTTGTTTGGGGTTTTGGTGGGTTTCGGGGTGCTGCCTGATATGCTTGGATTTTGGAGATGTATAGGGTGCGGCGTTGAAACGGGGGTTAAGGGAAGCCTCTGGGTCATGAACCCGGGTCGGCTGCGTGGCAGCCAACTACGCTGACCACTCCACTGCCGCTGCCCCCTATTTGTTAAGTGTAGATGTGCCACCTGCAACAAGCTTAAGTGTTGAACTTAACCTGGTACGGCCTAGACACTTTTCTTGCACGCTTCCGCCTGGGGGTCCATCGGAGCCCTACGATCTCGGGAGCCGGAAGTGACGCGGAAAAGATTGAAACGGCGCTAGAAGCGCCTTACCGTATCCTTCTCTGGAGCCGAGTTTGAACCACATCCGGTGACACGTGAGCTCACAGTGGGCCGTTGTAATGTCATATTATGGGCAAAGGTCAACTTATGGTCTTTCAAGATCATGTTGCATATTATTCGAATTTTTGGGTCATGCCCGTTACAATGGTACTAAGCTGTTTGTTCATCTTGATTCGTAAAAAGGCACCATCTTGTTTCGTTCAAAAGTTATAGGACCAAACATTTTTGAAAACTGTGACCTTTGGTGACCTCTAGTGACCTTGGTATTGACCTGACCTCAAACTTAATGATAGCATGTATATTTTGCGTTTTAAAAGTTTTCGAATGATGTTTCAAAACTTGATCTAGTTCTTCTAGAAGCTGAGTTAACCCTGGTTTTGTCAGTCTCATTTCAGAAGAACAGAATGGCCTAACATTGGTTTAGCAATGTCGTCATAATTCGTTGACCTGACCTGACCTGATGTCAACTTATGTTTATAAGTTGCCAAATGCATCACCCAAGAGGTCTGCAAAACGACGCACGTCTCATTTGAATTGGCTCGCGAAATACCACGGGGTCCGATCGGACCCCCAGGCGGTTTTGGGTTAACTGACCTAAAAGAGGATAGAAGTACTCGTACTAAGATTTGGGTTTTTCAGGCGCTCATAGCCTTTCCTCGCCTTTACTCGTGTATCTTTAAGACTCCTCTCTGGAGCCTTGCTCTGCAGTTCTATTTTGGTTTCGTAGACAGTATACGAGCCTGTGTTCTCATACCCTGTATTTCCTAGAGTTGGTATTTACATTCCAACTTAATGCGGCAAGATAACTTCAATGCCATGTTGGAATGTTTTGGCGATTGCAACAGAAGCTTCGCCAAAAATGACAGATATTAATATCCACGTCTGTCACTAGTTTTACCACGAAGGCGTGCCACGTCCATTTCCGTTCAAAATCCCTCAATACACGTGTACCCATAAGTGTCCATCCATGTTGCTGCGAGTTGAGTTAGCACTGAAGTGAGGCATTCATAAGCGGCACATCGACACGACCTTTCAAGCTGTGAGTCATACTTTTCCTCTCCGAGAGTTTCTTACACAGCCTTACTCCCACACTGAAGAAGTACCAGGCCGGCACGAGCACTGCCAGCGAGGCCACCACCACCGCCAGTACCACCGTAAACCTCTGTTTCCCCGCCACTAGCTCGATGAGCGCGACCAAGGCTCCAGCGGTCTGCAGGACTGTGATGAGGCCGTGGTAGCAGAGCCACGCCAACACGGCACGTCGCGAGTCGGTTCTTGCCCCGTGGATCAGGAGGCTACTGAACGTGACGTGGGTGATGAAGAGCACTGTCGCGCCAATGTACGCCTCCGTGCGCTCAGTGGCGGGTAATTCGCTGTCGCCGGCGTCAGTGTGAAGAAAGTACAGACCCGCTGCCAGGGCGACTGAGTACAGCGCAAGCTGGACGATGCCGATGGCGATGCCGCCTTGTTTGAGAGTCAGGAGGCAGCAGCAGGATTGCTCGGGGTCATAGTCGATCGCGTTCTGCGGCGATAGTGGCCGGTAGCACTGCCCGCGCGCTCTTGCTAGGGGGTTGACAAGGCGGATATATGACTGCTGATTTCCGTCCACTTTGGCCCCAGTGAGCCTCAAGGCAGTTCCTGGTTTCATGTTTGTGAATCCGAAGAGCGTGATAAGACACTTCACGCTTTCTGGATTGGTTCAGTGTGGTACACGGTTGGCCGTAGCGTCTGGTTTTCAGACCTGTTCACTGAGCGGCCACAGTGCACCCGCTCTTGTCTCTGAATAAACACTGCGCCTCATACCCCGCCGTTGCCGCCCTCGAGGGATGTTGATCCGACCAAAAACTCGCCGCCCTTACGTACCCTGCCCCGGTCCTCTCCTATTGCGCAACTCCACGCACCAAAGGTGCGAAAATTGTACTCTTCGCCGTTTCCGTATGAATTGAACGCCACCCGCACCCATAAACTTTTGATCTTCTGCACTTACTGGCCATTTTGAATGGGTTTCGAAATGCAGCACGTGGAGGAGGCATTTAAAATCAAAACGGTTTTCGTGCTCAACTTTGGCACCTCTGATACGCACTAGTGTTGCTGTCGGGGTCCCGTGCAAGCCTGACCTTGAACATAGCACCGCTAGCTGTTTGCAGGCCAGGGATATACAAATGTATTCTTTTCCGTACTAGAGACGAACTAGTTCCTGAAAATTCTTCTTTATTGTGAGTGATCTCATTTGCGTTGTGCTGTGACCATGCGTCCAATAGCAGTGAACAGGTGGTTCGGATCTGCTGCAAGGGCGCAAACTAACTGTAATAAGTATCCAATCTCTCAGCACGCGCTTGGATGCCCTTGAAGTCCGTATTATAACGAACAATCGCACATAGTGTCGATCTCAATGGAAGGATAAGAGACGGGCAAATGTAGGGGTAGCGTCTCCATAGAATGTCCCAAAATTTAATTATATTAAAGCAAGAAGCCTGGCTTGCAGGCCGTGTTGGCGATGTCTTCTGTTCGTCTGTGAGAGTTATCGTTCAAATATCTTGGCCTTTCATAAATCAAAATTTTTGCGATGACGCTCACTTTTCTCTTCACCACAGGATAATACTGTTATCGATCCAGTTTTCCAGGGCACTTAAAGCTTTTGAAGAGAATAATTGGAAGTTTTATCGGACACAAAATACTCTGTGTCAGGCAGACTTCATACAATAAGAAACAGACCAACCTGTTACTAGCTCCGTTTTCAACTGAACCGTAAACGGTGCATTGCAAAAAGTTTGTGACCTTGACCATAAAGCTGTTTTTGGATTCCTATGTTGCCCTATATTCACAGTGTGTTCATAGGCACCTACCGAGTAACAGGAGTGGCCCTTACGTTCGTTTGGCAATACATCAAAGCAGGCAGGTGTCAGGTTTGAATGAAGCTTTGGGAACAAGTTACGTGTTTTTACAACGCCAGATACGAAACAAAACTGTTCAGCTATTTCCTTGTCCATTGTATAACGGTTTTGCTAAATGACGTGCATTCAGCTCCGTGAGTTTCTGAAGGCGCCGGCCACAGTTGTCCACTTGATGTCTACCCAGTGGTGGATCCAAGACTTCATTTCGGGGTGGAGCGCTAGGGAAGCGCGAGCCTCCCCGTCATTGCCTCGGAACAGCCTTCGGCTATGCATTTACTATAGATACTCTGACATTGGGGGGGGCATTGCTTGAGCCCTCCTAGCCCCCTTGTATCAGCTACTGTGTCTACTCATTAACCCGCGCCCCGTTGGGCCTCCGAGCCACCTTAACCCTGGTGGCAGGTGTTTCAACACCCCCTCTAACTCGGCCCCTATGCGGGATAGCGAAAAAGCGCGAACGCTGGTGGATAGCTCGTACAAATTCATGACGAAAATACAGTAATCACTTTTTGGCTCAGGCCAATATTGAGGGCATGACAGGTAAAAGAAAGTAGGATTTTTAATAGAGCTTTTTTTTGTTTGGGGCTATTCAAGCAGTTTTCAGACTAAGGTCAATAACTTTGCATGAAATGATGGTACAGCTTTTATTTTGATATCATTGTGTTCAGATTGCTATTGATTTTTTGAAACATTTTTTGGCTGTAATGTCTGACAGAGTAGAGTTAGAATCATTTTTTAGGCACTATTCACTTCCTCTCGTCACGGCGAATCGAATGATGTATAATATGACCATACTAGATCAAAGCACAAAAATTACCCAACCCCAGGTCAGGTCAAGGTCACTTTTTAACCTAACATAGTCAATAAGCATATCAATTGACTCGCAATAGCAATCTGAACGCAATGATATCAAAATATCCTGAAAATCACTGTCTAATCAACCGGCCTAATAAATGAGGACATGAAGAGGACTGAAGAGAAAAGAAATTACAAATAGACTATTAAGAAATAAGACCTGAGAAACGAAAACGAGGAATCACGAAGACAAAAGAAAGGAATGAAAAGAGAGACCAGCCGACAAAGAACGAGAATAATTCATCATCACTGTCATCGTCACCCCTTGTTTGTTTGTTGTGTTCCATGTTTTTTTTCACCGGATCCCTTCATCAAGTCCTTCTTCCTCACTCCATGGGTTGAGCGCGGCGCCTGTGGTGACCCTCCCCGTGGATAATCCTTGTCCTTTCCCATCAACCATCCTATCCTTATCCTTATCCTACTGTATGTTTTTCCTTAAGTTTGCAATTGATGTCCCTCATCTTCATTACGACCGGCTTCAGAACAGGCACATTGATAGTGGAGATGCTGTGTATGTCAAATATAAAATATAAATGTAAAATAAAAGCTGTATCATCGTTTCATGCAAAGTTATTGACCTAAGACTGAAAACTGCTTAAATAGCCCCAGATGGCCTCTCAGATGTCACAGCTCCAAAATTGCAGCTTGAATCTGGAAATGGGGCCAGGAGACTACGATTTGAAGAATATGAAGGTATTATCAGCTTTATCTACACAAATACAGCCCAATTTCTGTCTTTCCCATGTATTTCGAAAGGAGATGTCAGGGTCCGTACTTGACCCTAGGTCATCGATATGAAAAATCCCGGAATAGCTTTTGTAGCACTCGGTGGGCCCATTGTGTGGTATAAGTTTCACTCTGATAGATTCACCCATTTCTTACTTATGTCACCTTAAAGGAAATGTGGCACCTTGGTCGAATCCTGGAATTTAGTGTAATTAGGCGTACTTTTAGTAAAAAATAATGAAACCACTCATGATTTCTCTGAAAAATTTACAAGACGCTCAATATTTGTTTTTTAAAAATACTCCTCTAGAAAAGAAATAAATATCAGACCGTGGATGATGTCACGATCTGGCAACCACTACTATACTTGAAACGCTTCAAGGGCTTCGATTGGCTGATGCTCATCGTGACGTCAGCATATGTCGTCACACCAGTAGCTCACAACAATGGCCGCCGGCGACGGGGGCTGAGGGGGGCTGGTGTCAGGTAGGTTTCAGCTTTTACTACGGAAATATCGAGTTCCAAGACAAATGAAGTATAGAGTACCGGGTTTTCCGACCTGCTTTACAACTTGGCTATCTCAGTTAAAATCACGTTGTGAAGGTGCCACATTACCTTTAAACATTTTTTTCAGGCAAGGTCACTTGACCTGCACTGGTGACCTGACCTGAGATGACCCAAAATTAACATTTTTGGGAACGTTGCGGAATGGTTCAATGATAAGGTGTGCCAAGTAAGGTGGCGCTTCGCGCCGTCGTTTTTTCGTGCCGCCGGAAAACCCTGAGAGGGGTGTTTAAACATCCCCCACCGGGGCGAGGGTTACCGGTCACAAAAACGGAAATCCCAAAGGTTCCAAAACATTCCTGAGTGGGCCACAAACATGGGCATTGAAAGTGGGTGGGGCGGAGGGACGCGACCCCAGCTGACGACTCCGGGAGACGCCTACTCCAATGTGGTACTAAGCCGATAATTTTAACCTTTTCTCTGTCATCGGGCTGAAGAGAGGGAATGCCCCCAACAATACATAAGCTTCCTCGACAGCGCTCTGCCGAAAGACCACCAAGATGCTTGCTTTGTCGCTATATTGGGTTACCGTGCACGTGCATACACATGAGAGTATTTCTCTCGCCTCCGGAGATCGATACAGTCCCGAGTATACCTCACCAGCAAACACAGCAATGCCCAAGTTCAGATCTATAACCACGGCTGTGCCGTTTGCTGTGGTCCGCAGTCAGCGCCCTCTACTCTCCCTCCGCGCCTTCGCCGCCCCGGAACACCAGCGCGCCGGCGGTGAGAATGGCCGACATGGCCGCCGTGATCGCGCTCCGGCGTCCGCCCTGTCCTGCCGGCGAGGTCAGACTCACTGTCCGGGGCCGGTGTCGGCCGGTGGCGGACCGGGTCCTGGCGCCACGCACTGCTGCACGCCGGCGCAGCCCGCAGAGGAGGCGAAACTCAGGTAGGCCAGGAAGAAAGGGGGAGGTATATGACAACTTTGTTTTTGATATTTTAAAGATTGGCCGCGAACTCTTGCATAAATTGTCAGAAGTGCTTGTAAATAGTGAAGTTACTCTTTTATTTGTTTTAAAAAAGCAGTTTTCTTCAAACTAGCAGGTTTCAATAAGCTAAGCAGACTACCCACTGCGCCTACAGTTTCATTGGAAAGCCCCTTTCCCCAAAAGTCACCTACTCTGTTTCAGCAAGGATCATATATCGCCCGCTCTTTTTGTTTGGAGGATGAGTGAGAAGATGCAAGAAGCAGGCAAGGCTGAAACAATGTGCGCAGAAGCTGCATCAAGTGTGGCTTGCTCGAACATTTTTCACCCGAATTTGTGTTGACTCAAATATCCGACGCTGCTGCCAGTGACCAAGAAATGCTTATTTTGCCCGTCAAAACTGGAAGGGATACCTTTGTAGTCGGATACTCCGGCTGCTCTCGAACGGGCGTGCGGTAAGGCACTGCGGTTTTACAAGTGCCGTGAATTAAATAGTTCAAATGAGGTGATTGACGGCGCGCCAAGTGTATGTCCGAAAGAGTGTTCAATGCAACGTTCAGCGTTTGTCATTCACTATCACATTTTTGCATGTCGTCAGGAGGGAACAATACAAACGATGAATTATTCTGCGTTTAACAACTTGGGAAATGAAACGACGGCGATGCAAAAAAATACTGCCGAATTAGAATCAGCTGTGAAAAGCTCCACATTCTTTCGTCAAGTGCATCTGACCTGCTCAGAACAGTTCTCACTGGGGAAAACCTGCTCTATCGGAAATAAATAAGAATATACTCTGCCCCTATCGCAGTAACATTTGCAAACCAAAAAGGTCGAGAAGGCCGGTTTTGCGTCGCTAGTGACGCTGCCGGTACCAGTGTCGTTATCGACGGCGTCGGCGGCGTGGCAGCTGCCCCGCCGGCTGGATTCCACCGGCTGAGATGAGGTTTTCAGTCGGATTCTGGACGCCGGCGGGGTAGGTGGAGGTTCGCCGGCGTCTGGGGCTTGCCCTATAGAACACCCATTAGCGGTATTCACTGCGGAGAGTTTCTACTGCATGATTAGCACGCATTGCTGATTGGGGCGCAGTATCATTTTTGTTGCCACTCGCAAAATACTCACACATATTGGATGTTTTTAATATTTTAGTAATCGGGACCCATTTATTGGCAGAAGGGAGCCCTGTGATCTAATGATAGTATATACTCGTGCACCTTTTATTTGAACTCTGTAGTTATAACAGAGACTCGGTAGTTACGCAGAGAGGTCACGCGGGGCACCGCTGACACCGAGTTTAAGCCTTGGTTGGGAGGGGTCGCGTCGCAGATTATTAAACCTGCATGCGTGGTGTTGAGAATGATGGTGGTTGTGCTTGCTGTTGGACTGAGAGAGGGGCAGATGTAGGAAACATTCTGTGCACGTAGGTTGATATATGGGTTAGGTGTTTGTGCAGTGTGCGATGTTGATACACTGGTAACACGAGTTCACTAAATGAGTTCGGTATGTGAATATGCTTGTCGGGTAAATTGCAGACACTAATTTCGAGTCACTGCCATTTTTTTGTCATCAGTGTACGTGATGTAGCTTTTCAAGACTTTTCGATTGACACAAACTTATTGGAAATACAACACACACGGTACGTGTGGCATACACGCCTATAGCTGATATTTCATGCGTATGCAACACCAAAACTAAGTTTAAGATACTAAAATGATGATTTAGGGCGGAGTGATCAGCAGTTCTGACTGGACGTGTAAACAAGGAGGATCCAAGGCAAATTACAGCGTCATGGACCATTCCCTATCACATCCTTTCGATACCGCCTCCACCCGGCGTCTCGGTAACCAGAAGCCAATGTGTACGGCCGTCCAGCCGCCATAGTCCTCAGGTCCTCAAACTGGCTTGTATGCCACAGATTTCCACCATTAATCCCCCGGGTGACATAGTGTTCCTAGTGAGCTATTATTTATTAATATCATAAGCAATCAATAGTCGTGCACCAATATTAGATCAAGACGCTAAATGCCCAGCTTACGAATTATACCCAACTGGTGTAATTGAGGCAGTAAGTGACGTCACAAGTCGCATCAAAAATTGAACATGTCTTAACACACGCATTGACGGGGGTCTGAGCCACCTTCGCTTTGGCGGGGGGCGGGTACCCACCCCCCCTAAGATCTCGAGAACCATGGTCGGTAGCAAAAATGGTAAAGGGCGTTGGGTAGCCCATCCACTTCTCCATCGAAAATATTTGAAACATTTTTTCGTCAGGTCAAATTTAGGGTCACGAGAGGTCAAAACATGCCGTCATAGAGATAACATGTAAATTAAGGTTTTCGGTCATTACATCTGAACAAGTAAAGATAGAGCAAAACAGCTTAAACTATGTGAATCTTCGCAGCAAGCCGAATCGAATGATATATAATTTGACCTTGCTAGGTCAAATCAAGGATTTGGCCTGACCTGACCTGAGGTCAGGTCAAAGTCAAATTATATAAATGCATATCATTAGAACTGCAAAGCCCAGGCGAGTCTAATGCAACTAAAATAAACGCCGTACCACCACATGTTACTGAATTATTCAGTAAAAAACCTTTTTCCCATGTATTTCCAATGGAGAGGTCATGCCTCGTACCTGGCCTTAGGTCATCGATATAAAAAAATACCAGAACATACTTGAGAACTCGGTGGGCCCATTATGTCATATGAGTTTCAATTGGATAAGTTCGCCTTGTTCCGACTTTGGCTATGCTAAACTTTTTTTAGGTCAGGTCACTTGACCTCTACTGGTGACCTGACCTGAGATGACCTAACTTTAAAATTTTCACAAAAGCTGTAAAAATGATGAGGCAAAAGGTATGTCAAGTACGACGGCGCTACGCGCCGCCGTTTTTTCTGATGTCTCCGAAAAACCCGAGGGGGGGCGGTTACCCACCCCCGTCAATGCGCGTGTTAAGTTGTGTCACATATTGAGAATGGTAAATTCTAATTTTGTTAGATTTATATTTTCAGGCCCAAAATTCCTTATTGACCGGACATTGGAATGGATATAAAAGAGGACACTAATGAACCATCAGGCAACGTTAAATCAGCGTTTCGAACGGTGGGAGATTTTGGACAGCATGTTTTGCCTATGTTCAAAATGTTGATAGGTTTTGGAGTGCTGATGCGAGGAGCATGATTATAAGTTGACGAGGTATATACTGGCCTGTCTCCTCGAATCATGGATATGAAATGCACTTAGGTTATATATTCCAGCACAGCGCTTCGTTAGAACCAGGCTGGTCAAATCTAAAATGGTCAGTCATAGTGTAGACAGACCTCAAATATTAGACCGTTAGGTTAGGTTAGGTTCTAATAGATCCCGAGTTATTAGGGATTTTCTAAATGGGTCTAAATCTGACCTATTTCGGCCTACTGTGACCTCACGTGTCACCGGATATGATTCAGACTCGGCTCAAAAGTAGAAGACGGGAAGGCGCCTCCAGCGCCGTTTCATTTTTCCGTATCACTTCCACTTCCGGTTCTCGAGAACCTAGGGGGTTCGATCGGACCCCCCAGGCGTTGTTGTGTACGAAAAGAGCCCAGGCGGTGCCGATTTAAGGTTGAAGTCTGATACACTATAACTGAGAATTTGAAATTTGGCCAACCTGATTCTGAAGAAGGGCTGTGCCTGAATATAAATTCTAAGCGCATTTTATATTCAGGATTCCAGGAGAAAGGTCGGTATATACCTTGTCAACTTATGTTCACTACGTTTAAAACTTTATTATGCAATCTATAAAGCACGGCACATTGCAGTCAAAGCGGCAGCCGAACGGTCCGACTAGTGATGGGTTGTTGCTCGGAATTAAATGAGCGATGCAATGCAGGCGAGTGAACTTATATCTCTCGACGGGTGCTCGGGCTCCCGCAATGAAATATCGAGCTGGTGTTAACACGTGCATTGACAGGGTCTGAGGCACCCTCGCTTTGACAGGGGTACCCCCGTAAGATCTCGAGAATCACGCTAGATAGCGAAAAACGGCAAACGGTTTTGGATAGCTTATCCAATTCTCTATAGAAAATATTTAAACAATTTTTATCAGGCCACATTTGGGTCACTAGATGCCAAGGCATGCCACCATAGTGATACCATGCAGACGAAGGTTTTCGGTCAGTTCATGTGAACTAGTAAAGATAGAGCAAAACAATATTAACCATTGAAATATGCGCAGCAATCCAAATCAAATGATACATAATATGGCCGCGCAGGCTTAAATCAGGCCCAATCTAGGGATTGACCTGACCTGAGGTCAGTTCAAGCTCAAATTAGGTCAAAATGCATATCATTAGAACTGTAAGGATGAGGCAAATTTAATTCCGTAGAAATAAACTATCTACTACCATCAAATACCAAGTTATTCAGTTGAAACCATTTCCCATTTTTCCTATTGAGAGATCATGGCTCGTGCCTGACCTTAGGCCATTGATATAAAAAATACCGGAATATATTTTGTAGAACTCGGTGAGGCTATTATGTGATAAGAGTTTCAATCAGATAGGTTTACTCTGCTCTGACTTAAGGTATCTTAAACTTTGTTTTGAGGTAAGGTCACTTGACCTGCACTGGTGACATGACCTGAGAAGGCCTAGCCTTGAAATTTTGGTGAATATCGAAGAATCTATCAAGAATAAAGTGTGCCAAGTACGGCGACGCTTTGCGCCACCGTTTTTTCGTGCCGCCGGTCAAACCCGAGGGAGGTGTTTAAACACCCCCACCGGGGCGAGAGTTAAGGGAACTATCTCCAAAACAATTAGCTGGTTGATATTGAGAGACAATGTTTCTCCATCAGAAAAACAAAATGAGATTAAATGAATGCTTTTGTTGCCTGTTCTTGTTTACATAGTTTACAAAAAATAGCCAATTGTTATGTTATACAAATATAAGAAGTATATTTTCCTAAAATGTGTTTCAAAAGATCAATACGAAAGGAGTGGCAGTGTTTTTAATGCATTATAGTCTTGCCCTTCTCTGATAATATTCTACATTGGATTGGCTACAAGACACATATGCAAGCTATTAAAACTCACCGTGACTCAGAAACGAAATTATTGTCTAAGCAGGAAGGAAGACACATATATCACTTTAGGGAGTATCTTTGTCGCAGGGACAGGTAAGTCTGTGGTTATTTCCTTGGCTTAATAAGCTTTATTTTTTAGCTATCGGCAAAAAGCGAGTGAATCATATCTCTTTTACAACGGGCAACGGAGTGTTTTGATTTGAAAGTAATTTCCCCGACTCTGAAGATAAAACAGAAAGTTGAATCTCGACGGGTATATTTTTCCGGCACTGTCAAAGAGCTCTCGACGACCGAATGACGGCTCTGCTAATGAGGAAATCGCGCCAAACATGAAGTTGTAATTACGTCAACATTTTTCCAGCCAGCCCCAGGAAAGGCGTTAATTAAGGACGCATCCAAATCAAAAGGCTGTGTGGTGAAAATATGACACGTGACGAAAAAGCCAAGATTAGAGAACGACTTGAGGTCTTCCGCTGACAGATAAAGTGTAGCGTATTTCTGCGAGAAGTGCTTTTCGCGACTCCAGGATGCTGCCTTCCTGATTTAACTGTTGAAAATACAGATGCAATCTTGCAATGCTTTCCTCATCCTGGATTTTGTAACTGTACTTTACATGTGAGAAAACAATTCGATCAATGTATGTACACTGGCATATATTTATACACTAAATTGAACCAAACAAAATAAAGACACGTCAGAATACAATATTATGTTCGATTGCTTATCATTTTGCCATTTTTATGTGTTCCCTCTATCTGCCGGTCCCGCATTTACAGCTCTGTGAGATCATATTCCACAGTTAAAGTGTGTGTCAGCCGTGGTCCGCTATGGACAGGTGGCTCACGACGGATTTTCTAGCCAGTGTGCAATCAAGATACGAAAGATGCACTATAAATGCACTTGCCTAGTTACTGATGTTCCCAAACTTTCATCTCAGATAAGAGATGACGCAAATAACACATATTAACTGTGGGTAGTAGTTGTTGGCAGTGCTGTTCATCGCGGAATTTGAATCCGCGATTCGACGTATGTACCACGATCGCCGACAACCCGTAATCGATCGCGTAGTTTATATTTAACTACGTGAAATTCTTCGATGGCGATCGCGGACTATTTTGTACCTTAAATTCTGCTATTTTTAATCCGCGATCGAAAATTTTGACTACAAGAGTGATATAAAATTTGATGAATGCCACAACCACTCAATATTTAAGCAGCTGTTCACACATGACGTCAGCGGCCAAAGGTGAGAGGGGGTCTTGAAAACATTGCCGACCGGTGATGGTTTAACACGGCCAGATTCATAGTTGTAAGAACATCCGTAACATTGACGGAACGGGGTGATGTGCAGTTTGAAGTGATTTCTTTCCATTCAACGCCATAGGGTTAATGGCTAAGAACCTTAAATTTTGGGGGCATTCCCCCTGGAAATGTCCCTACGGCTATAGTGATGTTTACATCCTTGGAATTGCCGTAATGACCATTGGCAGACCCAGGATTGCCGATCCGGGGGGGATGGGGTAGGTACCTTCCCGGGAGGGCGCCATCCGGACCAGGGGGCACCACTTTTGACCGGCAAAACCTATCAAGTGGGCGCAAAATCCTATCGGTGGGCACCGATTTTCGCATCCTGGGAAGGGGTGGGGATTGGGAAGCGACATTTAAGGGGGTGCCATCGACCTTTCAGGGGGCGCCATAACAATTTCAGGGGGCGCCGAGGGTCAATCAGGGGTGGGGGCACGTGCCCCCTTGCCCCCTGGATCCGCCTATAATAAAGACTGAGTTATTGGGTGCTGTCTGAAAAAATACCTCCGATATCATTTTTTAAAGAAATTATGTTTGAAAAGGCAACATCACTAGAACCCAATTTCGGGGAGGGGAGAGTGTTGGAACGTCCCAACCCCTCCACCCAGTCTCAGACCTCATCCCCCATATTTCACAGACCCCCAGTCAGTAACAGGTTAACAAGTCCACGGGCTAATCCTATATTTAATGTATGCAAAAGCCTCCCTTTCAGTTACCGGTTGTGGAATAGAAAATCGCGGAATATTAATTCAAAATAAAAATAAACATTCCACGATCACGGACCGTCAAATTCTCGATGGCGGAATAGCGATAGCGGATCACGTATTTTTCGAACCAACAGCGGGACTGGTTGTTGGGTTTCCATTTAGTGGTGTAAACCTCTGACCCTCTGAGCCTCCAGAGGTCACTGCCAGGTGGCCATCAGTAGTTGGCGCTGGGAATCTGTATTTCGGTCGGAGGCTGTCTGAGCGGCGTGTCCGGGTGTGAGTGCCCGAAAATATCAACAGCGTACAAATGTTCGTGTCTGTGTCCTGAAAAGGGACGCGTTTGGCTGAGTGCTGAAGCCAGCATGCCGGGTCGTGTATTTGCAAGCGCATGTGCATGTTTTCCGTAACAAAAAGATCAAAAGTCCTGCACCACAGACGTGATTGGCTTAGAGCAACCAATAACTGAGCACCGGCTGCATCTGTCGACCAGTTGGCCGAATGAACAAGGGCGTCACCGAAGTGTGCAAGAGATCGTCGGTTTAATTCCGATCCCGATCAAGGGGTTTCCCCTGATAGAACTTGGCAACTTTGGAACCCACAAAGGTATCGTACAGGCATCCTCGAGATGAGGCGGCGAGGCATCGCATCAGTGTCTCGCGGGAGCAACATTCAACGGCACTTATGCCACAGGTGATCGAAGCACAAGCCTTTGCACAGCACGCTGCTACCGGTCTGTCGACCAATCAGAGTGCTCAATTCACTGAACACTTTAGAACACCTGCATCAGCGACCCCAGCTCCAGTGCTCACGGGAAAAATGAGTCTGCGCAATTTTGCAGCGTGGAAGGAAATAGTCAACCAGACAATGCCAAACAGTAAGTACTTCTGTTGTTGTTGAGGCCACGAAGCCAGACGGTTGGGTCGCAACAGTTCATGGTTAATTTGGGCCAAGGTTAGACCCTGTTTAAAATGCATGGGTGAAGGTTAGACCCTCATTTTACGCCCAACAGTTGCCGTGGTGCTAGTTATAGTGTTTTTTATATGGATTATGCCATATTGTGGTGTCATAGGTAGGTCAAGGACTTTGGATTACCTTGACCCTGCACTTCCGAAAATTTCTACTTTCTTCCTGCATAATGAAGGGGCCTAGGTCAATGACAGTTGCCTATAATATAGGTTAGCCCTCACTCACCACCAAGCGAGTGTCTCTCTAACCCTCTTGGTTTCCGAGATCTCAGGGGGAGGGTTCTTCAGGTTACTCTCAACTGAACGTGTGAAACTAAACAATTACTTAAGGCACGAGTTGACCATAATGAATTTGCTTTCGCGACGACCGGTGCAAAGAAGACGCCCTGATAGGTATGTACATACATACATATATACGTATCTATCATACCTATATGTGTAAAAAGAAGCACGTTTTCATATTCTGTATTTCGATAGACAGTTTATAATAGACATTGCAAGATGAATTGACCTTACGGCGACCTAAAAATGTAATTCCATAGATATAATACGAGTTCTCTACTACAGGGTGTTTCAGAAAGAACGATATTTTTCAAATGTTCAGTAAAGTACCAAAAATCCTTCAAATCTGTTCCCAAAACGTTCATTTTAATGGTAAATTGTAGGACATTTTTCAATAAACATGTTTCATTTGCATCAACTATTTTCCCCCGTCTTAAAAATGATTGGAAAATGATGCAAGAAACATAATATATCCCCGCTTATGCTTGAGAAAACAGAACTGGCAACACTAAAAAAGCTTTAGCACACAGAAATGGCACGTGAGCATGCACATCAAAGGTACAAGTTTAAGTAATATTACAAGTTTAAAACTTTTGGTTCAAGCTCCATATTACTCATTGGCTCACCTTCCATATGAATGACTGGATGCGGCGGAGACAGCGCAAAACACCTCACTGTTCACCGCAGACCAGGGAACGTGGACCAATTTGGGATTGCTTGCTTGGACGCGGGCTTTCCTAAGCTGGAGAGGTCTTTTTTATAATTAATTTCCAGAGGCAATGTGCGTGTGGACTGTGATGTACCTCAGGGGCGATGTAAGGTTTGCAGTGTCATTGGCGTGAGACTTGTCACGTGATATGCGCGTGATTTCTACGAACATTTTCGATGAAGGTAAAATAGACAGTATTTTCAACTCATTTTTAAGACTATTTTTGAAGTAGCAAAAATATCACAACAGCTATCAAAATATAATAATCGTAAATGTCCCAAAATTCACTTTCGATTGATATGTAAATCATACCACAACAATCTATTTACAACCGCATTACGATCATTTAAAAAATATCATTCTTTTTGAAACACCCTGTAGAAAAGGCCACCCAGCGTCCAGTGGAGAGGGCCTATTGTATCTACGGAATTTTGCATGCCTCCACTAATGTTATTTCGTGCTCAAAAACTATTGAAAGCCATACATTTACAAACGTGCCACCAACCAAGTCAATACGCGCATTGACGGGAGATTGAGCCACCTTCGCATTTATGGGAGGGGGCTGGTACACGTTCCCCTAAGATCTCGAAAACTACGCTAGATAACGACAAATGGTCAACGGCTCTGGATAGCCCATTCAATTTTCTATATAAAATATTTGCATGATTTTTTTGACAGGGCACAATTAAGGTCACTAGAGGTCAAGGCATACCACCACAGAGATAGCATGTAGATATCTGAACTGGTAAAGATAGAGAAAAACAACCAAGCCCACCGGAATACTAGCAGCACCAGAAAGCCTAGGGTACCAATTTTGGTGTGAATCCCAGAAATGGCATATCATGCCTTTGTCGATATGTGGTCAACAGCCCAAAATAGCTTTCGTGTAGTTTCTGGATTAATCGATTCCCAATAGATCAATCGATCAACATGTTTTAATTTAGTTTCAACATTAGAAGACGCAAATAGTCATGAATACTGAAAGCTATCAGCAGCATTGCTCCAGACCCATGGTTGCCCCAGGATTTTAGCTGAGTATCTGGATGCAAACATCGAGCTGGTTTTTCCCACCACTGATTCCTCTGGCCTTGTTGACAACATTCATTCTATGTTCCTGACCCTATTATTATCGTTATCCTTTTCTCTCTGCGTTATTTCTGATTTATTTCCTACTCAGTAAATAACGTCAATGTGCACTCACAGCTTATGCATGAATGGTAGGTATAATGCAGTGTTTACCCTCTTGTGTTTGTCGTATATCTCCTTGACGGTTGCTCATTTACTACCAGAGTATTGGACTATAATCACGCATGTTCCATTAATGCTCGGCGACATTGATAAGCCGTCATTAGCACGAACAGCCCGGGGTAACTGGCGTGACGTGGGCATAATCTGATTGGATGGCGGCCGCGCGGGAACGACGCCAACGATTGTTTTGACTAAGTGTGTCCACTCGTCACAACATTTTTATTATCAACACAACGGTGTAATTAGTGGCTTATAAGGTGACATCAAGCGCACGGGCAGATCCAGGAGTGGACTGGCAAGGGAGGGAGGGGGAAGACGCCCCCATCGACCCGCCCGTGCCCCCACTCCACGACCTGTTGCCTCTGCAACCTCTCCGGTACCCCCTGAAACGTCTCATCCCGCTCCCTTCAAAGGATGCAAGTATTAGCGCCCCGACGATACGATTTGGCGCCCTTCGGATAGGCTGCACCTTAAAAATTGGCGCCATTGGCCTAAATGGCGCCCTTTGACCAAAGCGCACCTCCCATAGGACATCCCGGTTACGCCTATGTTTGATCCGTTAGTTTTGTCCCTTTGCCTCGTCACACATCCAGCGTACTCGTCCTTCCAGATGCCATTCCACAGACTTTCTTTTCCGTCAGGGTCTAGGCTTTTGCACAGCTCAAAGAAATAACAGGCAGATAGAGGGGCTCCAACAAATGTTGCGGGGCTCCAAAATATATTTACCTTGTTGAGGCACTCGCAAAAGGAGATATTATGTTTTAGCTCTGCAACATGCCATCAAAATAAAAAAGATTCGAAACGCTCTAGAGAGAGTTTTAGGTGGCAATACAACAAAGATAACAGGCTTCCACCTTACGGTGCATACACAAAAACGTTTAGTGTAAAACGAAAGCACATACATCGTGTAGCTTCTGCCCTTACCCATGCTCTAGGAAACCACGAAGAGCAAAACCAAATACATTCAACTGCTTTAGGAGCTCGGAGCAGCCCTCACGGACATAATTACAACCACCTTAGTATCAGCATACCTCCACCACACCATTTGAGAGGGCGGTGTCGCAAGGGGCAACGAGTGCAACTCCTACTCCGGTCGGCCGAAACGTTATCCGCAAACTAACACCAAACTACTGTATCTCTAAGCCGATATAAGTCTTCGAGCAGGCACCAACATTTGGAACGACGTGCAAACACCCACTTCTCTGCTAGTGGTGTTGCATTCCTTAGTTACCCGAAGGACACCGCTCCAGGGTTCGGAAGCCCAGCTGGGCGCCGCAACTCACTAAGCATATAATCTCAGGGGCGTACCACTGACCCAGTGTGCAGCCCAGACCAAACAGGCTGGTACGTGCCAATACGTCTGCCTGGAGGCTGCCAGTTGGTTCCTCGCCGGGTATGAGGAATGAGCACCGGTAAACATCAACCAGCAGCCTAACCTTTGCATCATCGGATGAGTCAGGGACCCTGACTTGTGGTTAGAGCAAAGAAACCTTGTTTAAGCAGTTACTCCAACATTGTACATGGAGCTACTTACTATGAAAACATCGTTTGATTTTGCTTGCTGGATTCTGTGCTTCCAGCATGAGATCATACGTATGTACTGTCTGGATAGTTCATGGTCCTTCTCGGTATATAAAGCAGGAAATTGCTCAGCAGAGTACATCATTCAACAGTCGACACGAGAAGGAAGAACATCCCACCTTCACCTGTTACAAACATGAAGTTGCTTGTCTTCGTCTGCCTCTCAGCCACCGCCTTCGCCTTTCCACAGCAAGGTCTGGAAAGCGTGAGAAAGCCGGCTGCAACACTAGAAGAAGCTGGAATCATTCGTATGGAAAATGTCATCAACGACGACAACAGCTTCAAGTACGGATTCGAAACGGCCAACGGTATCGTTCAGGACGTCACAGGACGATTGAAGGAGATCGGTGAGGCCTCCGGAATCATCATGCAGGGCAGCTACAGCTTCATTACCAAGGACGAGAATGGCCAGGACGTGCCAGTGACGGTCTCTTGGACTGCAGATGAGAACGGTTTCCAGGCTGAAGGTGCCGTCATTCCCACCGCATCACCGGCTTTCCAGGCTGCTGCTGCCGCCGCCCGAAGTGTTGATGTTACTGCGGAACAAGTCGAGCAGCAGCCCACTGCCGCCGCTGCTGCTGCCGAGTTGAATGAAGTCTCTGTCAAAGCCCCACAAGACGAGGATGAGGATGATGACGAGGATATTGAAGGTTCAGGTATGGAGGAAGATGAGGTTGAGCTGGCTTAGACTTGAGCCCTTCCTTAATTTGTCAGCCTTTGAGCTTGTGATAGATGTCGATCTGAAACGTGATGGAAGCTATGAAAATGTGTTTGTATTTATGCTGTATGTAAATATGGACCTTTTGTTTTATTTATTTGCGATCTTTTTGATAGCTGCATTCCTGAGAAATAAAATACTCGTGCATTGAACAGGAATTTTCTCTACTGAAGAAAATAGCGTAAGGAATCAATCGAATTTATCATGATTGTAAGAGTATCGTGGCTTCATAGCCAAGCAAAACAACAGATTTGACCTGCCCTCAAAATGTATCGGGCGCAGGAGAGAGGGTAGATCCCAGCACACGTTATAGCAAGCGTCATTCTCTCGTCAGATCAGACATGTTCACGAGACGGAAATGAAAATGGAAGCCGGCATTGGAGCCACGACTCAATACAAGCACAGCCGCTAGCTGGAAAAATAATCATAGCATCTGGCATTAGCCTTTGAGCCGGTGTGATTTTTCACCACGGTCTCATTGTCGTCGGCGACAGAAGCGATAGAATCCGGCGTTTTCCGCATCGCAGACGATCACGTGATCCAGGCAGTTATCATCAGTATCTGTCCAATCTCCGGCCCGGAGCGGGCACAAGCATCGCGGCATCATTCGTCTTGTTTTCTATATCTGTCGGGGCGCCGGTCAATGTTAGCGCTGCTCGCGTCCCTTCAGCGCCGTTCGGTGGTGAAACTGTTTAATTTGGACGCGTGGCGGCGGTGTGCCTCCGCGTGACACGCGTCTCCCAGCAGACACAGACAGGATGCGGTGGTGCCCCGCGATAGGCGTCTCCCAGCAGACAGGGAGGAGACAGGCAGACAGGATGCATTGGTGTGCCTCCCTGTGACACACATCTCCCAGCAGACAGACAGACATGATGCAGCGTAGATATATATATATATATATATATATATATATATATATATATACAATATCTTTTTTATTTTTATATATATATATATATATATATATATATATATATATATATATATATATATATATATAAGAATATACCTAAAATTCAGTTCAGGAAAACATTCATGCAGTGCAGAATACCTCCCGCTGTTGATATCTTCAGGGCTGTTCATAAGTTAAAAAAGTGAAGCAGTCAATACAATGGATTCACTACTGGACTTGATTCCAGAGACGCCTTGCTGGAATTGAATGAAGCGTAAGCTGCAGGTTTTGTGCGTCCCAGATCAAGCATGACGGCTGACGAGCTGTTTCCTCAGCCGTCACTCGCTTTTTTCCAGAAAGTACGTTGATAGCGTTCTGAAAGGTGATTGATTAGCCATTTGGTATTTTTCACGGGCTATTTGATCCTTCGCTTGCAGAGAAATTGAACAAGAAGTATCGGAGATTTATGCTGAGACCTGTGTTAGTCGCATTTGTTTTCAAATCATGCGGAAAAATATACGTTTCGTGAAGCTATATCAAATCACTGACAATATTTGGGCTAAAAGATTACTGGTCCAGTGCAGGTGATGCACCCTCATAACGCACATCCGACTGTCCCAATAAATATCTACATCCGACTTTACGTTTAGATGGTGTCACCCTTCGCCTACCTTTGCCAGCCAATAGACCATCAGCCAACACGATATGGCTGGTCCATGACAGTAAACCAATGTTAAATTCAGGATGCAGTAGTGATCTGACTCCAGATCAGTCCATTCAGGGTAGGTGACAATGGAACGTGCGATTAAAATTTTCGAAGAGGGCAATATTGGGGCTGCAGAAGGCTGCTTATGTGTGCACCATTGGTCTTTTTAAGAAGGCCATTTTGAGGCGATAACATTTCTGAAAGACATCACTGTCATCTATATTGATCTGCCAAGTTCGGTCCTAGACCATGGTCACCTACCATGAACTAACCGCATTTAACGTAGAAACTTGTCGCTTCAATATTTTCCACTTTTGGTAAAATACTTACATCAAACAGCCATCTTACGTATTATTCCGGCGCCACCTGGTCTCTTTTCGTACCCACCACCGCCTGGAGGGTCCGATCAGACCCCTTACGATCTGGGGAACCGGAATTGATACGGACAAAATTGAAACGGCACTTGAAGTGTCTTACCGTCTTCTTCTGTGGAGAGGATTTGAAACATATTCGTTGATCCATGACGTAGAAGTGGGCCAAAAAGGTTCAAATTTAGACCCATTTAGAAAATCCCGTATAGCTCAGGCAACATGAGACCTAGAACAAAACAAAGACATCAATGTGTTCGTCATGACCCAATGTACCATTGCAAAAAATGCAGTTAAAAATCCACCTCAGAAATTCCCTTATTAATTGATATGAAAGACAGCAGGATGATAAGTTGTCGGACTCCTAATTAACTTTTTTCTTCAAATACGACTTATAAGATAGGGGAGACTGGGGTCAAATGTAACATAGGGCAATTGTAACACTGGCCATATCGTCTAAACTAATCAATGGATGGCGCTTGTGGCACAACCGGAAATGTGCAATCAGCTGCTGCCTTTGTTAACGAAGTTTCAGCTCGGTGCGGCGGGTAAGTCAGACGCTGTTTACAATTATGTGTTTTTTAGGATGTTTTGTAACTTTTGAAATATTTAAAGATGATTAGCTTATTGATGGGTATGATAAGGTACATCGGAGACAGTTTCAGTGCATAAAGAGTTTTTAATTAGCTACGAAATGAGCACAGAATCTGTCGCCTAGGCCAGCTCGTTGAGTGGCAATTTGGTGTAAAACATTGGGCGTTGTGATGGGGACAATTGTAACATTTCTCTTGGGGTCAAATGTAACAATGTTACAATTGACTCCTATGGCCTTACGACGCATTAAACTTGCTTCTACTGCACAAATGCAGTAGCAAGGTTAGTGACTTTCTGATCAGGCGCGCACCCAGGATGTTCGTTTGGGGGGCTGACGAGGGGACGTCAGGCCCCGATGAAGGGGGCGCACTTGTTCACCCAAAGGGACCAATCATCATATCCTGGGGGGGTTGCGGGGGAGCAATGAACTGATTGCTTCGCAGACATAGTGTCAGCTGTTTTGGAGGAGGAGGCACTTAACACGTCGGGGTGGGGGGCAGGCCTGGATCCAGGCCGATCATTGGGGGAGGGGGCATAGCGCCTAAAATCGAAAAAACATGGATTTTGAAGAAAATCGACAAAAATCGGGCGATTTGGGGGAATTGCAGTGTTTTCCCCCTGGATCCTCCAGTGGGGAGGGGAAGGGTGTAGTGCGGACCCGCTGCCCCCTGGGTGCGCTACTGTTTAAGATAATTACATTGCTCTCCAATGATATTTTTGTTCGTAGGTTGGTATATATTTCGGAAAAGTGGGAATGTGGGCTGCCCTTTATAATAATTCTTATATTGAAAAATTAATTATGATAATTGGGGTTTAAGAGCACGTCAGCTGCTAAGGCTAAATTTTCCCAGCTTGAAAAATTAACGAGATTTCAGTCAAACTATAAATATATTTTTGTACGTAGTCAGTTCAATAGGCAAATGTGCCCAAAATAATAAACTTTTTGTTCTAGAAAGGGTCATTACTTTTCGGCAACAAGTTCAAGATTTACTGACCGGACTGATAAGTAAATTTTTGCAAATATTTTGAACGCAGTACATATATTCAGGTCATTAATAGGGATTATTTAAATCACCGGTATTCGTCTTTGTGTTCATATTTCTAAAAAAAACTGCATCGGCTAATTTTAAACAAATGTCTCGCAATTTCAGAGAATGCCTCGTTTCGAACCCGCACAACCGAGCGCGGGACTCGACTGGAGACGGGCCATGAAGCTTAAGTGAAGGCCGAAGATGCAGAAGTGTTCGCATTAGGATGTTTTATGGTACAAATAAATCGTCGAAATTCATACGGCTTTAACATGGTACAATTGACCCCCGGTGCTGTTACAATTGCCCCTCACGTGGGGTCAATTGTAACAGCCGAAGTAAATTTCTAGAAGCGAAATTTTGACCCCTAATTTGTTTCATTTTGAAATAGTTCTAAGTCTGTCACATTGCAAAATCTTCAAAGTTGATGAAAATATAGTTATAAGTGCTCAAACGCAAAGTACTATTTCTCCAGAACCAGAAATGTGAAATTTGTTACAATTGACCCCAGTCTCCCCTATACATTACTTTTCACTTCTTCTGATCACCTTTTCCCTGCTTCTTTTGATACCCTTTTGGCTTTTTGACATTGAGTGTGTTTTATCCCATAGAAATAAATAACCTACTAGCACCCTAACTTTGGTCTCCATGACACCCTTGGGAGTAGCTAGCTTGTCTAATTTTTCGAGGGAGTCCCAGGGGAAACAAATGTAAGTAGTTGATGGAGCAGGAAAAATAGCATGAAAATATAAATGAAGCGGGAGTGGTACGGTTCAAAAACACAGTTACTAATCTTTCCCAGTATTTTGTTATGTAATCCAAGTAGTACATGGGTATGGAAGGGCACTCTTGCCTACTTTTTTAAATCAGTAATGGCTTAAAAAATATTCAAATGATATGAGGAATAGCCTTGTAAGTTTAAATAATCATATTTAAGGCCATTCTGCATATCAGTTGAAACCTTGGGTCATGCTCATTGCTATGATACCAAATTTAAGTCTGCATCTTGTTTCGTTCAAAAATTATATATACAAAAGTTTCGAAGCCCGTGACCTTTGTTGAACTCTAGTGACCTTGGTATTGACCTGTTTTCAAAATAGATAAAAGCATGCATATTTCTAGTTTCAATAGTTTCTGTTCATGATGTTGAGAAAATTGATCCAGCTCCTCCAGAAGTCGAGTTACACCCTGGTTTTGTCAGGCTCATTTTAGAAGAACAGAATTGCCTTCTATGTGTTTAGAAATGATGTTAACTGATATCTAGTTTGTCTTTATATTTGTCTCTTTGAATTATTTTCTCCTCCCTGCTTTTTCTTAGTCTTCTTTTCACCAGCCGATTTGCTGAGAGCCATTGTTTTTAACACGCGCATTGACGGGGTCTGAGCCACCTTCGGATTGACGAGGGGGCGGGTACCCGCCCCTAAGATCTCGAGAACCACGGTAGGTAGCAAAAACGGTAAACGGCGTTCGGTAGCCCATCCGCTTCTCCATAAAAATATGTGAACCATTTTTGTCAGGTCACATTTAAGGTCACCAGAGGTTAAAAACATGCCGTTACATGCCGTCATAGGGATAACATGTAAATTAAGTTTTTCGGCCATTACATCTGAACAAGTAAAGATGGAGCAAAACAACTTGAACTATATAAATCCTCGCAGCAAGCCGAATCGAATGATATATGATTTGATCTTGCTAGTTCAAATGAAAGATTTGACCTGACCTGAGGTCGGTCAGGATCAAATTATATAAAATGCATATCATTAGAACCGCAAAGCCAGGCGAGTCTAATGAAGCTAAAATAAACGCTCTATCACCATCTGTTACTGAGTTATTCAGTAAAACATATTTCCATGTATTAACAATGGAGAGGTCATGTTTCGTACCTGACCTTAGGTCATCGATATCAAAAATACCGGAACATATTTTAGAGAACTCGGTGAGCCCATTATGTGATATGAGTTTCAATTGGATAAGTTTACCCTGCTCCGACTTATGCTATCTTAAACTTTTTTGAGGTCGGGTCACTTGACCTGTACTGGTGACCTGACCTGAGATGGCCTATCCTTAAAATTTTCGAAGTTGCAAAATGATGAGGGAAAAGGTTTAGTACGCGCTGCGCGCCGCTTTTTCTGCTGTTCCAAACCCGGGGCGGTACCCCCCCTTTGTTAAAGAATGAGTAACGCGCACGGTAAGGTACGTTTTGACTACACACACATGAAGTAAAGTGGCACAAAATTAGTTAGAAAATGTAAAAATACCTATGGAGCCTCCTCTTTTCCGACCGACCAGATGGAAGTCAGTTCCTGGTTGCCCCTCATCACTCGTTGGTCTGACCTGACTTGATGTAAATTTATGGCCATAAGTTGTCAAATTTATCACCTTAGAGGCCTAAAAAGTGACACGTATCTCATTCGAATAGGCTTAGAATCATTGCAAAAAAAACCGGTGGTCCGACCAGATCCCCCAGGCATTGACGGGCTTTGAAAACAAAATTGTTTCTGGTATTCTCGGTTTCTTGCCTCGTTAATTCCACCCAAACCATCATTCCCTGTACGGAGCACCGGGGTGAGCCCATTTGACCAGTACCACCCCGATAGGAAATCGGTCAGCGTAATTGGAGGCACGTGCTCCGACGTGACTCGTGTGACGTATGCGCACTGCCCCCGCCCGTGACGGCCCGCTTTGCTAATTAGCGAGCTCCCTGGCAGCGAACTCCAGCCAACATATTTTCAACCGTTCCTTTGTGCGGTAAATGGAGCTTGTTCGCCAAAATTAAGAGCGATGAGCATTGTTTACGTAAGGTCACCATTTGATCCGAGGCGAATGAAATGGCGACCTGGGATTTAGTGCGTTCAAAGATAAAATATGGTGGATCGTTTCTAAACCACTTAGTAACAGTTATGAAAGCTCTTCAATTAACGATTTAGGATTCAATTAACGATTAACGATCCAGCCAATGCTAAATATCCCTCAAGTCCAAATTCATCACCGCTGCTTAGAACCACCCCATTTGTATCATAGCCACTTCCTCTCAGGAAAGTTTACAATAGAGCGGCAACGGTGCGGCCGGCGTCGTCGCACCTGATCAGAAATGCAATCGTCGCCGAAATGTGACGGGAGCGACGCGACGCGTGTTTACTTGAGGGCGGCAGCTGGCGCCGGGCGCGTTGGCGATGGCTCGCGTCGAGCTTCCAAAGCTACCAATACAGTAACAGCGGCTCAATAAGGTGAACGCTGGCCGGAAGAAATGAAATCCAAACAGGCCGCGAAAATCCCTCTGAGTGAGTCTGAGGAGGAGGTGGCGGGGTGCTGCCCGGCTTTGCCGTCGGATCGGCGGTGGGTGGCACGTGTTTAGCATTCAATCCAGCGCTGGTGAGGAATTTTGTGACATCGGATTCGAAGCGGGACGGGAGTCAACATTGGTATTGGAGGGGTTGTGGAAAGTTGTATGCAGCACTGTATTCCTGATGGTATCAATTCGGCAAATATTGTCACAACACATTCAGATTGACGCACGTATGTACGTGCAGTTAGTATGTACACGTTGGTATTAGGAACTGTTGGGGCGAATGGGATGGTGCCTTACGGTTGAACAGATATCGTGTTTTGAAGCAGTTGCCTGCCAGGGTCTTGCGCTGTTTACATGCTGCATGTGAAGACATTGTGTGCATATTCTAGATATATATGTGATATCTGCGACAAGAGAAAATTGAGGGAAAACAAAAGCATCTCAGCCAATATGCATCACCGTGCATGAGGGTCGTTTCTAGGTCCTTGCTTTTGCCTTTGCGGCTCCAGTCTGTTTTAGGAGACTGAACGTGCATGATTTCTTTGATATGACCGCCAGTGTCAAAATGTATTTCTCAACTTTACTGCAGTAACTACAAGCATATTCTCATCGAATAGGCGAAATGCAACAAAAATTCCTAACCAAAGTGCCGAAGAAAGGGGGTCCAGTAGGCCAGATCTGGGCTGGAACTCGAGATCCAGCTTCTGTCAAAGTTTTAGGCGCGGCGTAGTTCCGGTTTTGACAAGCCTTACATGGTCCAGCAAAGTCCCAGAAAAAAACAGCATCAGGTCCAATCACTGGTATCGGCACAGAAAAAAAAACGGTTTAAAGGCACGAGAGATACAATGGATTGATTATTGAATTTAGAGGACTGACGATATGGATAACGCATCTGGGAGAGATAGATATCCATCCTTACATAAGCATGCTATGCGCGGGAAACTTGACAATTATTTTCACGTTTGGAAATATTTTGTTGGATTTGTTAAATCAGGACTGAAATTTATCTGTATTTCGGCAATTATACTGTGGGTACACTTAAACCTATTCCTCTTGGCTACCCCTATTCCTGTCAAAGGGGCGGATTCGGCGCACTTATCTCGATAGCTAACGCCTGATTAAAAAACGATCGATTGGGATGGGCTTGTATAAGGTAGACAGCAAGTTCCAAAAGCTTATCACAAATAATTTTGGTGATATACCGGGAAAAGATAAGGGGTGGGTGGAATCCTTCTCTGACGGAAATAGGGTTAACGCATCAACTATGCAGCATGATTCAACATTGCACGGTCTTGGCACAGTCCCGGAACAGACCCGGTTTGTCCCAGTAAAGTCCCGGCTGGGACCAGGATCGGTTCCCGGTACCGGGATACCGGTACAAAAAGCAGAACCCCCAGTTGCAACACCTGAGAATGACATCACAGACAATTCAACTAGTGTCTTCTCTCAGGCTTTCGCAGTCAACTGGCGTCGGTCAACAAAACCGTTGCGCCTGAGTTCGACGCGCGTGACATATATCCTGGCCCACCACGCAGTCATTCCCAGGCTGCGGCGTCGGCGCCAACCGGTCAGACGAACAAAGAAACACTGCAGAAAACAAAGTCATTCGAGCGAACCGAATCGCAGTGTGGCCGCGACGTAAACGATCGCTATCGCTAGCCAAATGGACATCATGTGTACCAAAACGGCGCCCCGAGACCTGTTTAAGGCCAGCCGACTGGGATCCAATTAAGTTAGCCGGAAAAGGGTGCACCGCTTTACCGAGGGACCTGGTGGGTGGTCTGGCTGTTGATACGGCCCAATTGTTCGATCGGAGGATTCCCTGTGGACTGGTGCTGTAGTTGAAACATATATGAACCTTATGTTCCAGATAGACAATCTGAAACACGGTGTGATTTCTTTGGTATCGATTAGAGAAGGTGCGTGCGATATTTTTGTGCATACACATTGGGAACCTATTTCGATTAGCCGGCCTGATTAAAATAGGTTCTCGATTAGGCCGGCTATATCTCAGAGCCTAATCGATACCAGCACTTAGGAGTTTCCTATTCTAGGGAGTAGTGCCTTTCTAGCCCTGAATAGCTGAAATTCTTTTCTGCATTCTACAAGGGCTGTTATGTACTTTTCTGGAGGTCGTTATGGCACCCTAACTCGCCTTATCGATCAAAACAGGAAAAAGTGTCCGAAAAGGAAAACAAGCTTGTCCTTTTAGCTCTTAGAATGTACCCGCTTTAGTGCTCACAGGACCCTTTTCATTATTTGGCCCCCGACGAAAATGTGTGAGAAATAGACTGGTCCGTGTCCAGTTTCTGTAACAAACATATGCATGCTGGAGGCTCCAAGGAATAAATAAAGTAGAGGCTCCGACCTCAACATTCTAAAATTTTAAGATTGGCTTGATTTTGACCAGTCATAAACAGTTTCCTTCGTTGAGTCTAAATTCTAGTCGTGGATATGTAAATTATGTTTTTTTCCTTCTAAAGACAGGTCTCATTTTGGAAAGTATTTTTATTACCCACGTTATTAAGAGCTGGATTTGACAGATGAAAAAAACTAAATATATCTTCTATAAATTGGAAGAAGTTATCAATTTAGTATTATTTTCCTGATCATGGTTATTCCTGGAGTTCAAATTAATTTGTTGTTTGGAGTAGTGGAGTGAGGTGGGCCAGGGATAAATGGTAATGATTCCCTAAGAGTAAACACTAAACATTTTTGTCATCTTTTATTTTAGGCAATATCCACCCTCAGGCCGTTGATTCCGGCTCAAGCGCTACCTAGATGGACCACAGAGCTGTTTTGTATATTAACACGCGCATTGCGGGGCTGAGCCATGTGACGGGGGGTCCCCCCTAATTCAGAACCACGGTGGTGCAAAACGGAACGGGTTGGGTGCCTCTTTCCATCGAAAACTGACTTTTTTTGGTCATTGGTGGTAAACTGCCGTCTAGGGATAACATGTAATTTTTGCCATTACATCTGAAAAGTAAGGAAAACACTTGAACATGAATCCTCCATAGCCGAATGAATGATATATAATTTGACTTGTGGTAATCAGATTTGACCTGACCTAGGTGTGGGTATTTATAAAATGCTAACATACTGAGCCGGGTCTATGCGCTAAATAATGCTTTATACCATCCGTTCTGTTATTCCGTAAAAACATTTTCTGTATTTCATGGAGAGGTATGCCTGTACCTGACCTTAGGTCATCGATATAAAAATACCGGAACATTCTTATGAACTCGGTGGGGCTTATTGATATGAGTTTCAGATAGTTCACCCTGTCACTTATGCTTCTTTATTTTAGTGGGTCTGATCTGACTGGTGACCTACCTGAGATGACTAACCTAAAATGTTCAAGTTGTAACATTGGGGAGGTTGGTGGCGCGTACGTTTCTTTTCCAAACCTTTAATCAAAGATCTGAAAATTAGATGAAATAAATAGTATCTGAATATGAACGTTATATGATTTTTTTAATCAAATCGCAAATGTACTTTTGCACTCAAATAACTATATCATGGTTCTATATATGTGATCATATTCTATATGTGATCATTTACCTCACACTCTGATCAATGGCGAAATTGGCCAACAGGGCTAGCATCAGGTCCTTGACCTATCTTGAAAGGAAAAATGAAAATCTGAGATCACAACGACTGTCATCAATCGCCAGTTCTTTTCACAAACAACACGCTAATTCTCTCCTCGAAGCTTTCCATTGAAATAGGCGAAAAGCGGCAGGCGGTCACAGCACCGCACGTGTTGGTGCGAGCCAGGACTTATAACACACGGAAAACGGTCTCCCGTCAAGGTGATCTGAACCACGTTAATCCATGGGATCCCAGTTTTGAGTTTAGTAACAAATACAGTAGGCCAGTCCATCCCAATAGAAAATGAATATCCCAGTAGGAACATTAATAAGAAATCCGCATTCCAAACGAATCTTCGGCGGCCACGGAAACAGCTTATGAAATAATCATTGTTGGGGTTTAACGACGCACCAACTGCCAAGGTTATACGGCGTCGCCAAACAGCTTATGCAGGTAATGTATGCATTTGCCTATCAATTTATCAACGTTCGCCAAAAAAAAACACACACAAGCCGTGAATTTTAATATCCCTTCCTCCGGCTTCCGAGAGCAGAATGCAGGGCTGAATTATTCGGCACGTTCCTCCTTTTATTACCGATTGGATAAGAGCCCGTCGCCATCCACAAACCATTTCTAAAAGAAAACAAGCCGAAGTGCGAAGCGGGCCAACTGGGAGAACGTCCAGGGAATTCGCTCTGTTTTTGCTGGTCGGCAACAGAGAATAATTCAATTCGCTTATTGTTTTATCCACTCCGAGATCGGTACCGGTCAGCAAAACCTTGTTTGGCTCCGTATTGGCAATCATGCGTCGTTTTTGTGCCTCCTCTCCCCTGCAATAGCGGCTCTCTACCACCCTCCCACCGGGAATAAGACAACAGAATCGTCTCATATCAGGTGTTGACGAAGCCTGGTGGAGTGAACTTTAAGTCTTCTGCAGGAAATTTGGCGCGATGCGATTGAGTGCGACCCCACTTCATCCCTTTCACTGGCTGTTATTGTTTTGGGCGTCCTTTTTGGGTCAAGCACGTAATACAAGAACGAGAACAATATGGATGCCCTCGAGCAGGCACGTGCAAGCCCATCATCTGCTTATCTCAGAGTTTTCAGAGTGGGCTACAATGGAGATAGCCAATCTGGTACCGCTCTCTGCTTCTAATGAAGCGCCTGGCACAATATCAGAAATGCACTGTGTAACCTATCGCGATTGCTTCTGAGATGGTGTGAATAGAGAATTCCGAATCAGATGAATGCTGCTGAAGACTGAGGAGACTGTTGTTTCAGCAGCAGTTTGGGCGTCAACAGCAGGTACTTGGTATGTGTGCTTTCTTGGATCGACTAACCTCGCCTTCGATATGCCCGCGTTTTAGACCCTGGATATGGTACGCGTGCAATCTAGGATCGAATACCCTTGCTTTGGGTAACCCACCTCTAGAATCCTGGGTATGATAGGTATGTTACCCTTAGATTGAGTAGGTACCCGTGTAGCCCCAGTTTTAAAACCTTCCCAAACCATCGTTAGCATATTTATCAGTAATTTGAGCTTCCTTATTTTGTTTTTTTTCTAACTTTTTTGAATGGTTGAATACGATTGCCTTTGTATGGACCAATTACTACACTGAAGAAGAATGGAAAATGCACGTGAAAGCTCTGTAACCACGTGTATTTAGAAGTATTCTCAAACGACCAACGGTCCGACAATCTCCAAGCATTATTCAAAACATAAATATCAGTCTCTAATTGCCAAAAGCTAATCAAATTCAGAACCTGAGTCCATAGGCTGACACATTAGCAGTATTATTGGCCACACTGCACCGTCCCCTATTACAGGACGTCTCATTAGAAATGGAGCCTGGCGCAAGACTGAGTGGGCTTAATAATTGTAATTAACCTGTCGACGAGGCACGGGAGCGAGCCTGCTTCCGGCACGCTGAAGCGGTGGGGAGAGGGGTGCGCTGTTGTGGTGAATGTTGTTACAGAGCTAAGTAGACCTACAAGCTGTTTAAAATCTAGCAGGAGAGGTATGCAATGTTACATGCTGTATCGCAGGTCTTTGTTGGTAATTCAATGTGCTAATATGTCACCAGCAGGAGATGACGTTGACGTTGACGAAATTACGTTTCGGGGTGATTTCAAATGCAATGTTTTTCCACGTTAATAAGAAAAATCTGAAAGCGCATCCCAACAGTGAGCCAAGACACACAGTTAAAGCAGTGGCAACAAACTTCGCCTTCGAATTTAAGTCTTTTAAAGTGCGCAATCAATCTGGCAGCATTCATCACTCCATCAGATTGAATACAATTCCAGTTGTTTGCGCCCGGTCGAAAACTGTAAAATCGGGGCCCGGACCGGGGAGTCCAGTCTAGAAAATCATCAAACTGCCGTAAAGGCGAGCTGGAAAACGTCTCTGCGGACACGTCCACAGTTTATGGCTACCCCTCCATCTTCTTGTCATCAGAAAGCCAGAGAGAGTTACGGCTCGCCGGGTCGTAACCGTTTTATGCTGCCGTTTCGCCACTGCCCTTTCTCCGGTCCTGATTTCCGCCCGGTCCTCGGAGTGGAGCCAAAACATCCTGAGGGTGGTCACCAGCCAGCAAATGACGAGCTGCAAACAAAGAATGCGCTTAGGCTGCCTCGCAGCGGATGTGTCCCTCCTAGACTTGTACGGACATAAACTGCTTTGAGTGATAATCTGCCATCATGCATGTTCGCTTATCTGACAGCAATCGACGTAGCTTATTTTGTGCAACTATGTAGCTTGTTTTACGATTCGTCTTTGTTTTTCAGAAATCCGCAAAGACTCAGCAAACCTTCAGATTCACTTATCTTTCAGTCTCTGAGCCGTATATTTCCGTGTCTTTGTTGCGCTGCGGATAATTTATTGAATCATTTATGGGAGTGATAAGGCGAGAAAAACTGGCGGGGCACCGGCTGATTGTTTCAGATGATGCAGCCAGTAATTGAGTTTGGACGACATCGGTAGAATTGAGGAGGCTTCAGCACCCAAAGCTTAAGTTTGTTGGTAGGTTCTGACGATTTGTCGACATTCTGTCTGTGCTGCAGAAGAGGCCTCCAAAACATGGCCGGTGTGAAAATATTGATTTAACACTGAATTTTTGGCATTAATTTGCTTTATATTTGCATGAAATCAGTGTCAGACCCAGGAATTCATTTCGGAGATGGAAGTGGGGGGGTAGGGGGCTCGAGCCTTCCCGTCATACCTTCGGAGCAGCCTCCGGCTATGCAGTTGCATACAAACATTTTGGCATTTCGGGGACGGGAGGGGCTTGAGTCCCATAGCCCCCTTGTATCCACCCCTGTATGGCATCGCTTGTTCCCAGTTTGATGGATCTTCGGACCCTACATTGTGACTGGGTCCATCAACCATGTCAAAGACAATGTTTCCAATGATTACTGTGGAGCTGATAGTGTATGCGGTTTAACTGGTCATGGTAGAACCCATCTCACAACGGAACAGCCTCGCCCTCCACATTGTTTTGTGACGATTTCCCGGGTCCTTTCTTCCTTTATTCCAGCAGTTCTTTGAAAAATACTTCTCTCATGAAACGATTTATCCCTAAAGCCTGCTGACGGCAGAGATTTGTTCACTCTAAGAGGCGGAAATCATCGGTCACTCGAAATGGCTTCCGCCTTCGCTCAGTTGCTGCGGGAGGTGCCACATTTCGGTGACGGATGTCTCTGGCAGCGTTCCCGCTCCAGACAGCCACGGGAAAGCCGCCACTGTGACCGTTGTGCGTCAACCAGCTCATTATTTACTCTTTTAAAAGTGTAATGTAATTGTGAAGCCTTAAATGCTTCCTGAAACATTCTCTTGACACACGAATTTGAGATTTTCTAGAATGTTTGTAGAAAAGCTCTGTGTGCAGAAGGAATCTAAAAAGCAGCCATGAGCGTGGAAAGTCTAGGGAGACTTCATGCATTACAAAATCCCTTCTGTGTTGAGTTTTTCCGAATAAAACAACAGAATAAGACATAATCAAAATCCCATGCGTTTCCAATTTCCCCCTTTACCAGAGGAATACTGTGAAACACACAATCAACCATACATGCTGTCTTAATGTGCCACAAATTTGATATATAGATATTTCAATGCCTTGCTTAAAGTCCGCTTAATCTTAGCAAAGCTATCGCCCAAAAGTCCAAAGTCTCATAAATCCACGTGGATTTGTCTCCTCAGCTTATTTTCCAGGTGAAGAAATGTTAAAAAAGCAGAACCCCGGCAAGAAATCTGGCGTCTGAACAGCTACAGACCACAAATCACGTCTATCTGGTTAATTTGGAGGCTGTTTTTCTTACATTAAACGGACTGTAGTTTAAACTTGATTTCGCAAACCATACATAATGTTTCTCTATTTCACATTACATGTAAATATTATGTGCAAAATGTTCTTGAAAGTCAAAACCTAATTCAGTACGAACGTAGACAAAACATTTTAGGCTACTGGAATAGAGCTGGGGATTGTACTTCTAGTCAAATAAATTGTGCTTGTTTCGCACGGTCTAGCAAACGTGTAATGAGCCCGTTTTAGGCCAAAAAGAGACAAAAAGACAATAGGCCACTTTCATAAGCAGGTTAAACCCGTATCAGGCCAACGAAAAAACATTTCTAACCCTCGTGTCTGGCTACCAAATACCCAATGTGATGTATTGGATTAGGTACTGACACAACAGAACTTATCGAAAGTCCACAAGAGGTGCATTCCGCACGCACTCAACATTGCAAGCTTCAGCAAGGCGATTTCTGGCGGAAAGATGTGGAGGGTGCTGCTAATGTTGACAGGCCTTCTATTCAGCAGACAGATGCATAGAGATGGTCACGCAGTTTCTAAACGCATATACCATCAGCTTTTGGTAGCTGATATGTAATGAATTCGATGCTATGGGATCCTTGGAGATATTCATTTGGGTTCCAGGGTTTCAGTGAAATTCTGATCAGCCATTAAGCGGAAGCTGAACACGAAGGGTCAGCATATAGATATCGGCCAGAATATATTGAAGGTCGGAGATGAGGACACAGTACATTCATACCAGTACAATTATCGGAATCATGGACACTAAGGTAAATAAAGAGTAGCCCAGACAGTGAGCTTGCCATACATTTCTTTATATCCAGTTCGCTGCTGATTTCATGCTCCCCCGCCTCGTGTTCAGCGGGTGCGGGTGGTTTTATTGCGGTGCCAACGGGCTTCGAACGACTGTCTCGTCGCGTGATGCCATTAAAACGGCTATATTTTGATTAAGAATTGCTCCGCAGCCATCTGGCTCGGCGGCGGGAGAAGGGGCGTCGGGCGAAATGTCGATGATAAAATGTTTACGATTTTGGCCGGTCACAAACAAACATCGCATAAGCGGCCTCTGCGAACTGAGAGCTCACGTAACGGACTGTTATGGTGCTAGCGAGAGAGATATATCCTCTTTTGTGTTCCCCATCTCTGATTTGGTGTAGCTCACTAAAATGCGGGCCCCACCCGGCAAAAGGAAAGTGCAAAGTTAACTGTCGCATTGGCAATGCTGAAGCTGGTTGACGATAAGCCCAATTCAGGCTAACACTTCTGGCGCATATATTGCTTTGATTCAGCAAAAGTCTTTGAGCCATCGTGTGTTCTAGGCATGTATAAATAGACGTAATGAGCTGACGTCCATTACAACGACGCTTGAAAAGTCACCCCATGTGTAAAAGTGTTTGAGGCAAAAAATAATATACGTCATGACGTGGTGATTCATCAGACTTATTCTTTTTCAGACATGAAGTACAAATTAACCCGCGCCCTCCACCTTCACCCCACGGGGCCCCTCTAACACCGATGGCCCCCTCTAACTCCGAAAATATGGAGGTTAGCCCAAATTTGCAAAGTGCATTAGAAGGCTCGCGTGAATTCTGTACGAAATTACTTGCATGTTTAAGCGCTCAGGTCAATGGTTTGACCTCTAGAGGTCAAGTTAGGTCACGATTGGCTGTTTTCACTAAAATATGCAATGGTTAAGAAAACCGGGCCTGACTCTTATAATGTTAGAGCTATTAAGATCTGGTAAAGTAAATTTGATAGGAAAATGCCAGACCTTTTTCTGCTATGCGGAACGTTAAGTCCTCCCGCCAGTGGTTTGACCTCCAGAGGTCACCTCGCGACCTAATATGACCTGAGGTCACAAAAGGCCAGAAAGTGACCTTGCCGTACCTCAAATGAAAGCCAGTGACGAGACATACACGATGATGTCTAATTCAGTGCTCTAGCTTGATTAGGTCAAAAGTTATTGTTAAAATACTGTTTTGACCTCTGGTGACCTTGGATGACCTCGGAGAGGTCGGAGTGCGAATATTGCCCCTGGGATCCGTGAAAGGGTGTCCAAGAACGCTTTTCTGAGCAAGCTGAGCATTTGCAATCGTTTTTGTGACTTTTAGATCATAAGACAGCTTTTCCCATGCTTTTTCAATGGGAGAGGTCACCTCGTGACCTGACCTCAGGTCACGAAATCGAAAAATACCGGATATACACCTTGTAGACCGTAGAGGGGTCATGAAGTGTAGGAAGTTTCAAATTGAAATGTAAGACATTTAGCTCTTGAAATGTAAGAAATGTAGCTCTTGAAATGTTCAAAGAAATGTAGCTCTTGTAGAGCTCAAAAGTTGAAGTGAGGTGGCCTTGGTTGACCTCGCCTGGTGACCTGACCTTGGGTGACCCGGGGAAAAAAATTTCAAAGATGGTGGGAAAATGATGGGGTGAGAGATAGAGCCCTCAACCGCGGTGCTACGTCTCGTTGCTTTTCTGCTATCTCGAAAACAACCTTTAGGGTGGGCCATCGATGGCCCCGGTGGGGCGAGGGTTTTAAACTTTGCCTCGGTGGCGGGTACGAGCCACCTTCGCCCTGGTGGGGGGCTAAAAAAGACTCCCACGATCTCAAAAACTAAGAGAGCTAGAAAAAACGCATAACGGCAATCGAAAGCTCTTCAATGTATCGAAAATACTTCAGTCATTTTTCTTGTCAGGTCAATATCAAGGTCACCAGAGGTCAAAATAGGTCAAAGTCACTAATATGAGGTGTACTAAGGAAACCTCATATATCTCAGAAACTATGATAGCTAGAAACATTTTTCCAACACCATTCCAAAGCTCATGAGTTGCTCTTTCATTAAAGTGCCATTCATTGTCGTGTCAGGTCAAAGTCTAGGGAGCTACAGGTCACTGAATATTGAGCATATTCTTGGGAATGTCCATAGCCACCCATGCATAAGGGCGTTTTCTTTTTCGCTAATAACTTCCAAACCAAACACGATACAGCCATAGTTGGTAAACCCGTGCAATCCTCTCGTCAATACGAATCGAATGATATATAATATTGTTATGCCAGGTCAAATTTAATACGCGCATTGACGGGGGTCTGAGCCACCTTCGCATTGACGGGGGGCGGGTACCCGCCCCTAAGATCTCGAGAACCACGGTAGGTAGCGAAAAACGGTAAACGGCGTTGGGCTGCCCATCCACTTCTCCATCGAAAACATTTGAACCATTTTTTTGTCAGGTCATATTTAAGGTCACGAGAGGTCAAAACATGCCCGTCATAGGGATAACATGTAAAATTCAGTTTTTCGGGCATTTCATCTGAACACGTAAAGATAGAGCAAAACGACTTGAACTATATGAATCCTCTTAGCAAGCCGAATCGAATGATATATAATTTCACCTTGCTAAGTCAAATCAAGGTTTGACCTGACCTGAGGTCAGGTCAGGGTCAAATTATATAAATGCATATCATTAGAACCGCAAAGCCCAGGTAAGTCTAATGCAGCTAAAATAAACGCTCTGTCACCATCCGTTACTGAGTTATTCAGTAAAAACCATTTTCCATGTATTTCCAATGGAGAGGTCATGACTCGTACCTGACCTCAGGTCATCGATATCGAAAATACCGGAACATATTTTGAGAACTCGGTGGGGCCATTATGTGATATGAGTTTCAATCGGATAAGTTCACCCTGCTCCGACTTATACTATCTTAAACTTTTTTGAGGTCCGGTCACTTGACCTGTACTGGTGACCTGACCTGAGATGACCTAACCTTAAAATTTTCACGAGTTGTAAAAATGATGAGGAAAAGGTATACCAAGTACGGCGGCGCTACGCGCCGCCGTTTTTCTGCTATCTCCGAAAAACCCGAGGGGGGCGGGTACCGCCCCGTCAATGCGCGTGTTAAGAATTTGACCTGACCCAGGTAAACGGTCTGACCCACCTGACCTGGTATAATCATAATGTATATCATTTGACTTGCACTGACTATACAAACACTTTGGTGACAAAGAAAAGTTTTATCTTAGTTTATTCAAAATTTATAGAGTAAAACACCAAAAAAAGCTTATTTGACCTAAGATGACCTTTTAAAGGTCACAAGTCAAAATGTTGGCATCAACTTCAGAAATTGGTTAAGAGCAAGTCATAGCCGATGTTTGAAGTTGATTCCATCTATACTTACTGAGAAAAGCTCATTTCGTGATTTTCCCCACGTATTTACAATGGGGAGGTCATACTCTGCACATGACCTTAGGTCACCAATATCGAAAATCCCGGAACAAATGTTGTAGCTCCTGGTGGGCCCAATATGTGGTATGAGTTTCAACTTGATGGATTAACCCTTCTTTTAGTTATGTGGTCCTAAGCATTTTTTGAGGTGAGGTCACTTCACCTGGACTGGTGACCTGACATGATATGACCTTGAGTTAAAATTTTCAGGAAAGATGTAAAAATGATGAAGGAACAGCTAGAATATGTTTGGCGGCGCTGCGCGCCGCCTTTTTTGGTCACTTCGAAAAAAACCAGAGGGGGTCTAAAAAGACCCCCACCCGGGTGAAGGTTAAGTCTATATTTCACGGGAGAAAACTTTTACTTCTGATAGCCTCACTGGTGGGTTTTCCTTGTGTGCTTAAGTTCATCTGTCAATAACTAAGTAACATAAAGAAGAAAAAACTCCATCTATATAGGGAAAAACCTGCAAAATAATCTCAGAGCACTCATCTCATCTCAGATAACTCATCTCAGAGCACTCATTGCCTCTATTTTTCTCCGACGGGTTTGTGCTATCTCCCCCATCTCTAGCTTCTCTTATCTCCACTAGTCACAGCGGCCCTCTTCTTCCCCCTGGGGGCGTCCACCTGCCAGGACGTGTCGTCCGTCTCGCCCCTCTTTGCGGCGTCCCCACTGGCGGCTATCATAACACTCAGGGTGGTTCAAACACATCTGCACTAGCAGACAACGCGGACTGTTTCACATTTCGTGAATAACCACGCACCCAGTATGCTTTTCAATCATACCTGAAGCGGGGATGAAATTCCCCGCGCCGGCCTTCTGCACACGCCTCTGCACGGGGATCTGTATTGAGATCTCCGGCAGCAACAAATGAACGGCTTGTGCGCCGTAGCGCCAACAAAAGCACAACCACCTCGTGACACTCGGCACCGCCCGGTCCGGAGATGACAGCGACGGTATCGCTGAGAGGATTCTATCATTAATCTTGGTTTTTATCGGCCCAATTGCAGGGGCGAGGCCTGCCGGCCGGCTGCCTCTGCTGTCGATTATTTATGTGATTTATGGAGTGCGCTCTCGTTTCGGGCCGCGCCGGCTGACGGATAAACTCACGTTTTATGGAAATGCTGTTGACAGATGACATTGGGCAGAGCAGAAGATTGGGCACCGGGCTGCGTCGGTGGGAGTGCAATCTACTCCGCTCTGAGTGGATTTGAGGCCTTCTGTGTGATTGTCGCAACACCGAATGACGGCGAGGCCAAAATGTCTCTATCTTGCTTTCTGGAAAAGAAAACAGGATAGTATTTTGGGAATAAAACCTGTTGGAGTCAACACACAGCTGCACAGTTTCGGAGAATAACTAGAACAGCTTTCTATCCGGACCTGTGTGTACTAGTAACCGATGTACTGTTAAATCAGAGTAGCCAAAAAGCTGTCCGGTCCATATGAGAAGCTTCTCGACAAGTAAAAACAAATTCGCATGCACATCGCGATTACCAATCGCAATCCAATCCAAATCCAATCCAAATCCAACCCACATCCAAAAATGCGACTAAATCGGCAGGAATGAGC